>CM056399.1:1831368-2000119 GCA_029718625.1 Synaphobranchus kaupii
ACACTATAGTTTGCTAACATGAAATCTGTGGAGTGGTTAAAAATTAGTTTTAATGACTTCAACCTAAGTGTATGTAAACATCTGATTTCAACTGTATATATATTATATCATACAGTGAGCACCATAATTCATTGGACAGTGACAAATGTTTTGTTATTTTGGTTCCGCCTGCACACTGCAGATGGATGATATTTGATTTTTTTACTGTTCACATTTGACTTTCATATGATTGTGTAAAAGCCAACTTTATTTAATGTTGTTTTGGCGCGTCATTCCTACTGCACTCCAGGAGATGGCACCGATTCACCCAAAAGCTGATAACAGTAGCAGCCGTCTGTGTTACAAAGTTAGCTAGGTTATTACTTGTATATTGCTCTTACAACAACAATAATATTAACGGCTTTAGCTAATCAATATTAAAATATTAACTACATGTGTTCTAAGTTTTCCACTGGGAAATGGATAAGTAGGCTACATCTCAGCAAAAAGAGATGAGCACTGACGATGAATGTAACATTAATATAAAATGTTTGGTGTCATCCTACAGTTTTCTGTCATGCAGCTTTGAGCACTTTCCCCCATATTATGCTTCATTGATAAAGCCTTAAATTCTGTTAATTTCACTATATGCTTTTTGTGATGAATTGCCTGCTAATTTCAGCCACTTTTCCGCCTTCATTTAGCTTTTAGGTACCCTATTAACAAAATGGCTATTGTCAGCAGTTGAACAATGACTTGGTAGATTAATTTGGTCGCGAAAAGTATGGATTGATATCTCTGGGCCATCGCTAAAAAACAAGCTCACTTTGTGCACCCCTGCTCTGAAGGGCAGAACGCTGCTTAGTTATACAAACATTTTTAAAATGAGGTAAAAATCCAGCTATTGTAAGACATATTTCTCGCCTCATTTTCATTCGTAGAAAGATTGCAGCCTCATCTATTGATTAAATGAGATAACTAAAAATGTATGTCCGATGTCCCTATGGTGCCGTCTCATCTGCCATTGTAATGTTCCGCTCCCTTCCTGTTCGTTTTCCGTGTTTTCCTGTTTTCCCTCCGTGTCATGTTGGATCCCTTTGTCCGTGTTTTCCCCGCTGCTACGGACTAGGCGTTTCCTTCCCTGACTTGTTCGTCTGGTTTTCTTTATTTACTTCCGCCTTTCACTCCTCTCCCTCTCGTTGCATGCATTCCTCACCTGGTGTTTAGTAATCACTCCCGTTTAATTTCCACACCTGCGCCTTATTTAGGTTTTCATTAACTTCACTATTTATACCTTCGGCTGGCTGCCAGTCGGCGCCAGTTCGTTAACTATCCTCACTCGGTGTTTATGTTTGTCGTTCGTGGTCTTCTACGGTTCTGCTCGCTTGGTTGTGGGATTCTATCCCCTTACAGCGTGTAGTTCGTTCGAAACTTCAAGTTGGTAGTTTACCTCCCGTGAAATTCCTGTGTTGCATGCAGCTAACCTGTTTTCCCTCTAAACCTCCAGTTTACCCAGCTCCCAGTCATCCGTGGCAGTGTTCGTTCTCCCTGTGTTTGTTTTGTGTGTTGCGGTACCTCCACCTTCAGCTCACGTAGGCTTCCGTGTTGCACTCCTATCCTGGCTACCCTCCAGTTGTTCCTGTCCGGCCGAAGCCGCCTACAACGTCTTCGGTTACGGTTCCGGGAGCTCTGGAGACCAGCCAGATCTAACCGGACCTACCTAAGCTACGCCGCACTACCCAGCTCTGCCGTCCTTCACCACCCACCTACCCGTCCCGCTCTGCAACCCAGTGAGAACCTCCCGGTCTTTCCCGTGCCTACTCCCAAACTAATCCCCCTCTGTTTTGTTTTGTCCAGTACCGGTGTAGTCATCCCGGTCCAGTTCCAGTCCTGCCGTAGTGAGTCGCCCTCCTACCTGTCCAGTCCAGGCGTGAGTCACGCATCTACCCGTACAGTCCAGTTCCGGTTTGGAACAAGCCTGTTCCTGAACCCGTTGTCCAGAGTGGACCCCCCGGTCCAGTTCCAGTCCAGTCCAGGTGTGAGTTGTGCACCTACCGATCCAGTCCAGTTCCGGCTTGGAACAATCCGTTCCTGAACCCATTGTCCAGAGTGGACCTCCCGGTCCAGTTCCAGTCCTGTCCAGGTGTGAGTTGTGCACCTACCGATCCAGTCCAGTTCCGGCTTGGAACAATCCGTTCCTGACCACGATTCCTGAGTGGACCTCCCGGTCCAGTTCCAGTCCAGTCCAGGTGTTGCCTACACCTGGAGTCCAGTCCAGTTCCGGCTTGGAACCCGTTCCGGATCTTCCGTTCCAGCTCCGGCTTGGAGCAGTCCGTTCCGGGCTTCCTGGCATTACCCTGTGTGATAACGTGTTTGCCTTTCCTGTACAGTTTTGGGACTACCCCAACACTTAACTTATTAAAAACCCCTTCTCTGTGAATCTGTCTCCTGGTCGTTGCACTTGGGTTCGTCTCGTATCTGGTTCGTAACAGCCATCACGAAATGGGATATCCAAGTCCGTTCTCGTCAACGTTGCCAGAAGCCTGAATTATTTCCCCTCCCCAAAAGAATTCTGAAAACCCCCCATCCTCAATTGACTCCCATGCAATTTTCTCCACAATTCATCCCCCATTCCTCCTATTAAAATCCACCATTGACTCCTTTTAAAGTACACTATTTTAGTTTAAATCTCCTACATTTAGGGGTTAATCCACCAGTCTGGCAACTCTGTGTTGGGAGAGGGTGCATCCAGGGCTGGACTGGTAATCTGACATACCGGGCATTTTCCCGGTGGGCCGATATAATTAAATGTATAATTTAAAAAAATAAAATAAATAAAAACATTTTGGCCAACGACCGGCCCATAAAGCAGGGACAGCGGCCCATTGGTTCGTTTTCTATACTGACACTGGGCTGGCCCAATAACATCTCTTACTAGGCCCCACCCCTCCCCCTCTGTCCTCGTGTCAGATGCCGTGGCTCAGAGCCAAAAATCTGGGGACGGATGAGGGCGTTAAAATGGATAAATGTGGGGATTTATTAAAATAAATCTAGAGGCGGATGTCGCCAAATGTGCAAAAATAACAGACACGTTTGCTGCAGGGGCTGTAGTAGCTTCAACATCTACAGTACCTGACATTGTGCAGCAACAGGTGGAACTTGAAGGAGGAGAGGTGGCTGGCCATGGCCACTGCCAGGCAGAGAAGCAGGCGTGTGACAGGGGAGGGACAGAGTGAGCATGATAGGGCCGAGCGACAGAGTGAGCAGGAGCAGGAGGAGAGAGTAGTTGAAGCGGTAAGCATAGTAGCTTAACGGACTCGCAGGGAGGTAGTGTGTGTGCGCCATGCCACGATGAAGATGATTAATTCAATTAATGTCGATGATAATAAGATAAGATAACATAATCGTAACGCTATCATAAAGTGAGACCGTCACCTACTGCTGGTGGTCACTCAGTCAGTCAATGTCAAATAGCGCAGCATAAGCTATTGGCATTGTTTTTGTAGCTATAGTTCCCTAATGCAGTCGCAACTTCGGCTGACTATTCTAACGTTAATTAGCTAACGTTATTTTGTCAGCATCGCGTTGGCCACGTTGCTGTGAGTGACCTAGGTCCATATAGTATAATCTTACTAAAATGATTAGGCTAAGGGTTCCCTTGATAAAGATGCGCGAAAAGGCTGTATAATATACAACACCTGTAGCTCTACTGTGCTAAAATGTATGCCTGCTTATGTATTAGCCTACAGGGGGGAAAAAAACTTAATTTACAACAACAGGCAACAAAGTTGTCCTATATGTTTATTTTCAGCCAGGTATGGTGGTAACTAGTAGGATATATATGGTATGGATTACTGTTGTTACTATCTGTGGGGTAGCTCTCCACCTACAGTAAGTTCAAATAGTTTGGTGCTGCTGTGCATTGAGCATGCACCTTCACGTGCTGGCACATGAACGGTAGGTCAAACTCCCCAAACAAACAGGCACACCATTGATTTAATTGCCCTATCACATACAAAGATCGAACTATTACTCCTCTCTGAACATTAATATAAAACAAAAAGGTGATCTATTAACTATGTAAACCTTATGCAATATTCATCATCAATATTTGGATACTTGAAATCTATATGAACTGAATAGTTAGTATCAAATGAAATAAGATGGAACAGCTCCATGCATTAATTGAATAAACTACTATTTGCTCATTACCAGTATAGTATTGTTTAAATTGTACAGCTTTTTGCACATCTTTGTCAGGGAATTCCAACAATTCTGTACCTGAATGTATAATCATGTTAAAGGTATGCTGAGTAACTTTTTTTATGGCCCTTCAAACGTAAACAAACATTTTTTTTCTTTTTTTTGTACATCTTAAAGTATCTTTTAGCTCTGACAGAGCTCTTGATACAAGGAATATCAGTTTGTAAGAGCTAAAAATTAGTTTTAGATGTACTTTAAAAGCCATAAAAGGTTTGTTTACATTTGTATTGTTTGTAAACATTTAAGCAAAACAGGCTTGTATTTTGAGTCCACGGCACTTACTACTCAGCTTTGTAGTGGTTTGGGGGAATAGTACAGTAGGTACGCATATTTAAGGGGACCGCAAGGATGGTGTACTGGTGGGTGGTGTCCAACTGATTGTGGTGGGCCGGTCTGGGCCAAAAATGCCAGGGCCGATTTTTTGTCCCAGTCCAGCCCTGTCCTGAAGCAATACAGCGCCAGCCCCCACACCACTGGCATCAACCTGTATCTTAAAGGGATATTCAAAGCATGGAGCAGAGAGAACAGGAGCATTACACAATAAAAACACAAAAAAAAACAAATACCGCCTCAAATGCGTCGTCACACTCCGGAGACCAAATAAACAGGGCTTTCTTCCCTAACAGGTTTGTAAGAGGCGCAACGACGGTGGAAAAGTTACGACGAAAAGCACGATAATATCCAATCATTCCTAAGAACCGCATCAGTTATTTTTTGTTGCCTGGAATGGGGTACTTCAGAATCGCTTCCACCTTAGCCCGAACCGGACGCACCTCTCCTCGACCAACTACCTTTCCTAGGTAGGTGACTGTCACCCTGGCAAATTCACATTTTGCCAGGTTGACAGTCAAACCCACGGAAACCAGTCGATCGAGGAGAGCTTTGAGGCGTAATATATGCTGCTGCCAAGTTTGACTGTAAATGACTACGTGATCTAAATACACCGCGCATGCCCTCCAGACTTTTTTACCACGATGTTCATCAGGCGCTGGAAGATTGCGGGCGCATTCCTCAGACCGAAAGCTATCACAGAGTAGGAAAAAAGATGGGTGATTGTTTACAATGGTATTGTTTGTAAACATTTGAGCAAAACAGGCTTGTATTTTGAGTCCACGGCACTTACTACTCAGCTTTATAGTGGTTTGGGGGAATAGTACAGTAGGTAGGCTACGCATATTTAAGGGTACCGCAAGGATGGTGTAGCTACTGGTGGGTGGTGTCCGACCGATTGTGGTGGGCCAGTCTGGGCCAAAAATGCCAGGGCCGATTTTTTGTCCCAGTTCAGCCCTGGGTGCATCCGTTAAACATTACCTCACACAAGTTCACAAGTCCGCAAGTACAGACATTGAGATGAGAAACACCCAATGTCTCCGACTTCTGTTCCACCCAGTTTCATTTGCTACCGCAGTATCACGTATGAATGGCCACGAAAAGCTTAGGACTGGATAGCTTGACCCAAGTATCGGGGAAGCGCGAATAGCTTCCACGACGCCCATGATAATGTTTAATTAACGTTAATTAACGTAACGTAAAAATCTCCATCTCCTTTCATTATAACTATCGGACAATCGGAAGGATTTATTTTCTGCTCCGTTTTTGCAGCTTTAGCCTACTTTCATACGAACAACTGTGATCAAGTTAGGGTAAAGTAACGTAGCAGAGTTCACTGACAACACGTTGGGTTAGCCTGGGTTTTCCGTCACCACAAGCTATGTATTAATAGCTATTGGAAGCTAGATATGCATTTCAACAACACCGAACTCCATACGGGAAAGGTGCCTCACAAAATTGGATGTCATTCTCAGTTGATCCTCTATCGTTCTTTTGCAGATAGTACAGGATGCTGAATGTTTGTTTTCATCATGTAAAGAATTAGTCAAATGCGAATTTTATCACTCTTGGTTGTTTCATTGCGGTACGCAATAGAATCATTAAGACGGACGGACACTTTGATCATAGCATTGCCGTTTGGCTAAGTATAGATTACTAGTCGTGAACAAAAAATCAAGATTTTTAAATGTAAGCCACTGTTCATTTATAAATCTTTTGCTCTAACTGACTAAAGTCCGAGTTTAAAATCCTCCAAGTTCCAAGTCACAGATGGTCGAGTCCAAGTCAGGCACGGGTAATGTGACTCCCGTACTAACTATAGTAGTTAGTTGGCATATTGCTATAGTTCACGTGTAGAAAACTATAAGAATCTTATAGTTTTGTCACCCCCTATATCATTCTTTAGTATTTATAAGTATAACACAATAGTATCACTGTAGTGTATAAGAAAAAACCACAGCAATACTATAGTATTTGTGTAGTAGCCTATATGCTGTCGTCATAGTTTTACTATAGCCTAGTTCATTTTAGTTAAAGTCCTGGACTCAAGTACTACAAGACTGCCACATACTAACCTTCTGTAGTATCCTGTTGATCCAAGATTTGTAGTAGGCCTAATGCAACAGAGCATTTACCAAGTTAAGAGAAACAGCTTTGTATGTCTGGATTTAATGCACTTCTCATTAAATCACATTAGTGAAACCAAAACCTTAAAAATGTGTTGTGTATGCCAGGTGTTGCATAGGTTGCAGGGTGTGTTCTACAGGTAGTGTGAGATTCATTAACGCTTCAGGGTCTGGGATTGTGTCAAAAGAAAAATAACTGCTTCAGTTTTTGTTAAACTGAATTGTAATGAACTTGCTGCGCCCCCTTATTCCCTGTCCCCCAGGGTGTTTGTGTGTCTGTGTGTGTTTGTTTCTCTCTCTCCCTCTTGTCTCTCTCTATGATGTAGGGAGGGTGAGGGTGACGGGTGAGGGTTGCTGTAAGGGCGTCGGTTCTCTGTCAGGTGCTGACCCTTTTTCTACATCCACTTTACACTTTTTCTATTAATAAATCATTGTTAAACGTAGGCTGTGTGGTCTCCATTTGTTTATGTCCTGTTTTCCGGCTCGGCATAAATGGTGGCAGCGGAGGGATTGCCGTGGCTGCTGTTAGCCATTAGAGAAGTGGCACAGGAAAGTACCGGTTTCTCTCCAAATGAGCTGGTATTTTATTGTACGTCGCTTTGGATAAAAGCGTCTGCCAAATGATTGTAATGTAATGTATTTGCGCACTCGGTGCGTGGTCCGTTATCCGTGATCGCTGACAATTGGAAAACTACTGATCCTCCGCCTAATGTAGCTAATTGACTATGTAAATGATTTTCGGTTGCGACTGTACCGAGCCTGTAAGACCGCTAGAGACAATATTGCCGTCTCCCAGGACAAAATGACACGTCTGTTTGATCGCCGTGCTGAAAGCCGCCGCTTTCAGCCTGGGGATCAAGGCCTTACTCTGTTGCCGGTGATTGGCTCTCCATTTCAGGCCCGGTTCAGTGGACCCTATACCGTGGAGAAGTGCGTTTCTGAACTAAACTATTTGATTCGGACTCCGGATAGGAGAAAACGTTTACAATTATGTCATATAAATTTATTGAAGCCATATGTTTCGGCCACCTGCTCGGCAGTGCCTTGTAAAGCGGACACGGCTGACCCGTCTGTATATTATGATTGATATATTATGATATATGACATCGACGTCGGGGAAAACCCTCCTATCTCCCAACGTTTTTATCGGGTCGAGATCGATTACATGCTGGAGAATGGGATAGCTGAATCAACATCGTCCCCGTGGTCTAGCCCATGTCTGCTTGTCGCCAAGCTCGATGGAACTTTTAGATTTTGTACGGATTTCTGAAAGGTAAATTCGGTAACGATGCCTGATCGTTATCCGCTTCCTCGTATGGAAGATTGCATAGACCAACTTGGCGGTGCGCTGTTCGTGACAAAATTAGATTTATTAAAGGGCTATTGGCAAGTGCCGCTTACAGCTAGGGCACGGGAGACCTCTGCTTTTATTACACCCATCTTTTTTCATTTCGGTCTGAGGAATGCGCCCGCAATCTTCCAGCGCCTGATGAACATCGTGGTAAAAGGTCTGGAGGGCATGCGCGGTGTATTTAGATCACGTAGTCATTTACAGTCAAACTTGGCAGCAGCATATATTACGCCTCAAAGCTCTCCTCGATCGACTGGTTTCCGTGGGTTTGACTGTCAACCTGGCAAAATGTGAATTTGCCAGGGTGACAGTCACCTATCTAGGAAAGGTAGTTGGTCGAGGAGAGGTGCGTCCGGTTCGGGCTAAGGTGGAAGCGATTCTGAAGTACCCCATTCCAGCCAACAAAAAATAACTGATGCGGTTCTTAGGAATGGTTGGATATTATCGTGTTTTTTGTCGTTGCGCCTCTTACAAACCTGTTAGGGAAGAAAGCCCTGTTTATTTGGTCTCCGGAGTGTGACGACGCATTTGAGGCGGTTAAACTTTTATTGTGTAATGCTCCTGTTCTCTCTGCTCCATGCTTTGATCATCCCTTTAAGATACAGGTTGATGCCAGTGGTGTGGGGGCTGGCGCTGTATTGCTTCAGGACAGGGCTGGACTGGGACAAAAAATCGGCCCTGGCATTTTTGGCACAGACCGGCCCACCACAATCGGTCGGACACCACCCACCAGTACACCATCCTTGCGGTCCCCTTAAATGTGTGTACCTACTGTACTATTCCCCCAAACCACTACAAAGCTGAGTAGTAAGTGCCGTGGACTCAAAATACAAGCCTGTTTTGCTCAAATTTTTACAAACAATACAAATGTAAACAAACCTTTTATAGCTTTTAATTAAAGTACATCTAAAACTCATTTTTAGCTCTTACAAACTGATATTCCTTGTATCAACAGCTCTGTCAGAGCTAAAAGATACTTTAAGGTGTACAAAAATAAATAAATAAAAGTTTGTTTACGTTTGAAGGGCCATAAAAAAAGTTACTCAGTGTACCTTTAACATGAGTATACATTCAGGTACAGAATTGTTGGAATTCCCTGACAAAGATGTGCAAAAAGCTGTACAATTTAAACAATACTATACTGGTAATGAGCAAATAGTTGTTTATTCAATTAATGCATGGAGCTGTTCCATCTTATTTCATTTGATACTAACTATTCAGTTCATACAGATTTCAAGTATCCAAATATTGATGATGAATATTGCATAAGGTTTACACAGTTAATAGATCACCTTTTTGTTTTATATTAATGTTCAGATAGGAGTAATAGTTTGATCTTTGTATGTGATAGGGCAATTAAATCAATGGTGTGCTTGTTTGTTTGGGGAGTTTGACCTACCGTTCATGTGCCTACCACGTGAAGGTGCATGCTCAATGCACAGCAGCACCAAACTATTTGAACTTACTGTAGGTGGAGAGCTACCCCACAGATAGTAACAACAGTAATCCATACCATATACAGTATATCCTACTAGTTACCACCATACCTGGCTGAAAATAAACATATAGGACAACTTTGTTGCCTGTTGTTGTAAATTAAGTTTTTTTTTTCCTGTAGGCTAATACATAAGCAGGCATACATTTTAGCACAGTAGAGCTACAGGTGTTGTATATTATACAGCCTTTTCATGCATCTTTATCAAGGGAACCCTTAGCCTAATCATTTTAGTAAGATTATACTATATGGACCTAGGTCACTCACAGCAACGTGGCCAACGCGATGCTGACAAAATGACGTTAGCTAATTAACGTTAGAATAGTCAGCCGAAGTTGCGACTGCATTAGGGAACTATGCTAGCTATAAAAACAATGCCAATAGCTTATGCTGCGCTATTTGACATTGACTGACTGAGTGACCACCAGCAGTAGGCGACGGTCTCACTTTATGATAGCGTTACGATTATGTTATCTTATTATCATCGACATTAATTGAATTAATCATCTTCATCATGGCATGGCGCACACACACTACCTCCCTGCTCCCTCCCTGCGAGTCCGTTAAGCTACTATGCTTACCGCTTCAACTACTCTCTCCTCCTGCTCCTGCTCCTGCTCACTCTGTCGCTCGGCCCTGTCATGCTCACTCTGTCCCTCCCCTGTCACACGCCTGCTCCTCTGCCTGGCAGTGGCCATAGCCAGCCACCTCTCCTCCTTCAAGTTCCACCTGTTGCTGCACAATGTCGGGTACTTTAGATGTTGAAGCTACTGTAGCCCCTGCAGCAAACTTGTCTGTTATTTTTGCACATTTGGCGACATCCGCCTCTAGATTTATTTTTTTGGGCCCGCATTTATCCATTTTAACGCCCTCATCCGTCCACAGATTTTTGGCTCTGAGCCACGGCATCTGACACGAGAAACAGGACAGAGGGGGAGGGGTGGGGCCTAGTAAGAGATGTTATTGGGCCAGTCTGTACAGAAAATGAACCAATGGGCCGCTGTCCCTGCTTTATGGGCCGGTCGTTGGCCAAAACATTTTTATATATATATTTTTTTTTTTAATTATACATTTAATTATATCGGCCCCAAGGTGCGTCGGCCCACCGGGAAAATGCCCGGTATGGCAGATTACCAGTCCAGCCCTGCTTCAGGTGATATTGAGCGTCCAGTGTCTTTCTTTTCTAGGAAGTTTAATATGTACCAACTTTATTATTCAGTCATAGAGAAGGAGGCACTGGCGTTGATCTGGGAACTTCAATATTTTGAGGTCTATGTTGGTGCTGGGATGGATCCGATTGTGAGCTACACAGACCACTAGCGTAACTAGCGGGGGGGGGGGGGCAGTGCCCCCCTGGAGGCAAAATGCCAAGAGCCGGGCCCTCAGCCGCTTGGAGGCAAAAGCATAGGATATAGATTTAAAACGTGCAGGGAAATATTTGTATGAATGCACAGGCTATTACGTTGTTCGACTTCCACAAATGCACATTGCACACACGTTCGTTTCCGACGTCAGTTAGCAGACCAGTTAAAAAGGAAACAAAAATCAGATTATACGAAATGTAGCCTAAACAAAAAGGACCGCGGGAGAAAACAAAAGCTGCGTTAACATGTGTAGCCTACCACTAACTAACTTCTTTTTGAAGCATAATCAACGCAAGTAGAGACTGTCTCAATTTGGAGAACGTAATCAACAAGTTTGCCAGGGCAAAAGAACGAATAATTGACCTGTAATATTTTACTTGCCTCTAAAAGTAAAAAATAAAATGCGAGGAAATGCAGGCCTCCCCAAAATGGGTCTTTGCACTATGGCACTTTTCTCACTTGATGGAAGAGGGTGCAACGATGGGGTTGGCCCAAGACGGCAATTGTTCATTTCATTAAAGTAATATTTTTAGGGCTTTTCTGCTTTATTGGCCAGCACAGTGTAGAGAGGGAGGGATAATGGGAGTGAGAGAGAGGGAGAGACATGCGACAAAGGCCACGCGGCCGGATTCGGACCACCCACGTCGTGGCATGCAATGAGCGTGTGGACAGTGGTCTTACTGGCTACGCCACCAGGAGACCCGGCCGGAACTGCGTATTTCAAACAGCGAGAAAGGACAATCAACGGGGATACAAACTCACTCCTAAAAGAATGGTAGAGGTTGGAGCCCTCTCAGTTAGGAGTGTCACTATCTTGGGCTGTGCTCCGCCCTGTTGCCAGGCAGGCAGTTACCTGACATTCCTTGGATGAAGTGAACTGTAGTTATATTTGTAAATTAAGATACTGTATATACACTACTGTTGGAAAGTCTTTTTTCTAATTTTGTTGCATAAGGAACGTAAAGCTTTTTACCAAATGGAATACACACATGCGATAAAGAACATTGGCTAAAGTCGTCCTACCATTTAGCGGACACTTATATATAGATTGCTGTGATCTCAGGAGATGCTACCTTTTTGTTACATAGAATGTGACTGCCCAAGTTGCATACCAAGGTTGCTGCAAAGCATGCTGATAGTATTTAGTTACAGTAAATGCAAAAGTACTGGGGAAGTGACACAATTTTTGTTGTTTTGGCTCTGTACTCCTGTACATTGGAATTGAAATAGAACAATGAATATGAGGGTGAGGTGAAGGCTGTCCGTTTTAATCAGAGTGTAGTACCTACAGTGCCCACAAGAATTGTTGGCAACCTGTTAATATGGGCAAAAAGTACTGGATTAAATTCAGTTTATTGTTAATCAAATGTACTCTATGCTCATAAAAATGAGAAAAATATATAGTTTAATTGTGATATCATTGATCAGAGGAAAAAACTCATCTTTAACACAAACTAATTTTTATTTTGAAGATGTACAGTATGTCACAATTATTGGTGCATTTACTACTTTATGCACCTCCCTTAGCAAAGATAACAGCACTGAGTCTCCTGTAATGTTTGATCAGGTTGGAGGACACATAGCAAGGGATTTTAGACCACTTTTCCATACAGAATCTCTCCAGTCCTGTGGACCAAGTGAACCATTTTTGTGTAGATTTTGAGGTATGTTTTGGATCATTGTCCTGCTGGAAGATCCAACCACGACTCTCTTTTAGCCCATAATGAGTCCATAATGCCATGTATCCTAACAAGGTTCCCAGGGCCTTTGGAGGAAAAACAGCCCCACAACATCACAGATCCACCACCTTACTTAACAGTGGGGATAAGGCTCTTTTCTGCACTACTATGCTTCTTATTACAGCAAACCTACCTGTGGTATTCATTGCCAAAAAGCTAAATTTTAATCTCATCTGACCATAGCACCCAGTTTAAAATTCTGGTATAATTTATCAAACTCCAGGCCCTTACGTTTGTGGCATGCACTCTAAAAAATAAAGATGCTTCAGAGGTTCTTTTAAAACACCATAAGTTCTATATAGCACCAATCGGTTCCACGAACCAACATGAAGAACCAAAATGGTTCTTCCAGGGTGCTTTACTGGTTCTTCTCTAGTTCAGTGGTTCTTCAGAATGGAATTCATGCGTATCCTTACAGGCAAGGCAGTGAGGCTGTTCCAGAGTCAAATAGTGGGCCGGCTCCACAGTGGCTTGATGCCTGCTTTGGATTGCGAGGCCTGCAACATCTCAGGACCTGGGCGAATTTTGTGACAGGCAGGGCTTGAACCTGTGATGATTGGACTGTGAGTCATGCGCTTAATGTGTACACCATAGCTGATGATGTGATGACAACTGATAGGCTACCCAGCACAGCACCAGTCTGTAAGCTCAGTGGATTTGTCCTTGTGCCACTAGAAGCCTGTTTGAGGACTAATTTTAAGATTGAATCCAGACCTAAATTTCTTGGTGTATGATTCTATGTAGTAGCAGTGTTCTGGATCCAGATGTATCTGCTTATGCTTTTGCTTTCTTTACAAGAAGCTCAAGTCTCACCTGACTTATTTGATTTTCGAGAAACCTGGCAGCCAAGTGTGCCTTTTGTTCACTGTCCCCTTTCAGGGTGATCGGGTGAGAGAGCGAAAAAAACAGGCCAACCCCAGATTCTGTCATTGCAGATGAAGGCACACACCCCTCCTACCAGGACAGGGGAAATGGTGGATGAAATCCATTGTTAATTGAACTATATGAGGATGTATTTCAGTCCTTTTACCATAACCATACATCCTCCTGAGACCCGGAAGAAAAGTTTTTTTTTTAAAGTATTTGAATTCTTATGACATAATACAAGTGTCTTGGATGACAAAAACGTGTTGCAGGGAAAATAGGTTCAAAGATATTATTTGTTTCATGTTTATTGAATGTCCCTTGGCGTGTAGGTTTCATAGTACCGTACAATATGTTTCTTGAGATTAAGACTGGAGTAATTTGTGTACACACAGTATTTAATTCGATTTTACGTGACATGCTATCTAAGTGAGCTGTATAAAAGAGTTTCCAACCCACCCCCATAAATCTATAGATATTGGAAGTCAGTGCATGTGAAATATAGTGCTTACCTTGTACAAACCATTTGTGAATATATTGTGGCACATAACATGAGGTAAAAATTAATTATTGTATTATTTCAGACACTTTACAGAGTTACATACAGAGCTGCATGAAACGCATTTAACCAAGCACAAATAAAAGTGTTGTGGCCTTTTGAGCCGGGGTCACAACAAAGGGTAATGACCTGAATAAATTTAAATTTCTAATTTATGTTGATCAATGCTATCTAAAATAACTCACAGACACATTGTCTATCTCAGTATACATTTTTATATGTATATGAAACAAAGTTAATGTCAATCAGTAAGACTTTTTTGACCAACCACCAACCCCTGTTATGGCCAATGATCATTTTATTATTTTTAAATGAACATTTACCCCAAAACAAAATTGAATGCTTCTGAGATTCACACATATGAACAATTTTTGCATTCTTCAAACAAGAAAAATAAAAATTTTTAAAAACAAAATGGGCCAAATGAAATGCAATTCAAAAACTGATCCAGCAAAAGCTGATAGCAGTAGCTAATGTGCATTAGCCTACTTCCTAATGGATGCTAGTGGAATATTCATTAGGCAGTATAGTATAATGGTTAAGGAACTGGACTTGTAACCGAAAGGTTGCAGGTTCGATTCCCAGGTAGGACACTGCTGTTGTACCCTTGAGCAAGGTACTTAACCTGAATTGCTTCAGTATAAATGGATAAATGTAATAAGATGTGTAAGTCGCTCTGGATAGGAGCGTCTGCTAAATGCCTGTAATGTAATGTAATATTCCATAGCCACATACTATCCATGACCATTCAATCAGTGCAGTGTAGTCATGAATGAGAGATGACAACCCGAAGAGTGTAACGGACATCAAAGACCAGCTTTGCTCACCCAACAGCAGGACAGCAGCTGTGAGCCACCTCTGTGCTTCAACAGAAGTGATATCTTCTCAAAGATGCAGCACTGCCCCCTACTGACAGGAAATACAGCACAGACGTACACACACACACATTCCCATATTTTATTCTCATGTGGCTGCATTCCTCCAAAGTACTTGAAAAACCATATTTAATGCTGATAAAGAATATAGAAAAGCAGTGTTTAATGCAGATAAACCAAGTGAAAAAACTCATATTTAATGT
This sequence comes from Synaphobranchus kaupii, assembly GCA_029718625.1. NCBI lineage: Eukaryota > Metazoa > Chordata > Actinopteri > Anguilliformes > Synaphobranchidae > Synaphobranchus > Synaphobranchus kaupii. The sequence goes on from CM056399.1 coordinate 1,846,517, forward strand.
GGATAACTGTATGATATGGTGGTGAGCCAGTACTAGACTCGAGTTAAGCCCCTCCTCACTTAGCAACAGACTAATGGTGCCTGATTGACCAGCAGAGGGGCTTAGAGAGCAATGAGACATGGACCCCAGCCCGACTAAACCCTCCACAACTCCAGGCAATGCTATCAATAACTTGGAGCTACTGGCCAGGATTCGATCCCACCCATGAGGTCCATCATACACTAGGACAGTGCCTGGGGTAAAAGATCATGTTAGAAGTATATAGTACAAACCTTCATTTCCTGGTGCTAGCACTCTCATCTGGAAATAAAAGACATTTTCAGTATGGTCCAAAAACAAGTTGGAAATGGAAATTTCTCTTAACAATTTCAGAAAATTGAACATAGCTACTGTATTCCCTGCCTTTGTTATCAAATTAGCTTAATCTCACACTGAAAAAATGAGAAAAATCCAACCTTTAATTGAAGTAAATTTATTCTGAGAAAAAAAAATCCTTCAAGAAAAAATATTTTTTTACAAAACCATGTGTGCCACAATTATTGGCACCCCTAGAAATTCTTATGAACAAAATGTAACTGAAGCATTTTTTACATTTATATTTTACTTTTGTAGAACCCGCACAGCTAAACCAATGAGGGAATAGCTGGAGGGGGAGGTGCAGCGTGTTTTTCCTCGGCTGATGTGATGCAAACAAGAGATGAATCCTCCGTTCATATGAACAGAGTACAATTACATTTAAGAATATACTGGGTCCGTCGCCACAAGTCAGATATGAATGCGCTGCTCCATATCCCGCTTAAGACGGGCCTGAAATGGATCAGTAAGATTCTTGTTATTCTCTGTTCGCAAACGTGGCTATGTTGTCATCGAGGATATATCCAATCTGTCGTCAAAATGTCAATATTCTAATGGGAGGATCAGAACATTCACAAAGGAGCTGAACAACACATCAAATATATCTATGATCACAGAAAGTAAGCTTAGCAGTTACTATTGTTTTACTCTCGTAGTTATCTGACTCCAAATTAAATTAGAATTTAGAATTTAGTTTTAATCATGCGTGGAGCCTGGAGTGGTTACACTCGACTCTTACTTGGGTACTACCATTACTCAATATATGTTCCCGGGAGTAGCACTATTGCTGAATCTCAGTTCGTTGGAGAACACAGAGTTTGGGGGTCTAGCCAACACAATACATGCATTATTTTTTACATAGATAGTTGTGAGCCCAGGTCAGCATGCATTCAGAGGGCTCCTTAAGGCGAATTTGATAAGAACCGACATAGAACGTCCAGGGGTTCTCTTCATATCAAATCACCAGAACCATGCACCACCATTCCCGTTTTGCTGGCAGAACTTGGCTGCCTTTCCCAACTTGGGGACGCCACTAAAGACTTTTGTTGTACCAGGCCACTGATAAGTTGGTCCTTGGCCAGAATTGTCCCCCTGAGGATTCAGTCGTAATTTAGGCTGAAAAGGGTATAAGATGGATTACAGTCATGGAGACCACGCAAGTTAAAAATAAGAAGAATTTAATAACAGGCAGGTAGGTCATTAGCATAGAATTAGCAGCCAATTATAGAATACAAAGATTTAAGAAATGAAATACAGAATAAATATCTTACGCAGCCTGCTTCAGCTACACACAGACACAGAATATGCACGGTGTGGGAAGTCGGTTACAATCTTCCCAGATAGGCTTGTCTCCCTTTCTTTTATGCCAAATCACGCATTTGAACCAGGCGGCAGTGCCATAAATTAACCTGGAGGGGTGGTCAAATCTGGAATTTAGACCCCCACCTTTGGGGGATGTTGAGTAGGGAAAGGGAAAAAGGAGATAATTACCAGAGAGGACATTCCACTGTTATAGTTTTTCCCTGAGTTGCTGAAACTATGCTTTATTAAACTTAATTTGGTATGAAATGTATTTCATTCAATTCCTTGATTTTACCTGAATACATCCATATCAAACATGTTACGGTAATGTAATATTATGGTGCAGTTGTCATGAAAATTCCCTCCTGATGAACCATTTTACATGCAATTCATGTTGCTACAACATAAGACATAATGTAACAATATAATAACCACATGTGCAATGTTTGTAAGTTTTTACAGGGTCTGTTGACTATCTCAACAGAAGTTTTAGAGTCTTGATCCAGGAGAGAAGTAAAGGGTGTAATGACAGAGCTGCCCACATGAGGGCACTGTGGTATTGTCCAGAGTCTTTCCCATAGGAAGTGACCAGGTGTGGGGTTACGGGAGAGGTCACAGATGGTCTGGGAGGACATTCCTTTCCCATAGTTTGGCCAGGGGCTTGATGATCATTCCGCCCTTCATGCCCCTAGAACACACGTGCACAACCATGACAAACAGTCCAATTTCCCCTTATCACAGTCTTTTCCAGATGGGAACATTCTTGAGTTCCACTTTGACTCCCCCCTACACATTTTAAAGTTGATCAGAGTGTTTAATTCATATCAGTCAAGGTGGAGTCTGAAGAGGTGTGTCTTCAGGCCTCGACGGAATGCAGGCAGGGTTGGAACGTAAGTACGTAAGCACCTGGAGTTTGCTAAACAAACGTAAGCACCTGGAGTTTGCTAAACGCTACTGGAACTCTGACTGGAACCGTGTTCTATGGTCAGATGAAACGAAAATTGAGCTTTTCAGCAACCAACACTCAAGGTGGGTTTGGCGTAAAAAGGATGGCTATACCGAAAATAACCTGATCCCCACTGTTAAGTATGGTGGAGGTCCTTGGAATCTTGTTAGGGTACATAGCATCATGAACTCCATGATATACCAGGAAATTTTAAATCTGTATCTGGCTGCCTCTGCCAGGAAACTAAAACAGGGTCGTCGCTGGATCTTCCAGCAGGACAAAACATACGTCCAAATCAACACAAAAATGGTTAACTGAACACAAAATCAAGCTTCTGCCATGGCCATCTCAGTCCCCTGACCTAAACCCCATTGAAAACCTGTGGGCTGAGCTGAAGAGGAGAGTGCACAAGAGAGGACCTGGGACTCTGGATGATCTGGAGAGATTCTGTAAAGAGGAATGGTCTCAGATTCCTTGGTCTGTATTCTCCAACCTTACTATATGTTACGGGAAAAGACTCAGTGCTGTCTTATTGGCAAAAGGAGATTGTACAAAGTATTAATTGCAGGGGGTGCCAATAATTATGGCACACGTGGTTTTGTTAAAAATAATAATTTCTTGATGAGGGATTTTTTTTTATCAGAATAAATTTACTTCAATTAAAGGGTGGATTTTTCTAATTTTTTCAGTGTGAGATTAAGCTAATTCACCAAACGGTGATTTTTTTATAACCCTTTATACTTATCTTTACCAGGGGTGCCAATAATTGTGGAGGGCACTGTATATATATATATATATAAATATATATACAGTATATACATAATTTTAGTACATATAAAACGTTGTCATATATGTCATTAGATGCACAATACATACTGTATACATAATGTATTTGTCACAAATGTATTGAAAAATTACACTTACAATTTCTTATACAGGATAATGCCACCCTAAAAAGACAAAAGAACAATATCAATGAGGATATTTTAAGAACATAACAGCATTTTGAAAAATATTGTAATATAAATAACTGGGATGAAAAAGGAGCAAATGTTCTTTCCCAGAAAATGTTCTTTAGTAACTGAAATCACTTACTCATTTATAAGGTATCAAAAGGTGAATGCATCCAATAATTCATTTTTTTTATTTGCCAACTATAACAGAATGATTTTCACATCATCATAATTACTGTATTTATAAAATATTGTGTGAATAATCTAAACAAATGAAGCAGACCAATACCATGCATACGATGATGAATATGCCAATTTTGACGATAATTCCATGCATTTCAGAAAATCCATATGTATTTTCTTCTGAGAAATGAAATGACAGAAAAACAGTGTTGTATTATAATGTTGTTGTTGTTAAATTAAATCTGCAATATAAAACATTGGCAGTGTCGTATAATAATTAGGGAACTGGGCTTGTCCAGTAACTCCTTGGTTGTGGATTTGATTCCGAGCTCCAGCGCTGCCATTGCAGCCTTGAGCCATTGTACTCATAATATTGGGGTATTATTGTCTCCAAAATAAATAAATAACTAATCCACAAATAAATTCAACTGATCCACAAATGAATACAGCTGATTCACAAATATTTATGTTATGTTACTCACGTTACATGTTTATTTACATTACGTTACTCACGTTACATGTTTATTTATATGCATTAGAAAACAATCCAAGCTTTGTAGTACCAGGTTTTCTCCAAAAGAACACTTGAAAGTGATATCAGGCGAGACTTTATTATATATTAATATATGTCCCTCTCCCTGACTTTTAGCCAATTAACCTGGGGGATGATTAGGTGGCAGGTTGAAAGAGCCAGGTTGGGAGCTTAGCCAAGAGACCGGGGAAACCCCGACTCTTTGCAATAAGTGTCATGGGATCTTTAATGACCACAGTGAGTCAGTACCTTGGTTTAACGTCTCATACAAAAGACAGCATCTCCTACAGCACAGTGTACCCATCCCTGCACTGGGGCATTGGGGTTTATTTGACCAGAGGGAAGATTGCCATCTACTGGCCCACCAAAACCACTTCCAGCAGCAACAAAGTTTTCCCCAGAAGTCTACCATCAAAGTACTACACAAGGTCACACCTGCTTAGCTTCAGCCATTCAGTAGGAGGAGATTGCATGGTGGTATGGCCACTGTCAAAGACTGCATAAAAGAATAAGGCTATGGTTTAAGGTCTTATGAGCTTGACATATTATTATTATTTTTAATTGATTTGGATCTGTTTTATTTATTTATTTTATCTTTCATAAGTTTTGTGTTCTGTGTGTTTTGTGGTGTGTGTGTGTATGTCTGGCCATTTAGTAGTTTGTGTTTCCCCAGTGTTGGCTAATCGAATGGGTAGGCCTCGGTAGGGCTGCAAAAATAATTGCTATATCGCCATACCGCAGTCATGGGAGGCTGGCCGCGGATTTGGGCACGTTACCGTCATGACCGCATATTAATATTGACAATGACAAATTCAATAATATTGAAATGTTGACAGCATAAATATTGTTTCACAACAATCCTTAAATTAATAACTATCATAAATGTCAATGAAATTATGAATACCTCAATAAAAACATCTTCCTGCTTTAATTTCATTGACCCATCCTCTCTGGTAACATTATCTGTGTCCCACTGCACTGTACTGTGTTAACCATCATTTGTTAAAGTGTAATCCAAAGGCCACTGCCAATAAAACATTGAGTCCATCTTCTGATTTTTTTTTCTTTCCATCCTCACATCACACAGCTAATTTAAGTAAATGCTTAACACAGAATCCATGTATAACATCCTAATATAAACATAGCCAGGAGGGTGTGTTTTACCTTGAGGATATTCAGAGGGTGTAAAATGAGCAAATGAGCCTCAAACCATTACTCTGTTGCCAGATATGCAGTAGATATGGATGGATCACTTGAATGGTTGTTTCTCCTGACTTATTTTTCCATAGAGTTCAATAGGAAAATGAGTCCGGAGAAACAACCTTTAAAGTGATCCATCCATATCTACTGTATGTCTTGCAGCAGAGTTTGAGGCTCGTTTCATACCTCAGACCCTTGATGACTTAGAGCCATTAAGCCAACCGTAGGTTCCATACTATTCCTGTGTAATTTACAGCTTAATCTAGTCCCCCAATTCCCATCGAGATCCATTAAAATGCAGAGAGGTTATAGTATCACTTGTAAGAGTACCTGAAAATAAGATATCAAGAGTCTTTTGATATCCTTTTATACCCAGTCATAATAGCATCACCTTTTTACCTGTGGAATGTTCCAAACAGGTGTTTTTTGAACTTCCCAGTCTTTTTTTGCCCCTGTCTCAACTTTTTTGGAACGTGTTGCAGGCATCAAATTCGGAATTAGCGTATATTTACAAAAATCAATAAAGTTGATAAGGTAAAACATTAAATATCTTTTCTTTGTACTGTTTTCAATTAAATATATGTAAAAGATCATTTATAAATCACTGCTTTCTGCTTTTTTGTGCATTTTACATATTGTCCCAACTTTTTTGGAATTGGGGTTTGTATGTTAAGGAAATGGTACCAGCCTCTGTTTCAATTATATTACAGTGTTTCACCACAAATAATACAATTAGGCCTAGTTAGGCTACATTTCAGCTGTTTTATTATTTCGTAGCCTAAATTCGTTGTTTTACAGACTACCTTACACTTGACTGGACCTCATGTGATTTAGGAATTAACCCCCGACTTCTGTGTTTCATGCGGCGCATTGCAACGGGATAAACAAAGTCTTCATTTCACTGTAATTTACTAATCAAATCCCAAAGATTAGCACTGGATACGGCTGAAATGTAATTCCTATAGTTGCATATTGTCAGTTCGCAGTGTCATTTTCTGCACACATCTGCAATGTGCATTGGCTATAGGGTATGCAAATGATGCGTTGAAGGTGGCTACAGGGTTGGATATAGGCTACAATTCACTTTCAATTCGGTAAATTCATGAGTAGGCCTACATTTAAAAACTTTTGGCATAAGAACCGGGCCCAAAATGTTGTCAGAATTCGCATTAATAATTTCCACCGCAGCATCCATAATTCTCGACGCGGAAAGATACAGGAAAAGGCGTGCAAAAAACAAGTAATCCTTGCAGGAGAAAGAAATATCACTCCAAATTACTGAGATGCTGATTTGCCTGCGACTAATATTATAAGATGACCTCTGTGTTTTGTGAAACAGCTTGTATGGTAGGTAATTTGCGGTGGAATTTTTACTTTACAAATTACGGACATGGCGGATTCTCTGCAGTTATTACACATCACATGAGGTAGCTAGCTACCGATGCAGGTAATATGCCTGTGCCAACTATAGTCCAGTGCGAATAGGGCATTTGTAAAATGAACGGACATTTAAAAAAACAAAAAATTCTGGCAACTTATTATTAGGTTATTATGCTATTTTACTGAAAAATGTACTATTTATTTTCAATTTATCTCAATTTTCAATAAATCTCTCTGCCACCGCGGTATGGGACATTCCATATCGTCACAGCCTTAGGCCTCAGTGCAGCGGAGATAGTGGGTGGGTTGGGGGTTATCTGTACTAATGGGAAGATAATGGGTTTGTAGTGGAGTGTGTGTATGTAATTTTTCTTTTAAAAAGTTTGTGTATGCAAAAGTTTGTGTAGTGTGTTATGCTTACCTGTGTGAGCTCCTCTGTGTGTCCAGCGGTGTTCATGGGGATGTACGGTCCAGGAAGGGATAGGAATACTGCTTTGGTTTTATGTAAATGACAATTTTAATGAAATTTCATAATAAAGGTCTTGGTTTGTACTTACCTGATCTGTGTGCTGTCTGAATTGGGAGCGGCTACCTGCGCAAGGAAGATTGGAAAAAGGGATAGTGTGGGGAAGCTTGCAACTGCTGACATAATCTTGAAATGTGGAGGGTTGTGTGGAGGTCCATACCCTTGCCTGCCGGGGTGCTGTGGTGCCGTATCTTGGGGCCGGAGTGGACTGGATCTGTGAGGGGGGGGGGGGGGGGGGGCAGGAAATTGTCTGCCTGTGGTTCTTTTTTTTTCTTTGAAGCATTTCAATAACGACAATACTTACCATGTCTGGCATCAAGGTGGATTTTTCTGTGAAGGGAAAAGAGACAAGGTTGGCTTGGGGAACCTCCGATAGTCTTGCAGTTGCATCGTAACAATGTGATGCAGGGGTTACACAGTAAATGATAAATATTTCATAAAATGTATCGGTATGGTGTATGCCTCGCCAACCTGTAACTTAGCGGATGCCATACATGACATCCCAATTTGGTTTGAGTTGCCAGGGGGTTGTATTTAATTTAATACCTATCTCATGTTAGTGAGACAGCTGTAGTCCAGCATTAGTGTTCTCCTGAGATGGCAGGTCTGCTTCCCAACTGATTGTGTTTGGTCAGAAAAGGACTTCAGTGAATTACTATGAGCTGCTTTACACTAAGGACCACTCTGTAAAATGGCATAACTGCTGTATTTCTGGTTAGTGCTTTACATTGGTAAAATAAATAAATGTGCCACACAGCATACCCGTTGTTCTTGTAATGTGACATGTATTCACTGTCCCTGTAAATGAGATGAATCCACATTCTTCATTAGTTTTACAGAATGGTGTTGCATTTATGTCGTCTTCCTCCATGCAGCTGAATTGATCTAAAATACAGCACAGAACAGCACAGATGTTGAAATGTTAAAAAAGGACAAATGAAAAGGCCTTAAGTGCACTTTATGGTCTTATCATTTAAAAATAGTACAGTGAAACCTCTAGTAAGATTGGAATGTGGATGCAAATAATAAACAAAGGCCATTTGAAAAAACTTCTCGTACAGGTGAACAACGGTTTCCTTGGTCTGCACAGGGGTTTTGAAAAAGCTTTCACATTACCAAATTCTGAGGCGAACCGTTCCCAGATTTGGACTAAACAGCCAGCATAAAAACCACCGTAGTGAATATGCAGCTGTACAAATGGATTGTACGGGTATGTAAAGAACGTAAGCTCAGGATAAAAGCTTGAGTTTAGATTTATTTAGGCCTTTAAAAGAAATCTAAGATAAAATCGTAGAAACTATTTCATGTCTTTAAGCATTTAAAGACATAGGTAAGACATTACACATGAAAACACAAACATGAAGCTTACCTTTGTTTTGCAGGCATTTAAATTTGCGTATATCTTGTAGTCCTTTTGCACTGCTTTTAAAACCATCCCAGGAACACTTATGGTCTTCACATGTGGTGGTTTCACCATATTTGCATTTAATTGTGAAGCCAGGTAGAGTAACTAGAGAGAAACATGGAAGAAATTGTCAGCTCTTTAGGGTTTTTTAAACCAAAGTCTGGTTTGACATGAAGATTCCAGCCTCTTTGGTCTAGTTTTATAGGCTTGCAATGAGTTAAACTGCATTGTTTCAATATGGGGAGTAGGCTATAGCTTCTCAATATCAATCTATAGTGTATCAATAGACTATCAAACATGAAGAAAACATGGGTTGAACACAGAAAAACAACTCAGCTGACAACCTTTTTGTGTACAAAAACATATAAAATGCCAAAAACATGAAATGTGAGATTACCGTTACATTTTTCTTATTCTCTGTTATCTTGTCCAATTCCTGTACATACAAGCTTCATACTGTACCAGAAGATTTTAAACAGTAGCTTACTATGCTACATTTACCATGGTATCTGGACTGTGATTCATTTACAGTTTACGTTCCATGGGACTTTTGACAATCCCCTTACACTTGAGTATGCTCTGATCACTTTGTCAAAGCTAGCATTAATTATTGGTTTTTTTATTTTTTTTTGGCCTTTACTCTCAATGTACAATGCCCACTCATATTCACCAGGTCACTCTCATTGTGACTTCTGCTACCAATCCCTCCTTCCTGCGTTCATGCTATGGCTAATGATGCCTCAGGGGCCACATTTAGCACTGGGACAGACTGGATACTACACCAGACCATGGGGCCACATTCAGCACCGGGACAGACTGGATACTACACCAGACCATGGGGCCACATTTAGCACCAGGTCAGACTGGATACTACACCAGACCATGGGGCCACATTTAGCACCGGGACAGACTGGATACTACACCAGACCATGGGGCCACATTTAGCACCGGGACAGACTGGATACTACACCAGACCATGGGGCCACATTTAGCACTGGGACAGACTGGATACTACACCAGACCATGGGGCCACATTTAGCACTGGGACAGACTGGATACTACACCTGACCATGGGGCCACATTTAGCACTGGGGCAGACTGGATACTACACCAAACCGTGGTGCCACATTTAGCACTGGGGCAGACTGGATACTACACCAGACCATGGGGCCACATTTAGCACCGGGACAGACTGGATACTACACCGACCGTGGGGTATACTGTACATCTTTTTGGAAATATATTACTTGTTAAACATTATTGTCTCAGAGCATTGTATAAATTGGTATAATTGGTATTGGTATCTCATTACCTGTATTGTTTATTTCATACAGACTTATTTGCTTATCTTTATCAAGGGTGTGAATAATTTTGGAGGGCACTGTATATTTAGTAAAGGTGACTAATTTTTTCTTACCACAGATGACTGGCAAATCTAAAACCAATAATGCAGCCAGGGGCAGAAATGTCCTCATATTCTGAAAACATAAAGAAAACATAAGGTCTGATTACAATCAAACAGTATACCATAGTGATACGACCATAATGTTCAAAATAAAAGAATATACACTGTGGTGCAGGGATCTGAACCCCAGCCTCTGTCTGTGTACAGGCAGCACTAATTCCCCCTGTCCCTTTCCACAGCCGAGGAATTCAGCACCCGTAGGACCAGAGATCAGCACCAATGCTCCCCACTCAAACCTGGACAGCTACAACAGGGCCAATTATCAAACCTGTGTTCCATTGTGCAAACTTGCATACTAGTTAGTATACATAGCAACTATGATCGCCACATACATGTGATCCCAAAGGATGCGAACATCGAGTACATACTACAATCCCAGATGTGTACTTATGTACTTGACAGGACCCAGAATTTGAAGTATGCATCGATGCGCACTTGCATGCCTTCTTCCTTCCTTGAGATCATTGCGCTAAACTAGACTGTAGATAAATAGCGGTAAAGCCTGAGAGACCCTTGGCAAAGCCAGGACCTGGGCACAGCTTCCAGCCTTCAACTTAGCTCTCCGCGCCCAATTTTTGCCACAGCTTTTTCCCCTTTTCATTCATCTTGTTAAATAAACATATAATGTTTCCCCGCTACAATGGTCTCTTGTCTCGCCTACAACACACACACACACACAGTTTTTTGTTTTTTTTATTGTATTTGCTAACCTGTATGAAGATGTGGAAAGCAGCTCAAATGTCTATACAACAGATTGCCTGAAGATGGCGCTCTAGTGGGGGTAGAAAGTATTGTACTGTATTGCACAGCACTACTGTATTGCGAGGCATATTTAAAAAATATCTAAATATGGTTTTAAAAAGGAGACACGGCAACTCTGCATTGCGCAATTTTTTCAGACAATGAGAGCATTGTGGTTTGTGACACGGACTGGGTCATGCTTGACCCGAACAACCCAGGTAGAACTGTCAATATTATGGAATCTGAACTGTATGTGGGTCGGGTCGAAGTGCAGAATAATAAGAACACCGCCTCAATTACAATACGAAACCTGGGACTGAACGACACGGCACCCTTGTGTAAAACGGACTGCTTTCTTGATAAACATCTAGTGCCGACTATTGGGAGGGGAGGACGTCTGAAGATGCTGGAATCATGTGATCCACAAGGAACGTATTAAAAACACCTGGGTGATCAATTCATTATTTACCCTCAAATTCCTTTGTAAAGTAATTTGAAAAGCTTTTTCCGTGTACAGTGCCCCCTAGAATTATTTGCAACCTCAATTAATATGAGCAAAAAGTGCAGGATTAAATTCAGTTTGTTTATCAAATAATTTGAATATTATATACTGTGCACTTCAAAAGTGACACATTTTTTCTAGTTTTGGCTTTGTACTCCAGCTCATTGAATTGGGTGAAAGTGCAGACTTTCAGCTTTAAAGGAGCTATATGTAACATTGACACCGAGCGTTTAAAATGGGTACTGCAGTCCAAATGCACAATATTGGAGAGAGGTGTCTCCGCCCGCCCCCTCCTCCCCAGACTCGAAGCTCACATTATATTTTGAGACGAGCTTATTCTGTTTTGACAATGACAAGCGACGATGAGTCCTACACTGTAAGTTGATCAGCTAATGTATATGTTTGCAATTTATTTATTGTTTGCAAATTATAAACCAGCTCATGTGGATTTTTTATAACTCTGTCAATGTTAGCTAGATGCATGGCTGGCTAAGTTTACAGTCACACAGATAGGCTATAAGTTAACGTTAGTGATATGTTTAGCTAGTAACTATAATATATTAAAATCTTTAGCTAGCTAGCTAAATGAAAACGATGTTGAACTTAGTTTAGGCATTCGTAAATCGACTGTCGGAGTGCCGGAGTACACCTGGTTGTTCGTAATGGGCAGTGGGCGGAGTCAACTCGGAGAATAGTGAATCACACAGGCCAAAACAAATACAGACGTTCCGACCCGGAATGGAAATTTCAAAGGAGAACATACTGGCTGTATCACTGTTGTCGGAGAAGCCAGTATTTCGACTTAGCATGTTTCCTTAATCTCTCATGACATATCGTGGTCATTTTATGATTTAGTACAGTAAATTTGTTACATATAGCTCCTTTAATTTGGATGTTTTTACATCCATATTGAGTGAACCGTGTATCTATTGTAGCGATTTTTACATATAGTGCCTCCCCCCCTCCCATTTTAGGGCACCAAAAGTAATTGGTCAAATTAACATAAACTTAAATGTAAAGTCATCATATTTAATATTTGGTTGCATATACTTTGCATGTCATGACTTCCAACCACATCAAAAGACTCTGATATCTTATGTTCAGGTACTCTTACAAGTGATACTATAACCTCTCTGCATTTCAATGGATCTCTATAGGAATTGGGGGGGGGGGTGGGACTAGATTAAGATGTTAATACACGGGAATCGTATGGAACACATGGTTGACTAAATGGCTTTAAGGGTTGTTTCTCCTGACTTATTTTTCCATAGAGTTCAATAGGGAAATGAGTCAGGAGAAACAACCCTTAAAGTGATCCATCCATATCTACTGCATATCTGGCAGCAGAGTGATGGTTTGAGGCTTGTTTGATACCTCAGACCCTAGATGACTTACAGCCATTTAGCCAACCATGTGTAACCTCATCTTCTCATTTAATTTGTGTGTTCTCTGATCTTCCTCATGTTGTTGGATGACTAAGGGGGTTGTCCTGTGTGTCACCTCATATTTATACCCCCAGTGACACAGGAAGTTGAGAATGACCACATACGAGTTCCTAAAGACTGAGGTGTGCTTAAAAAACTACAATATGAATGGGAATTTTCTTCAATTTGTTTTTGTTTGTAACTATTACTAACCTTGCCAATAATTGTGACGTTTTTTTTGTTTTTCCTCTAAATAATTTCACCTAAATGAAAGCTTAGATGTTTCTCATATTTTGAGTGTAAGGTCATGCTGATAAACAACAAAGACATTTTTTTCAGTCTTTTTGGTCATATTTTCCAGGGTTGCCAATAATTCTGGTGTGTACTGTAACTACATTTATTCAGGCATATGTGTAATATTCTTTGTTAGTAAAAATCTGTAACATCCAGTGTTGAGGACTCGTTCTTATAGCATCACTTTAGGCAGACCTTTAAATAAATAATCAAAGCTGAAATATTATAAACGATAACTAATGTGCATTGCAATTTCACAAAGGCCAGGGTTCATTAAAAACTCAACAATAAAATGTCTTCAGACTCACCCGAGTGGTAGGTGAGGACTTGTTCTATGGTAATTTAGTCTCACTTTGGACAGACCTTTGAAAAAATTTAAATGATCAAATATATATACAGTTGAAGTTGGAAGTTTACATACACTTAGGTTGAAGTCATTAAAACTTATTTTTAACCACTCCACAGATTTCATGTTAACAAACTATAGTGTTGGCAAGTCAGTTAGGACATCTACTTTGTGCATGACACAAATCATTTTTTCCAACAATTTTTACAGACAGATTATTTCACTTTTAATTCACTACATCACAATTCCAGTGGGCCAGAAGTTTACATACACTAAGTTGACTGTGCCTTTAAATTTTTAAAAACATTTTTGGTCGCATATCGTTTGCATGCCATGACTTCCGGATGTCTGTGACCCAACAACATCAAAAGACTCTAGATATCTTATTCTCTGGTACTCTTACAAGCGATACTATAACATCTCTGCATTTGAATGGATCTCTATGGGAATTGGGGGGTGGGACTAGATTTAGCTGTAAATTATGCTGGGACAGTATGGAATGCATGATTGGTAAAATGGCTGCAAGTCATCAAGGGTCTGATGTATCAACCGAGCCTCAAACCATTACTCTGCTCCCAGATATACAGTAGATATGGATGGATCACTTTAAGGGTTGTTTCTCCTGACACATTTTCCAATTGAACTCTATGGAAAAATAAGTCAGGAGAAGAAACCCTTCAAGTTATCCATCCATATCTACTGTATTTCTGGCAGCAGAGTGATGGTTTAAGGCTTGTTTGATACGTCAGACCCTTGATGACTTAGAGCCATTTAGCCAACTATGTCTTTCCATACTGTTCCAGTGTAATTTACAGCTAAATCTAGTCCCACCCCCCAATTCCCATAGAGATCCATTCAAATGCAGAGATGTTATAGTATCGCTTGTAAGAATACCAGAATATAAGATATCTAGAGTATTTTGATGTTGTTGGGTCACAGACATCCGGAAGTCATGGCATGCAAAGGATATGCGACCAAACTTTTTTTTAAATTAAAGGCACAGTCAACTTAGTGTATGTAAACTTCTGACCCACTGGAATTGTGATATGTGAATTAAAAATGAAATAATCTGTCTGTAAACAATTGTTGGAAAAAATGAATTGTGTCATGCACAAAGTAGATGTCCTAACTGACTTGCCAACACTATAGTTTGCTAACATGAAATCTGTGGAGTGGTTAAAAATGAGTTTTAATGACTTCAACCTAAGTGTATGTAAACATCTGATTTCAACTGTATATATATTATATCATACAGTGAGCACCATAATTCATTGGACAGTGACAAATGTTTTGTTATTTTGGTTCTGTACTTAGCACTTTGAGTTTACCCTCAAATTAAAGCTGTCAGTCTGCACTTCAACCTCATTGTCATTGTATGCTTTCAAACTCAAAGTTCACGTAACTCGAGCTCGTGCCCAAACTGTTAAGATAGTGGGGTTGTATGCATGTTCAATAAATCAAACAGTCATTAATGCTTTGAACGTTCATTAACTTTGGGCATAGTTAAACATTTCAACAATAAACTTGTTCAGTAATTGAGCATGGGCGCTTGGCCAATCCTAGCGCTTGAATGCTACGCAGGGCGTGTCTTGCCAAGAAATGCAGTGGGATCCATAACGCTGTACTGAGGACTACCTCTGAGTGACGTGTAACGTATGAAAAGGCGTTACCATGGAACGGGCGTTCCCTAAGCGCCTGCCTGCACACGACAGATGGATGATATTTGATTTTTTTACTGTTCACATTTGACTTTCATATGACCGCGTAAAAGCCTACTTCATTTAATGTTGTTTTGGCGCGTCATTCCTAATGCACTCCAGGAGATGGCACCGATTCACCCAAAAGCTGGTAACAGTAGCAGCCGTCTGTGTTACAAAGTTAGCTAGGTTATTACTTGTATATTGCTCACAACAACAATAATATTAACGGCTTTAGCTAATCAATATTAAAATATTAACTACATGTGTTCTAAGTTTTCCACTGGGAAATGGATAAGTAGGCTACATCTCAGCAAAAAGAGATGAGCACTGACGATGAGTGTAACATTAATATAAAGTGTTTGGTGTCATCCTACAGTTTTCTGTCATGCAGCTTTGAGCACTTTCCCCCATATTATGCTTCATTGATAAAGCCTTAAATTCTGTTAATTTCACTATATGCTTTTTGTGATGAATTGCCTGCTAATTTCAGCAACTTTTCCGCCTTCATTTAGCTTTTAGGTACCCTATTAAAACATGGCTATTGTCAGCAGTTGAACAATGAGTTGGTAGATTCATTTGGTCGCGAAAAGTATGGATTGATATCTCTGGGCCATGGCTAAAAACGAGTTCACTTTGTGCACCCCTGCTCTGAAGGGCAGAACGCTGCTTAGTTATACAAACATTTTTAAAATGAGGTAAAAATCCAGCTATTGTAAGACATATTTCTCGCCTCATTTTCATTCGTAGAAAGATTGCAGTCTCATTTATTGATTAAATGAGATAACTAAAAATGTCCGATGTCCCTATGGTACCGTCTCATCTGCCATCACGAAATGAGATATCCAAGTCCGTTCTCGTCAACGTTGCCAGAAGCCTGAATTATTTCCCCTCCCCAAAATAATTCTGAAAACCCCCCATCCTCAATTGACTCCCATACAATTTTCTCACAATTCATCCCCCATTCCTCCTATTAAAATCCACCATTGACTCCTTTTAAATTACACTATTTTAGTTTAAATCTCCTACATTTAGGGGTTAATCCACCAGTCTGTCAACTCTGTGTTGGGAGAGGGTGCATCCAGGGCTGGACTGGTAATCTGGCATACTGGGCATTTTCCCGGTGGGCCGACGCACCTTGGGCCCGATATAATTAAATGTATAATTTAAAAAAATAAAATAAATAAAAACATTTGGCCAACGACCGGCCCATAAAGCAGGGACAGCGGCCCATTGGTTCATTTTCTATACTGACACTGGGCTGGCCCAATAACATCTCTTACTAGGCCCCACCCCTCCCCCTCTGTCCTCTGTTTCTCGTGTCAGATGCCGTGGCTCAGAGCCAAAAATCTGGGGACGGATGAGGGCGTTAAAATGGATAAATGTGGGGATTTATTAAAATAAATCTAGAGGCGGATGTCGCCAAATGTGCAAAAATAACAGACACGTTTGCTGCAGGGGCTGCAGTAGCTTCAACATCTACAGTACCCGACATTGTGCAGCAACAGGTGGAACTTGAAGGAGGAGAGGTGGCTGGCTATGGCCACTGCCAGGCAGAGGAGCAGGCGTGTGACAGGGGAGGGACAGAGTGAGCATGACAGAGTGAGCAGGAGCAGGAGGAGAGAGTAGTTGAAGCGGTAAGCATAGTAGCTTAACGGACTCGCAGGGAGGTAGTGTGTGTGCGCCATGCCATGATGAAGATGATTAATTCAATTAATGTCGATGATAATAAGATAAGATAACATAATCGTAACGCTATCATAAAGTGAGACCGTCACCTACTGCTGGTGGTCACTCAGTCAGTCAATGTCAAATAGCGCAGCATAAGCTATTGGCATTGTTTTTGTAGCTAGCATAGTTCCCTAATGCAGTCGCAACTTCGGCTGACTATTCTAACGTTAATTAGCTAACGTTATTTTGTCAGCATCGCGTTGGCCACGTTGCTGTGAGTGACCTAGGTCCATATAGTATAATCTTACTAAAATGATTAGACTAAGGGTTCCCTTGATAAAGATGCGTGAAAAGGCTGTATAATATACAACACCTGTAGCTCTACTGTGCTAAAATGTATGCCTGCTTATGTATTAGCCTACAGGGGGGGAAAAAACTTAATTTACAACAACAGGCAACAAAGTTGTCCTATATGTTTATTTTCAGCCAGGTATGGTGGTAACTAGTAGGATATATATGGTATGGATTACTGTTGTTACTATCTGTGGGGTAGCTCTCCATCTACAGTAAGTTCAAATAGTTTGGTGGTGCTGTGCATTGAGCATGCACCTTCACGTGGTAGGCGCATGAACGGTAGGTCAAACTCCCCAAACAAACAGGCACACCATTGATTTAATTGCCCTATCACATACAAAGATCTAACTATTACTCCTCTCTGAACATTAATATAAAACAAAAAGGTGATCTATTAACTATGTAAACCTTATGCAGTATTCATCATCAATATTTGGATACTTGAAATCTATATGAACTGAATAGTTAGTATCAAATGAAATAAGATGGAACAGCTCCATGCATTAATTGAATAAACTACTATTTGCTCATTACCAGTATAGTATTGTTTAAATTGTACAGCTTTTTGCACATCTTTGTCAGGGAATTCCAACAATTCTGTACCTGAATGTATACTCATGTTAAAGGTACACTGAGTAACTTTTTTTTATGGCCCTTCAAACGTAAACAAACTTTTTTTTTTTTGTACATCTTCTCTTTTAGCTCTGACAGAGCTCTTGATACAAGGAATATCAGTTTGTATAAGAGCTAAAAAATAGTTTTAGATGTACTTCAAAAGCCATAAAAGGTTTGTTTACATTTGCATTGTTTGTAAACATTTGAGCAAAACAGGCTTGTATTTTGAGTCCACGGCACTTACTACTCAGCTTTGTAATGGTTTGGGGGAATAGTACAGTAGGTACGCATATTTAAGGGGACCGCAAGGATGGTGTAATGGTGGGTGGTGTCCAACTGATTGTGGTGGGCCGGTCTGGGCCAAAAATGCCAGGGCCGATTTTTTGTCCCAGTCCAGCCCTGTCCTGAAGCAATACAGCGCCAGCCCCCACACCACTGGCATCAACCTGTATCTTAAAGGGATGATCAAAGCATGGAGCAGAGAGAACAGGAGCATTACACAATAAAAACACACAAAAAAACAATTACCGACTCAAATGCGTCATCACACTCCGCAGACCAAATAAACAGGGCTTTCTTCCCTAACAGGTTTGTAAGAGGCGCAACGACGGTGGAAAAGTTACGACAAAAAGCACGATAATATCCAACCATTCCTAAAAACCGCATCAGT
Source organism: Synaphobranchus kaupii (assembly GCA_029718625.1). Lineage (NCBI taxonomy): Eukaryota > Metazoa > Chordata > Actinopteri > Anguilliformes > Synaphobranchidae > Synaphobranchus > Synaphobranchus kaupii. The sequence continues at coordinate 1,865,077 of CM056399.1, forward strand.
TATTTTTTGTCGGCTGGAATGGGGTACTTCAGACTCACTTCCACCTTAGCCCGAACCGGACGCACCTCTCCTCGACCAACTACCTTTCCTAGGTAGGTGACTGTCACCCTGGCAAATTCACATTTTGCCAGGTTGACAGTCAAACCCACGGAAACCAGTCGATCGAGGAGTGCTTCGAGGCGTATATATGCTGCTGCCAAGTTTGACTGTAAATGACTACGTGATCTAAATACACCGCGCATGCCTTCCAGACCTTTTACCACGATGTTCATCAGGCGCTGGAAGATTGCGGGCGCATTCCTCAGACCGAAAGCTATCACAGAGTAGGAAAAAAGATGGGTGATTGTTTACAATTGTATTGTTTGTAAACATTTGAGCAAAACAGGCTTGTATTTTGAGTCCACGGCACTATACTCAGCTTTGTAGTGGTACAGTAGGTAGGCTACGCATATTTAAGGGGACCGCAAGGATGGTGTACTGGTGGGTGGTGTCCGACCGATTTTTTGTCCCAGTTCAGCCCTGGGTGCATCCGTTAAACATTACCTCACACAAGTCCGCAAGTACAGACATTGAGATGAGAAACACCCAATGTCTCCGACTTCTGTTCCACCCAGTTTCATTTGCTACCGCAATATCACGTATGAATGCCCACGAAAAGCTTAGGACTGGATAGCTTGACCCAAGTATCGGGGAAGCGCGGATAGCTTCCACGACGCCCATGATAATGTTTAATTAACGTAAATTAACGTAACGTAAAAATCTCCATCTCCTTTCATTATAACTATCGGACAATCGGAAGCGTTTATTTTCTGCTCCGTTTTTGCAGCTTTAGCCTACTTTCATACGAACAACTGTGATCAAGTTAGGGTAAAGTAACGTAGCAGAGTTCACTGACAACACGTTGGGTTAGCCTGGGTTTTCCGTCACCACAAGCTATTTATTAATATTGGAAGCTAGATATGCATTTCAACAACACCAAACTCCATACGGGACAGGTGCCTCACAAAATTGGATGTCATTCCCAGTTGATCCTCTATCGTTCTTTTGCAGATAGTACAGGATGCTGAATGTTTTCATCATGTAAAGAATTAGTCAAATGCGAATTTTATCACTCTTGGTTGTTTCATTGCGGTACGCAATAGAATCATTAAGACGGACACTTTGATCATAGCATTGCCGTTTGGCTAAGTATAGATTACTAGTCGTCAACAAAAAATCTGATTTTTAAATGTAGGCCACTGTTTATTTATAAAATTTTTGCTCTAACTGACTAAAGTCCGAGTTAAAAATCCTCCAAGTTCCAAATCACAGAGGGTCGAGTCCAAGTCAGGCACGGGTAATGTGACTCCCGTACTAACTATAGTAGTTAGTTGGCATATTGCTATAGTTCTCGTGTAGAAAACTATAAGAATCTTATAGTTTTGTCACCCCCTATATCATTCTTTAGTATTTATAAGTATAACACAATAGTATCACTGTAGTGTATAAGAAAAAAACACAGCAATACTATAGTATTTGTGTAGTAGCCTATATGCTGTCGTCATAGTTTTACTATAGCCTAGTTCATTTTAGTTAAAGTCCTGGACTCAAGTACTACAAGACTGCCACATACTAACCTTCTGTAGTATCCTGTTGATCCAAGATTTGTAGTAGGCCTAATGAAACAGAGCATTTACCAAGTTAAGAGAAACAGCTTTGTATGTCTGGATTTAATGCACTTCTCATTAAATCACATTAGTGAAACCAAAACCTTAAAAATGTGTTGTGTATGCCAGGTGTTGCATAGGTTGCAGGGTGTGTTCTACAGGTAGTGTGAGATTCATTAACGCTTCAGGGTCTGGGATTGTGTCAAAAGAAAAATAACTGCTTCAGTTTTTGTTAAACTGAATTGTAATGAACTTGCTGCGCCCCCTTATTCCCTGTCCCCCAGGGTGTTTGTGTGTCTGTGTGTGTTTGTTTCTCTCTCTCCCTCTTGTCTCTCTCTATGATGTAGGGAGGGTGAGGGTGACGGGTGAGGGTTGCTGTAAGGGCGTCGATTCTCTGTCAGGTGAGTGTACAATCACCTGATTGGGAAACCGACGCCACCTGTGAAGCCTGGATAAAGAGGCTGCTCCCACACACCATTGTGGCTGCTTCCCTCTCACACATAGCCTACAGCAAAGGCCCTAATGCTGGAGCTAATGCTGACCCTTTTTCTACATCCACTTTACACCTTTTCTATTAATAAATCATTGTTAAACATAGGCTGTGTAGTCTCCATTTGTTTATGTCCTGTTTTCCGGCTGGGCATAAATGGTGGCAGCAGAGGGATTGCCGTGGCTGCTGTTAGCCATTAGAGAAGTGGCACAGGAAAGTACCGGTTTCTCTCCAAATGAGCTGGTATTTTATTGTACGTCGCTTTGGATAAAAGCGTCTGCCAAATGATTGTAATGTAATGTATTTGCGCACTCGGTGCGTGGTCCGTTATCCGTGATCGCTGACAATTGGAAAACTACTGATCCTCCGCCTAATGTAATTGACTATGTAAATGATTTTCGGTTGCCACTGTACCGAGCCTGTAAGACCGCTAGAGACAATAGTGCCGTCTCCCAGGACAAAATGACACGTCTGTTTGATCCCCGCGCTGAAGCCTGGGGATCAAGGCCTTACTCTGTTGCCGGTGATTGGCTGTCCATTTCAGGCCCGGTTCAGTGGACCCTATACCGTGGAGAAGTGCGTTTCTGAACTAAACTATTTGATTCGGACTCCGGATAGGAGAAAACATTTACAATTATGTCATATTAATTTATTGAAGCCATATGTTTCGGCCACCTGCTCGGCAGTGCCTTGTAAGGCGGACACGGTTGACCCGTCTGTATATTCTGATTCAGAGGACTTGAAGTTTGTCCTCTTGGCTGACGTGGCGCGGTTTACTATGTGTGAGTCACCCCCCCCCCCCTCCCGCCCTGTAAAACAGGAGGATTTTCCGGTCCCGTCTGACTGTGTATTTCAGGGAAGGCTGAATAATTCTGAAATTCTGCAAGAGCTTGAAGCTCAATTTAGCCACCTGCCTTCTGAATGTTCTAAAGATATGGTCAATTTAATTGATAATCACAGGAGTTTATTCCCAGACACGCCGTCTCGCACCACGCTTATTGAGCATGACATCGACGTCGGGGAAAACCCTCCTATCTCCCAACGTTTTTATCGGGTCGAGATCGATTACATGCTGGAGAATGGGATAGCTGAATCAACATCGTCCCCGTGGTCTAGCCCATGTCTGCATGTCGCCAAGCTCGATGGAACCTTTAGATTTTGTACGGATTTCTGAAAGGTAAATTCCGTAACGATGCCTGATCGTTATCCGCTTCCTCGTATGGAAGATTGCATAGACCAACTTGGCGGTGCGCTGTTTGTGACAAAATTAGATTTATTAAAGGGCTATTGGCAAGTGCCGCTTACAGCTAGGGCACGGGAGACCTCTGCTTTTATTACACCCATCTTTTTTCCTACTCTGTGATAGCTTTCGGTCTGAGGAATGCGCCCGCAACCTTCCAGCGCCTGATGAACATCGTGGTAAAAGGTCTGGAGGGCTGCGCGGTGTATTTAGATCACGTAGTCATTTACAGTCAAACTTGGCAGCAGCATATATTACGCCTCAAAGCTCTCCTCGGTCGACTGGTTTCCGTGGGTTTGACTGTCAACCTGGCAAAATGTGAATTTGCCAGGGTGACAGTCACCCTAGGAAAGGTAGTTGGTCGAGGAGAGGTGCGTCCGGTTCGGGCTAAGGTGGAAGCGATTCTGAAGTACCCCATTCCAGCCGACAAAAAAGAACTGATGCGGTTCTTAGGAATGGTTGGATATTATCGTGCTTTTTGTCGTTGCGCCTCTTACAAACCTGTTAGGGAAGAAAGCCCTGTTTATTTGGTCTCCGGAGTGTGACGACGCATTTGAGGCGGTTAAACTTTTATTGTGTAATGCTCCTGTTCTCTCTGCTCCATGCTTTGATCATCCCTTTAAGATACAGGTTGATGCCAGTGGTGTGGGGGCTGGCGCTGTATTGCTTCAGGACAGGGCTGGACTGGGACAAAAAATCGGCCCTGGCATTTTTGGTCCAGACCGGCCCACCACAATCGGTCGGACACCACCCACCAGTACACCATCCTTGCGGTCCCCTTAAATGTGCGTACCTACTGTACTATTCCCCCAAACCACTACAAAGCTGAGTAGTAAGTGCCGCGGACTCAAAATACAAGCCTGTTTTGCTCAAATGTTTACAAACAATACAAATGTAAACAAACCTTTTATAGCTTTTAATTAATGTACATCTAAAACTCATTTTTAGCTCTTACAAACTGATATTCCTTGTATCAACAGCTCTGTCAGAGCTAAAAGATACTTTAAGGTGTACAAAAAAAAAAAAGTTTGTTTACGTTTGAAGGGCCATAAAAAAAAGTTACTCAGTGTATCTTTAACATGAGTATACATTCAGGTACAGAATTGTTGGAATTCCCTGACAAAGATGTGCAAAAAGCTGTACAATTTAAACAATAATATACTGGTAATGAGCAAATAGTTGTTTATTCAATTAATGCATGGAGCTGTTCCATCTTATTTCATTTGATACTAACTATTCAGTTCATACAGATTTCAAGTATCCACATATTGATGATGAATATTGCATAAGGTTTACACAGTTAATAGATCACCTTTTTGTTTTATATTAATGTTCAGAGAGGAGTAATAGTTTGATCTTTGTATGTGATAGGGCAATTAAATCAATGGTGTGCTTGTTTGTTTGGGGAGTTTGACCTACCGTTCATGTGCCAGCACGTGAAGGTGCATGCTCAATGCACAGCAGCACCACACTATTTGAACTTACTGTAGGTGGAGAGCTACCCCACAGATAGTAACAACAGTAATCCATACCATATATATCCTACTAGTTACCACCATACCTGGCTGAAAATAAACATATACGACAACTTTGTTGCCTGTGTTGTAAATTAAGTTTTTTCTTCTTCCTGTAGGCTAATACATAAGCAGGCATACATTTTAGCACAGTAGAGCTACAGGTGTTGTATATTATACAGCCTTTTCACGCATCTTTATCAAGGGAACCCTTAGCCTAATCATTTTAGTAAGATTATACTATATGGACCTAGGTCACTCACAGCAACGTGGCCAACGCGATGCTGACAAAATAACGTTAGCTAATTAACGTTAGGATAGTCAGCCGAAGTTGCGACTGCATTAGGGAACTATAGCTACAAAAACAATGCCAATAGCTAATGCTGCGCTATTTGACATTGACTGACTGAGTGACCACCAGCAGTAGGTGACGGTCTCACTTTATGATAGCGTTACGATTATGTTATCTTATTATCATCGACATTAATTGAATTAATCATCATCATCTTCATCATGGCATGGCGCACACACACTACCTCCCTGCGAGACCGTTAATCATGAAGCTACTATGCTTACCGCTTCAACTACTCTCTCCTCCTGCTCCTGCTCCTGCTCACTCTGTCGCTCGGCCCTGTCATGCTCACTCTGTCCCTCCCCTGTCACACGCCTGCTCCTCTGCCTGGCAGTGGCCATGGCCAGCCACCTCTCCTCCTTCAAGTTCCACCTGTTGCTGCACAATGTCGGGTACTGTAGATGTTGAAGCTACTGCAGCCCCTGCAGCAAACGTGTCTGTTATTTTTGCACATTTGGCGACATCCGCCTCTAGATTAATTTTTTTGGGCCCGCATTTATCCATTTTAACGCCCTCATCCGTCCACAGATTTTTGGCTCTGAGCCACGGCATCTGACACGAGAAACAGAGGACAGAGGGGGAGGGGTGGGGCCTAGTAAGAGATGTTATTGGGCCAGCCCAGTGTCTGTACAGAAAATGAACCAAAGGGCCGCTGTCCCTGCTATATGGGCCGGTCGTTGGCCAAAACATTTTTATATATATATATATATTTTTTATTTTATTTTTTTAATTATACATTTAATTATATCGGCCCCAAGGTGCGTCGGCCGACCGGGAAAATGCCCGGTATGGCAGATTACCAGTCCAGCCCTGCTTCAGGAGGGGGGAGGTGATATTGAGCGTCCAGTGTCTTTCTTTTCTAGGAAGTTTAATATGTACCAACTTTATTATTCAGTCATAGAGAAGGAGGCACTGGCGTTGATCTGGGAACTTCTATATTTTGAGGTCTATGTCGGTGCTGGGACGGAGCCGATTGTGATCTACACAGACCACTAGCGTAACTAGCGAGGCAAAATGCCAAGAGCCGGGCCCTCAGCCGCTTGGAGGCAAAAGGATAGGATATAGATTTAAAACGTGCAAGGAAATATTTGCATGAATCTATTTTTATACAGTCTATGGCATGAATGCACAGACTATTACGTTGTTTGACTTCCACAAATGCACATTGCACACACGTTCGTTTCCGACGTCAGTTAGCAGACCAGTTAAAAAGGAAACAAAAATCGGGTTATAAGAAATGTAGCCTAAACAAAAAGGGGGAGAAAACAAAAGCTGCGTTAACACGTGTAGCCTACCACTAACTAACTTATTTTTGAAGCATAATCAACCCAATGAGGGCGCAAGTAGAGACTGTCTCAATTTGGAGTAATTAACAAGTTTGCCAGGGCAAAAGAAGGAAATAAATTAATTAATTAACTGAATATTCAATTTCTCACATAGCCTAGACCTACCGTGTCAAAATGAACTATTTTGTTTGGTGTATACATAAACATTAGCCTGGCCTACACTTTCTATTTTCAAAAGCAAAATAAGATGACGAGTTCAATGCATAGGACCGCATGCAATGTCATAGCGAATTGATTTGTTTTTGTCAGAATAATAGCCTAACAATTTTTTTTTATCAATCTTTATTTGCAGACATTAGCTATAGGTAGCCTACTATTGCTACTGAGTGTATTACTTGCCTGAAGTGATTATTGTTAGCTATATCAGAATTTTAGAGAGATGAGTTAGGCTATTTCTGTAGGCTGCCTTCCAGTGCTCTTCGGAAGCTCCGATTTCCCAGTTGCCAAATCGTAATTTAGAGGTTCACGCATTCACATGCTCCGAAATCGGAATTACCAGCAAACATGGATGTCTAGAAAGTAAATGTTTCTTTTGATCCTTTACGAATGAAAAAAATACATGGAGGGCTGCTATCACTTTCTGCATGAGAAAGAAGGGGAAAGGAAACGTATGATGAGAGCCATTTATTAGGCCTATATAGGCTAGGCTATTAAAGTATATTTAACTGGTTGTGTGCTGTGTGTGCGTGACCATCATATGATAATCTGCTGCGCTGCGCTGCCTGGTTGCATTGTCATAATATGTGAATATATCGTATTTTCTGCCATTTTGACTTGGCAACTGGGAAATATGAGCTCCAAGGAGCATTTGAAGGATAGAGATCAGTGGTAAAACGTCACAACTCGGGTAGCAAAATTATCTCCGACTTTCCCACTTGTAATTAGGCTACGACTTGGAGGTTCGTTCAAGTGCAACTTCCATGTCGGAAACAGTATAGGCTATGTCTCTGGCTCGCCGACATTGGGTCATATAGCCTAAATGTTTTTTTAGCGACATATATTAGGGCCCCCTGCTGACCTAATTTGCCCCCCCTGAGCTGATCATGTAGTTACGCCACTGACACAGACCATAATCCTCTGACGTTTTTGCATAACATGTAGAACGCGAATCAGAGGTTAATGCGCTGGAGTTTATTCTTGCAGGGTAACTCGCTCCAGATTCGCATATACGGGGTCGGGAGAACGTGGTGGCGGACGCGCTCTCCCGGGCGCCTATGTCTTTCATTGCTGTTATCTAGTGGGTCAGGTTATTGCTCTTTAGTGTATCAGGTACTATACTAGGTTGTATTCCATGAGCCATGGTGCTAGGTAAGTTAGTGTGTCCTACAGTGTACATTATTGCGTCCTGACTAGCAGTGTTGAGTAGGTTGTTGACTATCGTTATTGGAATATTTATAAATAAGTTTATTGTATAGGGCAAGTATGTGAAGCACGGTTGTCCCTGCCTAATTGTATGGTGCTGCTTTCTGTTACCAAGTTTTGTGTTCTAGGTGGTGTTGAAGCCGGTCCGGACCGGGTCTCCTTGTCGTCGCTGACTTCCTCTCTGGGCCCGAGATGGGTTGGTGTCGAACGGGGGGCCCGGGACGGGCCGGTGGAGCCACGAGATGCTATAGAGTGGTAACTGTGACATCTGACATCGTTTAATGGCTAGGAGTGTGCTCCTTGTGCTTTGGTGTAAATGTTTTTTGTGTATTGGTGTATGGGTGACTGTTTATGTGCCCGCCGGCGGAGCTCTTGAAGCCGTGGAGGCTTCGCTTTAGGGGGGAGGTGTCACAAGTGGATGCTGAACACAAAAGTAAAAAATAAAATGCGAGGAAATGCAGGCCTCCCCAAAATGGGTCTTTGCACTATGGCACTTTTCTCACTTGATGGAAGAGGGTGCAACGATGGGGTTGGCCCAAGACGGCAATTGTTCATTTCATTAAAGTTATATTTTTAGGGCTTTTCGGCTTTATTGGCCAGCACAGTGTAGAGAGGGAGGGATAATGGGAGTGAGAGAGAGGGAGAGACATGCGACAAAGGCCACGCGGCCGGATTCGGACCACCCACGTCGTGGCATGCAATGAGCGTGTGGACAGTGGTCTTACTGGCTACGCCACCAGGAGACCCGGCCGGAACTGCGTATTTCAAACAGCGAGAAAGGACAATCAACGGGGATACAAACTCACTCCTAAAAGAATGGTAGAGGTTGGAGCCCTCTCAGTTAGGAGTGTCACTATCTTGGGCTGTGCTCCGCCCTGTTGCCAGGCAGGCAGTTACCTGACATTCCTTGGATGAAGTGAACTGTAGTTATATTTGTAAATTAAGATACTGTATATACACTACTGTTGGAAAGTCTTTTTTCTAATTTTGTTGCATAAGGAACGTAAAGCTTTTTACCAAATGGAATACACACATGCGATAAAGAACATTGGCTAAAGTCGTCCTACCATTTAGCGGACACTTATATATAGATTGCTGTGATCTCAGGAGATGCTACCTTTTTGTTACATAGAATGTGACTGCCCAAGTTGCATACCAAGGTTGCAGCAAAGCATGCTGATAGTATTTAGTTACAGTAAATGCAAAAGTACTGGGGAAGTGACACAATTTTTGTTGTTTTGGCTCTGTACTCCTGTACATTGGAATTGAAATAGAACAATGAATATGAGGGTGAAGTGAAGACTGTCCGCTTTAATCAGAGTGTAGTACCTACAGTGCCCAGAAGAATTGTTGGCAACCTCAGTTAATATGGGCGAAAAGTACTGGATTAAATTCAGTTTATTGTTAATCAAATGTATTCTATGCTCATAAAAATTAGAATAATATGTAGTTTAATTGTGATACCATTGATCAGAGGAAAAAACAAATCTTTAATGCAAACTCATTTTTATTTTGAAGAAGATGTACAGTATGTCAGAATTATTGGCGTATTTAGTACTTTGTGCACCCTCCCTTAGCCAAGATAACAGCACTGAGTCTCCTGTAATGTTTGATGAGGTTGGAGGACACATAGCAAGGGATTTTAGACCACTTTTCCATACAGAATCTCTCCAGTCCTGTGGACCAAGTGAACCATTTTTGTGTAGATTTTGAGGTATGTTTTGTATCATTGACCTGCTGGAAGATCCAACCACGACTCTCTTTTAGCCCATAATGAGTCCATAATGCCATGTATCCTAACAAGGTTCCCAGGGCCTTTGGAGGAAAAACAGCCCCACAACATCACAGATCCACCACCTTACTTAACAGTGGGGATAAGGCTTTTCTGCATTACTATGCTTCTTATTACAGCAAACCCACCTTTGGTATTTATTGCCAAAAAGCTAAATTTTCATCTCATCTGACCTTAGCACCCAGTTTCAAATTCTGGTATCATTTATCAAACTCCAGGCCCTTACGTTTGTGGCATGCACTCTAAAAAATAAAGATGCTTCAGAGGTTCTTTTAAAGCACCATAAGTTCTATATAGCACCAATCGGTTCCACGAACCAACATGAACCAAAATGGTTCTTCAGGGGTGCTTTCCTGGTTCTTCAGTGGTTCTTCAGAACGGAATTTATACGCACGCTCACAGGCAAGGCAGTGAGGCTGTTCCAGTTTTTTCAAAAAGTATGCAAACATTTTGGTCGCAAATGACGCGCAGCTTCATTTTAAAAATGAGACACGAGTCTTTTGATGTTGTTGGGTCACAGACATCAGGAAGTCATGGCATGGAAAGGATATGCGACCAAATATTAAAAATGATTACTTTATTCTATATTATGTTAAACTGTCCAATATTTTTTGATGCCCAAAAATGGGGAGGACTATGTACAAAAGGTTCTATCATTTCTAAACAGTTCATATGGATGAAAATACCCTCAAATTAAAGCTGACAGTCTGCACTTCAATCTCATTGTCATTGTATCCTTTCAAACTCAAAGTGCTAGAGTACAGAACCAAAATAACAACAAGATAATCAATGTTATTCACTTCACCTGTCAGTGGTTTTAATGTTGTGGCTGATCCGTGTATATAGTTATGTCAACAGCCAATTCATTTCCAGTATCGTACAATTATAAAGGTTTATTTAAAAACTGTACCATAAACATTGACCCAATGTGCCCCATCAAAAGCATTAGTCCTAACATGTCACATGTAATATATGCTAGAATTTCACAGTTCAAGATGCAAACAGTACCAAAATTAAAACAGATCCAGAAAAATATGCAGAGGAATTTACATTACAATAGTAAAGATTCTAAATTTGAGATGAAATAAATAGAACAAAACAAATTTAAGACTTGACCGGATCATCCTCTCGGATTTGGGTAAGGAAAGTTGGCCCACAAAAGAATCTGGAAGTAAAAGTGAAAAAATAGATAAGCTATGAGTGTAGTCTGAAACAAATCTCTATTCTTTCAGTGTCCCTATATATTTACACATTTACTGTAATGTACAATAATTTCTGTAAATAAAATGAATTAAATTAAATATAAGCACTTAAAATATAAAGGCATTAAGGAATTTTCAAAAGTTTCAGTAATATACTACTACTAATAATAATAATTATAAGAAGAAGAATAAATAATTGTAGTTGTACAACCCTTTTCAGACCGCAGGTTCAAATGGCAATAACAACAGTAACAAACTAATCACTGAACTTTCCAAATGGTGATTGTGAAAAATGAACAGAATGAACAGTTGAATTCAATTATGCGTCAAAACTAAGCAAAAAATGCTGATTTTAATCTAGGCTATTATAAATGTAGAGTTGTTTCAAACTAGGTTTTTTTACTGTATAATTTCTATTGAGGGGGTGATTTTTCCCCACCATATTTTACTGCCATTTAGCAGATGCTTTATCCAGAGTGATTTACAATGCAAACACAAGTGCAAAAATCAAGGAAGAAAGTTTAGAATTTTCCTAGAGGGGGAAAGTATAGTACCAAGAGAGACTGAAAGTGATATAATACTTTCACACCCTGATGGACTGTTAAATTATAAGCTTTGTCAGTTTGGTTTTCTTTGGCCCTCGTCACTGAACATTGGATCGTATGCAGTTTGGACTGAAGTACCAGGTGACCTGGGAACAAGGGTGAAACCAGTGGCGTACCATGTACAATAGGCCTTCTGTAACCTTACCTTTATACAGATGATTACTCTCAACCTGTTTCAATCTATATTTCTTGATTATCAATCAAGTTATGGTTTGAGGTTCGTTTGATACCTCAGACTCTTGCTGACTTACAGCCATTCAGCCAACCATGTGTTCCATACCGTACCAGTGTAATTTACAGCTGAATCTAGTCCCCCCCCCCCCCCCCAATTCCCATAGAGACCCAGTTAAATGCAGAGAGGTTATATACCGCTTGTTAGAGTAATTGAAAATAAGATCAAGAGTCTTTTGATGTTTTTGGGTCACAGACATCAAAAAGTCACGGCACGCCTGCACGAAGGAAGTATTTGAACAAACAGAAATGCCTGGAAGCCATTTGTCCCAAATATTATGGTGCCCTGAAAAAGGGGGGGCTATGTATTATAAGTGCAGTAATTTTCTACACAAGAAAATGCACCAAAATGTATTAAAATGCAATCCTGCAGACTTTGCTGAGAGAATTACCCACAGTTCATAGTGTTTCTGTGAATAAAAACAGAAACGCAGTCGGAAGCGTCTCAAAAATTGTAAACAAGCGACACACATGGTGAGTTATTTCAGCGGGTACAAACCTAAAGTTGTCATAAACATTGAGCATGCGAGTCAAGGCAACATATAGCATCGCAAAGTGCAGTCCCATTCCTCGTATTTGTATCATTTCGAGCCCTTGCACTCACATGCACTCACACATTTACGCTGACCATGCATGTGACGTCAACGAAAGTCTATGGGGGCTCAGTCCTTAGGGCTCAGGGTGGAGATTGAAATTGGGCCAAAGTCGTTCAATTGAGCACATTCATCATTAGTAGGCCATAAAGTTGCCTGCTTCTAGGTGTCGCTAATATTCATTCACTGAGAAAGTATATATGGTGTCAAAAAACATATTTTATAAGGTTATTGCTTCAAACAAAGATGCTAGATTTAGGCAAGTACATATTTACATATATACTGTCTCTTTGATTGTCTATGTACGATAATTTTCTTTAAAAAACTATAATTTTAAAACCCCTGTACGATAATTTCATATTTCCCATCTGGCAACGCTAATGGGGGCATTGTCATCCTGGAAGAGACCACTGCCATCAGGATAGAAATGTTTCATCATAGGATAAAGTTGATGGCCCTTCCCTCTAAGGGGACAAGTGGACCTAAACCATGCCAGGAAAATGCCCCCTACTTGAAGGGTTGTTTCTCCTGACAAATTTTCCTATTGAACTCTATGGAAAAATAAGTCAGGAGAAGAAACCCTTCAAATTATCCATCCATATCTACTGCATATCTGGCAGCAGAGTGATGGTTTAAGGCTTGTTTGATACGTCAGACCCTTGATGACTTAGAGCCATTTAGCCAACCATGTGTTCCACACTGTTCCAGTGTAATTTAAAGCTAAATCTAATCCCACCCCCCAATTCCCATAGAGATCCATTCAAATGCAGAGGTTATAGTATCGCTTCTAAGAGTACCTGGAAATAAGATATCAGGAGTCTTTTGATATCCTTTTATACAGTCATGATGGCATCACCTTTTTACCTGTGGAATACCTGTTTATCTCATAGTTTTGATATCTTTACTATTCCAAAATGTGGAAAACAGTAAAAATAACGGAAAAAAAACCTTCTATGAGTAGGTGTGTCCAAACTTTTGACTGGTACTGTACTACAATGTAAAGCTGGGGGGTATTTATGCAAGAACGCAGAGTGATAAGTTAACAGTTAAAAATACAATTTTATAGGATCTGGTGCGAATGTGATTAATGCTAACATCCTTGTCGATACAGTATTGTATTGCACTCAATAAAAGCTAATTATTAGCCATCCAGCCTTTGATATCAGCAAGACAATCAGAGAGGTTCTTAAGAGAACACTTGTCATTTGATTTCAATCGGAGCGGAGCATGTATATAGAGAAAATAATAGGCCCTAAAATTAGCCCCTGGGGGACCCCACAGGAAATGAGAGCAGAGGAGGACGAGAAGCTCTTGACAATAAGAGAAAGTTATATTCTTTAGGTAGGATGTAAACCACATTAGGGCAGTACCTTGAATGCCAACCACATGCTTAATCCAGTCAATTAAGATATCGTGGTTGAATGTCGCACTAAGGTCCATCGTCAATAGCAAATCATTTGACACTTTAAGAAAGGCAGATTCTTTACTGTGGGGGGTTCTGAAACCAGACTGGAACTTTTCAAAGATATTATTTTGGTTTTAAAAGGACAGAAGTTAAGAGGCACTTTTCGTATGGGACTTTAGATAGAAATGGCAATTTGAAGATCGAGCAGAAATTGTTTTAATTGTGGGGTCAAGATTTGGCTTTTTTAAAAGAGGCTGAACCACAGGGTGTTTAAAACAGGATGGGACAATGCCTGAGTTCAGACAGTGGTTAATATAGACACTGACCAATTATGTCTTTTAAGGAGGTGTGAGGGGACAGTGTCAAGAGGGCAGGTTATGGGCTTCTTGTGAGACACTGTATCAAGACAGAAAGAGACAGGCTCAAACTGACTTGAGACAGAAGTGGGCATAACTGGAGGGATCATGCGCAGGAGGTGAAATGTGAGAATTTTTTTAAATCATCCCAAGTAGCAGGGGACACATCCAGGCTGCAAATGACAGAAGGATTCATTACCGGTACTGAATTAAATAGAACTTTAGGTCTATGACAGTTTTCGAAAGTACATTGGAAAAATACTGTGCTCTCGCTGCTTTAACTCCTTCCTGAAACTTAACCAGTCTCTCAAAATATCATAGGATACTTGCTTATCCTTTTTCCATTTTCGCTCTGCTTTTCTGCAATCCTGCCTAAGAGCTCAGGTTGCATCATTGGCTCAGCTTTAGGTTTGGGCCATCTGACTTTAACAGCCAGGCAGGAAAAAATTTATTAAAAAATAACTAAAATCACCTACTCATTTGGAAGCTAACAAAGGTGAATGCATTGAATATTTCCAATTATTCACATATGAACTATACCAGGATGATTTTCACATTGTTATAATTCTATATAAAATATTGTGATGAATAATGGCAATCTAAACAAATTAAATAGACAAATTGCAAATACCATCAGGATGATGCCAAGTGTGACAGTAGTAGGGATGGCAGTTCCAGGATCATCTCCAGGATCTGAGAAATGAAATTACAGGAAAACAGTGTTGCATTATAATGTAATGGCTGTAAAATGTACCAATTGTAGTATAAAGGCCAGTTTATAATCCAGCGACAATGTGTCGCTTGACTGAAATCGCAGAACTTTCATGAATATTCTATTGTCGCTCTACATACACTGTGGTCGTTGTCGTTCGCAAAAAGTATGAATGCACTCCAGCGATAGTTTAGGGGACAATGCAATGGAGGAAGAAGCACCTTTAAAAAGGCTACATCTCATTATGTCTGCTGCTTCACCCCTTTTTTGTCGAAGGCCGCTGAAATAAAGTTTATAAATGTCCATTTCGAGGGCACCGTATTGTTTGAAATATCATTCATTGCGTCTTTCATACACTTAGGCTATGTGGGTTTTGAACGAGGTAGCAAATAATAAAACCGCAACAGACCTGTAGTCTCTCTTATTGTGGTTGCACAAAGTTTAATCTGGCAAATCTAAGTTACTGTTAAAGCAAATAACTTCAATGCATTCGCAGGCGCCTACAACGCTACAAATGTGTAGTCAAGCTACAAATGTGTCTTTGTAACCATTCACAATAGCCTAGACTAAGAGCTTATTGGTAACTAGTAACATTGGAAGCAAGCTGTTTCTTGTTTTGGATTGTAACATTCTCAACAAAGTCTAGCTCAGCAAATTACATTGTTATTATTATTATTAGACTATTAATAATAATATTAAATTGTGCTCATTTATAATGCTATTCACGCGCTTGCTAGGTAGGTCATCTATGGGTAGGTAGGCCTACCCTATGGCTGCAGTGAAGTTTTCCAACAAAAAATCTGAGTCCATTAACAGTTAGCTTATGTGCTAGCTAGTAAATTGACAGCTCGACCGAAGCCTCCGCTGCCCGAGACAAAGGTTACCATAACAACAGAGGCAGCAACAGGGTCAAAGTTGAATTTATTTTATGTCTCAGCGACAGTCGCAGTGACCACAGGACGACAGTCGCCCGAAGTATAAACCAAATATCTCTGTCGCTGGACTATAAACTGGCCTTAGGCCTAGTAAATACTCTACGCAAGGAACATAAACGCCAACGCAGATGCGGGACATACGCGAGCTCTTTGCTTACATACCATACGCACGTTGACCGGCTTCTTTTCGCCCTGTCCGCTAGTTGGCAGCCTAGGCTAATCTGGCGTGGCTTTCCCAAAGCTTGTCGTAGCAAAAAGTATGTCGTGAAGATATACTTGCCATTCACGACGCTTTCCCGAAAGTGCTCGTAACTCAAAGAGATCGTGAAATGTGTCGCGAGTTCAAGACAACATTGGACTAGTCGTGAAATCTCAAATGTGAGAATAAATATTGTATTTATTTTTCTTATTTGCTCTTCTCTTTGTCTGTCTTTTTTGTCAGTTAGGTTTGTTCAGATTTAAAACGAAAAGCAAAGACAAAAATATTCAAAGATGATCATAACTATTGCTTTTGGGAAAGTGGCTGATAACGATGTGATGCTTTCTGTGGTGTGAATCGGCTTTTCTACATCGACCTGTCGGGTCTGTGTTACTCAAAGTTTGTCGTGAAAGTGTGTCTTGAAATATTCAGTCCACGATATATATTGGGAAAGAGTCGTGACAATTTCAAGACATGTCTTCAAAAAGATTGTGAAGTGTGTCGTCAATTCTGAAGACACATCGGAATCGGGAAAGCCACCCGTGGTTGGAGCGAGTAACCTTAGACCAGAAATTATTACTTCTTTGTGTGTAGTTGTTCATTCTGCAGTGATTGAACAGTATTTACATTTAGCACCTCTAACGGAAACACGTGGAATTGCACCACACGTTTGCGTCGCGTTACAAAATTTGGACTGCACATTTTGCTACGCAAGAACGCGAGAAACGCCCCCTGCGTTGCTCTTTGCGTCATTGCGCGCGTTCCTTGCCTAGAGTATGTACCCGGCCTTAATGGTCATGGAACTGGGCTTGTAATTCCTAAATTGTGGGCTTGATTCCCAGCTGTGGCGCTGCCATTGTACCTATCTATACTGTATGTAAAACTGTAATCTTTGTAAGAGAGTCTGCTAAATGCATAGGACATAACAGGAAACTATATAGGCTACCTCAATTGTAATTGAAGTAAACAGTGATGTTTTTTAAGGGAAGAAGTAGGGGAAACTAATATTAACAGTAGCATAGCAAGTAGATCTGCCAACAGATTTTTGTATCATGGGCCGTTTAGGCCGTAATTCATTTTTGACCTCTCACATACATACTGTATATTCCACTCTTACATACGTGTGACCGGATCCATGCTTCAGATACGTGTTTCAAATTTGGACTTTTTTAGTTTTTCATCTCAAGTTAAAGTACCACTTGATGAGATTGAGTAAATATTTCTGGAGATATGACTGTTTGAATATTGTTCAGAAAACTGGCTTTGAAGATTTTGTTGTGAATTCTGCCCTTTCACATTGTAAAATACACCCACAGGAACTATCTTGGAGGACTAATGGAAGATTAAAGGTGGAATGTGCCAATACCCTCCCTCTATCTATCATGTGACTGTTTAACATCAGTGAAAGTTGGTAACTGAATGTGGCAAGCCCTTGAATACTGAGTTTGAGTCTTGAACAAGTTGAGGGAAAAAAAGCTTTATTCACAAACATTATGGTTAAACCAACCTAAGGCATTGTGAGAAGTCATATCAGTGTCATAGTGCATAAAGTGCAAGTTAAAAAATGTAAATCAGTGCAGTGACTTCAACAAGTCACTGGTTGAAGCAGGTTTGCTTGGTGCACAAAGAAAGATGTGACAAAATTTTTTTTTTTTTTTTTCGATCAGCATGGTGGAAATAGTTCGTAAAAAACAGGTCCAAGTCGAAAAAAACCGAAGTTATCCAGTAAGCCAGTGGTTCCCAAACCGGTCCTGGGGCCCCCCTGTGTATGCTGGTTTTCGTTCCAACGACAATTGCAATCCCAGAATTTTAACAAGCTGTTAATTTTTCTTAATTAGGTGCTTTTCATGTTTAGAGGGATTATTTACCGTCATAAGCCTCATTATATCAGAAATAGCTATGGATGCCATGTAGAATAAACACCCCATGTTCACATTGTGCTTATTGTGCTATATTATTTAAAAGAGATAAGAAAATTAATTATTTAACTGATCCATTTAAAGACTGGTTTGAATCAACAGGCTCCTAATTGGTGAGTGTGTGCACACTTGGCCACTAAAACTAACCATTTTATGGATAATGAAGAATTCAAACACAAAGCAAATGATAACGAGCCAAACCTGCATTGTGTTTAATAAGCTTAAGGAAAAAAATATGAAAGTTAAACACATGTGTTCAACAACCTAATTAGGAGCCTATTTAAGATCTATTTAGATCACTTTAAGGGTTGTTTCTCCTGACAAATTTCCCGATTGAACTCTATGGAAAAATAAGTCAGGAGAAGAAACCCTTGAAGTGATCCATCCATATTTACTGCATATCTGGCAGCAGAGTGATGGTTTGAGGCTCGTTTGATACCTCAGACCCTTTATGACTTACAGCCATTTCGCCAACCATGTATTCCATACTGTTCCAGCATAATTTACAACTAAATCTAGTCCCACCCCCCAATTCCCATAGAGATCAATTCAAATGCAGAGACAAAACAAAAATCCACATTGTTCCTGCTATTCCGCTCCCTTTCCCCCTCACAGTGTCCCAGTACCTACCTAAATGTCATTGCATCAGCGTATACATGTTCACATTTATATCTTGGCCCACCAAACTGTAGGCCTAGGAGCCCACCCGAACTCGTGTCCCAGTCTATGTAATCTGAATTTCAGCTCCCCTGAGAACTTCTGAAATTTGTGGTGGTAAAACTGTTTTCAGGTTTCCAGATTTCTTTGAAAACTCCCTGGGCCCTATCTTACACCCAGAGCTAAGCGGCGCTAACCCAAACGCAAGTGTCTTTGCTAATTTCAGACCAGTGTAGGTGTCATTTTAGCGTCCAGCGCTGACGTTGTTGAAATAACAAGTTAACTTGCGCCCATAGGGTTAGTCTTAAGACGAGGTGTGGCCAGGATAATTTTTGGCGTATTGCTATCTTGAGCCAGCGGAAAGCTCTTGCGCTAAAACCACCACAAACCTGGTCTTAAGCCATGTCGCAGTTGTTTCAATGTTATTTTAACTGCACAATATTAAGATAGTAACACCCTCCTGTCTGTTACACACACAAACAAGCATAAAAATATCAAGATTACATTGTGAATTAATATTTTTCCCCAAAATAAAACATTTTCTCTCCTGGAATAGACGCACATTGTCCCTGGAATCGCGGGAAAGTGGGCTTGTTTTAAGACAGTAAACTACCAGTAAAAACACGTTGGTCATATTTCCATAAGCAGGACAATATAAAACATTGCATAATCAAACGAAATTCGTTAAACAAGCAGGCTAATATTACCACGTATATTTTGTAAAATAACAGCAATGGTGTAAGCTTCTGTTTCCCCATTATTATATTTCTGGGAAACGGGAAATAGTTTGGCGGGGAATTACCGGGAACCCATGCCGCATGTCAGTGTTAAATCCTAATGTTTAAGATTATTATTGTGTATATTAAAACATGTCATAATGGTTAATCCCAATAATATTGATCCATATATTCCTTGCTCGCACACTTTAATCTTGCGCAGGAGCAGGTCTGTTTCGCCAACTGTAAATCACTCTTTTTGCATCAGCCATTATATTAGCAATCCGCCAAGGTGCAAACGCAGCTGGCTTTCCCATGCTCTAATAGTTCCCCTTGGCATACAAAGTATCATAAAAAAAAAGTTTTGAGGGTTATCGGTTATTAATAATAGCTTTTCCACTTCAGTTATCAATGAGCTCTCGATAGGCCTTGACTCAATGGTGTCCAATCTGTAGATATGCAAAAAAAATTTATTCGGGATATTAAATTTGTCATGAATTTGGGGAAACTCTAAAAGTGTGTTTCCATCAAATAAGTCAGAGGTCGATCTTTACTATACTTTACTATAGACCCTTTACTATACCAATCATAAAAAATGCTTTTCTTTATACCAGGAGGAAAGGTCTTATTCCCTATAGAAAAGCATTTTTTTATGATTAGTATAGTAAAGGGATAAGATCAAGGCAGATAAACAGTTCTGTCTCTCTAGATGTTTACACATATCTCTCCATACATGTAAAGTACTATTTAGTACACGGTTCTGTTTTATACCTCCATTTCCTTTCTGTTCCCTGTCATGATGCCTATCAGTGAGTATGGTAATGATGCTTATCAGTGAGTATGGTAATGATGCTTATCAGTGAGTATGGTAATGATGCTTATCAGTGAGTATGGTAATGATGCTTATCAGTGAGTATGGTAATGATGCTTATCAGTGAGTATGGTAAAGCAAGCTTATCAGTGAGTATGGTAATGATGCTTATCAGTGAGTATGGTAATTATGCTTATCAGTGAGTATGGTAATGATGCTTATCAGTGTGTATGGTAATGATGCTTATCAGTGAGTATGGTAAAGCAAACCATTAGTCACTGCTGACCCAGTTAGACATAGGGTCATCTCTGATCACTGGTATGCTTTCGATATTAGGCAGTTCCTTTTGGCCTTCACACTTTGCTCTTGCCATCACTCTGATACAAGTGAATCTCATCTGTCCACGAGACCTTTTTCCAGAACTCTGCAGACTCTTTCAGGTACTTCTTAGCAAACTGTAACAATGGCCATCCTGGTTTTGCGGCTAACGAGTGGTTTCCATCTTGCAGTGAGCCTCTGTAATTTTCTTTTTGAAGTCTTCTGCAGACAGTAGTCCCTGATACATCCACGCCTGCCTCTGGAAGAGTGTTCCCGACCTGCCGGATAGCTGTTTGGAGGTTTTTCTTCATTATGGTGAGAATTCTTCAGCCATCCTAGAGGTCTGCTAAATGTCTTCCTTAGCCTACCAGGCCCTTTCAGATTACTGAGCTCACAAGTGCACTCTTTCTTCTTAATGATGTTCCAAACAGTTGATTTTGGTAAGCATAAGGTTGGCCTATGTCTCACTGTTGTTTTCATATTTCCCAACCTCATAATGGCCTCCTTGACTTTTATTGGCACAACTCTGGTTCTCATGTTAGCAAATGCCAATAACAGCATTAAAAAGCTAACAATCAAGACTAGACACCGAAAGCTGTCTTATACCTGCACTAGGGAAGCAATTGAGCTACCTACACCTGTGAAGCCATTTGTCAAAAACATGATGGTTCCCTTAAATGGAGGTGGTGGTGGTGGGGGGGGGGGGGGGGCTATGATAAAATATTGATGTAATTTATACATGGTAAAAGAAAATGTATAAAAATACCATTTAATAAAAGCTGAGAATATGCACTGAGAGAGAATATATGGAATATATGAATATATGTAGAGTCATAATATATTGGGATGGCAGGTATGCCATCCGCCAAGTTACGGCTTGGCGGGGCATGCCCCATACCTATACAGCACCGAGAGTTTGGCACTTTTCAGGGTTTCCTACAGAAGTAACCACAATGACCACAGACTCTCAGCCCTTAAAAACATAAACTTCTGTATGTTCTGACCTCATGTAACCACACAGCATTCAGATAAAACTTCACACATCCCCACAATAAAACCCCAAATTGGGTTATTTTGCAGTTTTTCTCCTTCTGCTTCTTCTTCTTCCTATTTTTCCTGCCTACCCAGAGACCCTCACTACCTGCCTGCCTCCGTACCCTCAAATAATAATTCTCCCCATTGGATAACAACATCGCATACCTGCTCTCCCAAGCTTAGTTGCTGCCTCTTACAGAGGATTGGCGGTTTGAGCCTAACAGGGCACAAATTTATTTTCGACAAAAGCAATGTGCAACTGCTAAAAACTTTTCATTTATTACACTGTTATTATTTTCACATTAACAAACGTATTTTTATTGCAAAGGCGAAAGATGTTTCCAATATTAACTGTTCAATGTTTCACTTGTAGCCTATTTCACTTGTACTACAGCGAAATGGTGAAAGTCAGACCGACACTGACGAATGGCCTATATCATGTGACTATACCCCTTTGGTCTTCTGGTTAGCATCAAGCCTTAGTATTGCGAGAGACGTGGGTTCGTACCTCGCCTGGTTGATATTAAAGTGTAATTTCATTTTGGACTCAAACAGTGTGCACATGTTCTGGTTTTCTCATACAAGAATGTTTTTTTATTGCAAAGGCAAAGACACGTTTACAATATTAACTGTTCACTTGTAGCCTGTTAGTTAAACAATTCAGTCACTGGACACCACGACAGTAATGCAATAGGCTAGCTAACGTTATGGGAACAGGCATCCCATGGCCATTTGTCAAGCAAAGAAAAAAGTTTCAATGCAGAATATCATCTGGTTAACATCGCGTTCTTGCATTAATGTAAAAAATAAATTCTATAAATAACTGTGCCATTGGCTGGTTTTAATCTCACACAAATGGTGACAAAAATATTAATCTGTGTGGAGCATGCTGTCCTCTTGCGCCGCGGTCATGTCTGACTCACTGTGGAAACCGAAACTTCAACGCTCGCCTTGGCCAACATTTCTTTATTATGTCTTCATTCATTTCTTCACTTCAGATCTGTTCAGTTTATCCTTTTCACACATAACACAATGTCACTATAAAATTAACTACTAGGAAAATTAAGAATTTACGATAATACATTAAGAATTGACGATAGCCTACTATAAACTGCAATCCTTTAAGAGATCTGATTTATAAACATTCAATTCCCCAAACATATCTGATTCATGGTTAGTCACAAAAATTACTATAGCCTCCGAACATTGCTCTAGTCCAGTGGTTCCCAACCCTGGTCCTGGGGACCCCCTGTGTATGCTGGTTTTCGTTCCAACCACAATTGCAATACCAGAATTTTAACAAGCTGTTAATTTTTCTTAATTAGGTGTTTTTAATGTTTAGAGGGATTATTTATGTTCTTAAGCCACATTATGTTAGTAATAGCTATGCATGCCATGAAGACTAAAAGTCCAAGATTCACATTGTGTTGTATTGTAAACAATTAAAAGGAGGTAAAAAATGTTTTAACTGATCAAATTAAAGACTGAGGTGAATCAATAGGCTCATAATTGGTGAAATTGTGGACACATGGCCAATAAAACTAACCGTTTGGTAAATAATGAAGAATTCAAAGACAAAGCAAATGATAACGAGCCAAACCTGCATTGTGTTAACAGGTTTAAGGAAAAAATTATGAAGGAACTTAAACTTGCGTTCAATTACCTAATTAGGAGCCTAATCACCTGAGTTCTTACCTCTTCTTTGTGATTGTTTGCAATATAACACAATGAGCATAATGAACATGGGTTTTTTCTTCTTCATGGCATGCATAGCTATTGCTAACATAACGTGGCTTAAGAGAGTAAAGAGTTTAAAGTGTTCTCTCTATACAATAAAAACACCTAATTAAGGAAAAATAACAGCTTGTTAAAATTCTGGTATTGCAATTGTGGTTGGAACGAAAACCAGCATACACAGGGGGTCCCCAGGACCAGGGTTGGGAACCACTGCTCTAGTCTATGCTACTCTGCAGACAATGTAGCTTACTGCAAAACTACTACTTTTAATTAGGCTACAATAATAATAAGAAGAATAACCTCTGTTAAGCTACTTTCTAAGTAGTATCTATTGTTTTCCTTCTGGCTAAGATTCCTGGGAAATATGCGTTGTCCAATTAAGTTTGTTAGCCAACGTTAGTTTTGCCAGAGAAACGTCAGTTAGCTGCTAGTCAGGAAGCAGGTACAAGCTAGGCTACTACGAAGCGAATCAACATGCCTTATACATCCATTGCACTACAGAAAACTAAACTATTCATTGTATTTCATTAGACATTAAATAGGCTACAAACTTATTTAATGTAATTGTGGGCTATCGGTAATAGGAGAAATGTTCTCAATCTCGTCAGTACAGGGAGTTATAGTTACGCATGTCTGCATGCATTTATTTTGAATGCATGTATTCTGTATGCATGTCTCTCTCGATGTCATTATCTTCATGCATTATTCATCATTAGTTTGCTATCAAAAATAAGTGATATCTGATCAAAAACGTCTCCGCCGTAAAAAAAGCCAAGTTACTCACGCATAGCCTACAGAGCACCGTCTATAAGTCCTTAATTCCAACTTGCAAAAACTAGGCCTGCCTTTAAAAGTATTGATATCAAAATGTGGGCAAGTTACAACTAACAATATTGCCTATCGTATCTCACCCTAAATAAACTAGCTCTATTCCAAAGCAATGCTATCCAAACTTTCCTAAATTATTTAATGCAACTTGGGCCTGTGTTTCTTCATCTTAGCATGTGAAGAGATAAAAATCATATGTTCTATGAGGCACAATGAATGTAACTAACAGTTGATAAATTACATTCCAGAAAGAAGTTATATCTTTTGCTATCCAAACTTTCCTAAATTGTTTAATGCAACTTGGCCTTGTGTTTCTTCATCTTACCATCTCAAGAGAATGTGGTCAATTAAACTGTATGTTCCACATCAAACTGCAAAATGAGAATAATTTATAGTGGACATACTCTGATTCAGATGTGTTGCACTTAGAAATTAAACAGAAAAATTACTACACTATAGGCAGTGTTGTGCACGTTCACACTTCAGAAGAGCTAGCTCAATGTTCAGTTCACACAGATTAAAATGAACTAGTTCACATTCATCGTTCACAATTTTGAATTTTGAACTAAGTTCACAGTCCCCCACTAGTTCACGTTCATTTTTGCTCCGATTCAACAATATTGCACACATTTTTGTTAATTAGATAATCGCCCCAACTCATTCCAGAGTGATTATTAGCTACTACTACTGCTAACGGTTAAAAGATGTACTGTTCCTACAGTCGCCTACTACCCAACTCGACTCAGAGCCCTGAGTTGCGGCACTATTCTACGGCTCCAGAGCCGTGACACAAACCAAAGTTCTTTAGAGTTTTAACAGAGAGAAAATGCTGTAGCCTCTACACCATGAATAATCGGGTTTAGCCTAGCTACTCAGCGTGGATCAACCAGAAACCTTGACAAAGGTATTCTGTTATATCAAATGATATTCAGAGACGCCAACACTTTAATAGCCTACTTTTTATTACAAAATTATTACATGTGACTGTTTGCAACCGAATTGCAGTATAAAACATAATTAATATGCGATTGTGTTCAGCTAAAATGACAGCAAATAGGCTACTTCTTATTTAAAGTGGTGGCATTTTTATTTTAGAACCCAACAACAACAACAACAACAACAGTGAACAGATAAATACAATTGTGTATAATAGAAGAAATAAATAGCCCAATGGTTCAAATAAACATATTTTATGGTGTCCAAATAAATCTTTACCAAATACTATTTAAAACTAATAAACAAAACACGCATCAAGATCTGGCTTGTTTGTCGGATTTGGCTGGCTATCTCCTATACAGCCATCCATCCACCACATTTTCAGTAGCCTAGGCTACTGGATTCTAGGATCTGAGAAAAAATAAGATTTATATTTGCATAGACTAATAAAATAGCTATATGCAAATATAACCATTCAATGTCTATTCTTAGGCCACGTAGCTATCTAACGTTACAATCAATGACCGACATCGTTATTTTAGGCTATAGGCTAAACGTTAAACTTCTGCGAGAATATTGGAGATGGGAAAGTCGTAAATAAATGTAAATTGGATGCGATTGCAAACTAGCTTGAAAAGTAAGGGAGAGTGAACAGAAAACATTGAGTATAGGCTATTAAAAATGAGCATCAATCAGGTGATTTAGGTCTGAATAAAATATCAACGCAGGTTTACTAACATGATTTGCTACCAGCTAGACTCTGCTGTCTGAAACGGCTTCAAATTCCAGCTCGCGCCACTGGGAGAAAGATGCGGCTCGGGTAGTTCGAAAGAATCAAACAAAGTTAACGACATTCACGTTCATTACTTGCAAACTGATACGTTCAGTTAACCGTTCACCAAAAACATGAGCACTTTTAGCGCGTTCATGCACAACACTGACTATAGGGCATGTTTGAACAATTGTCTGCATCCACTGCTTTGGGTCTATGAAAAGCACAGAATTAATAAAATGTAGCCTATTATTATTATTATTGTATTTCTTGTATTTTCTCTGTATTTCTTATGTCACGCGCTTCCTTCATTACTAATTACTTCATTGTAGGCTATATAATACTAATTAACTAACAACTACTAACATCTTAGAATTAGGGTCTACTAATCTACTAATGACTAACTTGTACGTATATATACTAATCTATTAATCTACTAACGCCATATAATCAGGGTTTTCTACTAATCTACTAATTTACTAACTTCATCTTCTTTCCTCGCTGCAGCTGTCTCTATTTCTGCCTGTTTTATCACTAATTACTTCTTCTTCTTCTTCTTCTTCTTTGGAGTTTAACGGCAGCTTGCATCCTTTGCGTTGCATTACTGCCATCTTCTGGAGTTAGTTAACTCCTACAGTGTCCATTTTGTCAGATTCTTCCCATCAGTCCTGTTCTCTTTAGAAATGTGCTCAAATACTTCCTGCCTTGTCCACTTCCACCACACTCCAGAATGTATTTTAAACCTGCTCCTGTTAGTCCTGCTCTTTCCATTCCATCCATCATGTCCTTTCTTTCGGTGACATATTTCCAGCAGTTAAGAACGTGCTCTACTGTTTCTGGTAAATGACACTGTTCACAAAGCCCATTTGGATGTTTCCCTATAATGTTGAGAGTCCCGTTCAAGTTAATATGTCCTATTCTAAGTCTGGTCATCACTACCTCCTCTTTTCTATTTCCTCCTCTGTTTCTCTCCCTACCCACTCTTTTTTGTATTGCATGTAGGTGTCGTCCTCTTATCTCCTGATCCCAGTACTGCTGCCACTCTTTATTGATTTTCTTCCATGCTATACTCTTTCCTTCTGCTTTAGAAAGTTCAATTGCAGTGTCTATGTTTTCTTTTCTAACAGCTTGTTTGGCTAATTTGTCCACTTTCTCATTACCCTTAATACCCATGTGTGCAGGAACCCAAATTAATGTGACCACAGTGCCTTGTTTTACCACTCGTGAATGTATTTCCATTATTTCAAATAATAGGTCTTGGCGATTACTGGATGTACCTAGCTTTAGACTGTACAGAGCTGCTGCTGAATCACTACAAATGAGGGCTCTGTTAGGTTTGGCTTGTTCAATCCACTCTAAAGCCATCCATATGGCATACAACTCAACTGTGTATACACTTAAAAAGGTTGATGTCCGTTTGCATACTTCTGTTCTACTACTAGGAACTGCAACAGCAGAACCAGTGTTGTCTGTTATTGGATCTTTTGATCCGTCCGTAAACACCTGTACATACTCTGTGTATTTACTTTCTGTATACCAATAAAACTCATCAACTAAATCTGCATTTTCCCTCCTTGCCTTAATGTGCAGCAACTCTAGATCTACGATTAGTGGTTCAAGTATCCACACAGGGAGTCTAGGCCTATACACTGTCAGACAGAACCTCATACCATACACTCCCAGATCTCTTGCTGCTCCATCCCCTGTCCAGCCAAAACTTGTTTTAACTGTTCCCTCTCTTTCCCAGCAGGCCTGTAGCACTCTTTTGGTTGGATGATTATCTCCGTGCCCTCTCAAATTCATCCAATAATTTACATTGAGCTGTTTCCTGCGTAAACCCAGTGGCATTTCTCCTGCTTCTACTTGAAGGGCACACACAGGTGATGTTCTCACTGCTCCTATGCATAATCTAAGGGCCCGCTATCACTAATTATCTTTCTTTGGTTCCTCTTAACTACAGCTGACTCTCGTTTCCGCTTTCCTATTCCTCGTATGCACTTGTCTTATTGGAGTCCATGTCATGTTGTCTCTATGTATTTGGTTCAGGTCCAGTCCGTGTCTTACGTTTCCCCCTCGTTATGGTATTATTGTTTCCTATTGTGTTCACCTGTGTCTAGCTCCTTACTCCTCCCACCCACACTTGATTCCTGTTTTATTTTTTGTATTCAGTCTTTGTTTTGTTTTCTTTTTGTTCCTCTTATGCCTCCCTGGTTTCGACCCCTGCCTGTGTTCTCGTGAACCTGTTTTTGGATTCTGTTTTTGTGCCTTTGCTGTGCCTTCCCGGTTCTGACCCCTGCCTGTTCCTTGACTACTCTTTGGACTGTGTTTTGTATCGTTGCCTGTCTTCCCGGTTTTTGACCCTGCCTGTTCGTACCACGGATCGCTGCCTTGCACTGCATTAGACTTCGGTTTTTTGTATTCCTGCCTGCGTTTGGGTCTTTCCCCCACCAGCTCCTAACCGTTTCTTGATATAAATGTCTGTTTGTGAATTGTAATCTGTAGCAGCAGTTAACATTTTAAAACCTGTACATTTTCTAAAGTAACTTGCCAACAAAGTATAACTATTCTTTCTGGAATGTAATTTATCAACTGTTACATTCATTGTGCCTTATAGAACATATGATTTCTATCTCTTCACTTGCTAAGATGAAGAAACACAGGCCCAAGTTGCATTAAATAATTTAGGAAAGTTTGGATGGCATTGCTTTGGAATAGAGCTAGTTTATTTAGGGTTAGATACGATAGGCAATATTGTTAGTTGTAACTTGGCCACATTTTGATATCAATACTTTTAAAGGCAGGCAGTTTTTTTTTCGAGTTGGAATTAAGGATTTATAGACAGCGCTCTGTAGGCTATGCGTGAGTAACTTTTTTTTACGTCGGAGATGTTTTTGGTCAGATCTATCTATACGTGAAAGAGAACATAGATGTCATTTACACTGGGGACATGTCCCCACCACTTTTTGAAATGGCCAATTTTGTCCCCACCACTTGAAAGTATAATTTGTTAAAAATGTTCTGAAAGTGTGTACAAAAATGTATTAAACGCTTTGAGAGGTTTATTTGCACAATAAGAACATACTGTGCAATGTAAATATAGAAGAAACAAATCTGTCCTAGGCTGTAGCCTGTCAGTGTAAATCCTGTATCTACACATGTAGCTAACAGTACAGTACTAGTGTATTGAGCCTGTGCAGGGGGGTGGTCCACCGAATGTTTTTTTTTAATCTGAAAAAAGTGTCCCCACCACTTTTCAAAACAAAGTGATGCCCTTGAAAGAGAATATGTATGGGAGCTACAAAATGAATTATGCCCCAAACGGGCCCTCCTAGATTTCTGCTTTTGTTCTCGGTACATACTGTGTGATTCTGCCATTGATCCTATCTCCCCAGAAAAGAGGCCTTTGTCTTTTGGACCAAAGGCAGCTGGAACTTTCCATTTCTGTAACAGTTTTCATAATGCTAATTGCCAGCTATATTACCTTGGGTGGGTGTGCTACTGGCAGGTATAGTTTTCTCCCTGCTGAAGAATAATGACTTCTCAAGGAATGATATTACAGTATAAGTTTGTTATGAGCCTTTCTGGACATTTAAAAAAAAAATGTTTTGATCTGTTAATTTTTTTCTTATTGTAAAGTTTTGTCAAGTGAGCGTGCATCTGGCCAATTAGGGGTCGATTTACTAAAGGTTTGCATATACAAAATCATGTGTAAAACAGTCACCACCCACCCATCAACTGAGGTGATCGACAAAGGAGGTGCAAAGAGGACTGTGTGTTAAAACTGAAAGATACATGGCTTTTTCATTTTTGTGGGTTAGCCTGAATGAATATGGAAAATTGAGCGTCCCTATACTGACGGGAAGATAGTGGGTTTATAGTTGAGTGCATGTTTTTTTTTTTTGTGTAAGCAAAAGTGTACAGTGTCTGGTCTGCTTACCTGAGGGAGATTCTCTGTGTATCCGGCGATGTTCAGGGGGACATGCGGTCCAGGAAGGGATAGAAATACTGCTTTGGTTTTATGTAAAGGACAATTTTAATGAAATTTCATAAAGGTCTTGGTTTGTACTTACCTGTTCTGTGTGCTGTCTGAAGGGTGGGCGGGTACCTGTGCAAGGAAGTTTGGAAAAACGGATAGTATGGGGAAGCTTGCAACTGCTTAAAATGTGGAGTGTTGTGTGGGGGGTGCATAGCCTTGCCTTTATGAGTGCTTCGTTGCTGTCACTTGGGGCCTGAGTGGGGTGGGTCTGTAAGGGGTGGTGGGGGGGGGGGGACAGGAAATTTGAATGTATGTCTGCCTGTGGTTCCTTTTTTTTTCTTTGAACCATTTCAATAATGACAGGTGTGTAGAACTTACCTCGTCTGGCATCAAGGTGGTTTTTTCTGTGAAGGGAAAAGAGACAGGGTTGGCCTGAGGAACCTCCGATAGTCTTGCAGTTGCATCAAAACAATGTGATGCAGGGGTTACACATTAAATGGTGAATATTTTATAAAATGTATCGGTATGGTGTATGCCTCGCCAACCTGTAACAACAGATACCAGGCCTGCCATCCCAATTTGGTATGAGTTGCCAGGGGGTTGTATTTAATTTAATACCTATCTCATGTTAGTGAGACAGATGCAGTCCAGATATTAGTTTTCTCCTGAGATGGCAGGCATACTTTCAAACTGATTGTGTTTGTTCAAAAAAGGATACCTGCTTCTGTGAATTACAATGAGCTGCTTTACACTAAGGACCATACTCTGTAAAATAACTGCTGTATTTCTGGTTAGCGCTTGACAGTGGCTAAAATAAATAAATGTGCCACACAGCATACCCGTTGTTCTTTGAATTAAACATACTGCTTCTGAAAGACTGTGCGTAAATCCACATTCTTCATTTGTAACACAGAAAGGTTTTGCATCCATGTTGTCATCATCCATGCAGCTGAATTGACCTAAAATACAGCATACAACAGCACAGACATTTAAATGTTCAAGAAATAGGAGCATTTAAAAAATCATCTAAAGACATGAAGCTTACCTTGGTATAGCTTGCATTTAAATTTGCGTATATCTTGTATTGCTTTTTCACTGCTTTTAAAACCATCCCAGAAACACATATCGTCTTCACATGTGGTGGTTTTACCATTTTTGCTTTCAATTTTGAAGCCAGGTGGAGTAACTAGAGGGAAACACGGAAGAGATTGTCAGCTCTTAGGGTTTTTTA
This sequence comes from Synaphobranchus kaupii, assembly GCA_029718625.1. Taxonomy (NCBI): domain Eukaryota; kingdom Metazoa; phylum Chordata; class Actinopteri; order Anguilliformes; family Synaphobranchidae; genus Synaphobranchus; species Synaphobranchus kaupii. Next base: position 1,895,993 of record CM056399.1, read on the forward strand.
AACCAAAGTCTGGTTTGACATGCACATGTAATGATTCCAGCCCCTTTGTTCTAGTTTTATCGGTTTGCAATGAGAAAAACTGCATTGTTTCAATATGGGGGAGGATAGCTTCTCAATATTTACAATGATCAATCTATAGTGTATCAATAGACTATCAAACATGAAGAAAACATGGGATGAACACAGGAAAACAACTGAGCTGACAACTTGTTTGCGTACAAAAACATATAAAATGCCAAAAACATGAAATGTGAGATTACCGTTACATTTTTCTTATTCTCCGTTATCTTGTCCATTTCCTGTACATACAAGCTTCATACTGTACCAGAGGATTTTAAACAGTAGCCTACTATGCTACATTTACCATGGTGTCTGGACTGTGATTCATTTACAGTTTACATTCCATGGGACTTTTGACAATCCCCTTACAATTGAGTATGCTCTGATCACTTTGTCAAAGCTAGCATTAATTATTGATTTATATATATATTTTTTTGCCCTTTCCTCTCAATGTACACTCATATTCACCAGATCATTCTCATTGTGACTTCTGCTACCAATCCCATCTTCCTGCGTTCATGCTACAGCTAATGATGCCTCAGGGGCCACATTTATCACCGGGACAGAATGGATTCTACACTAGACCATGGGGCCACATTCAGCACCGGGACAGACTGGATTCTACACCAGACCATGGGGCCACATTTAGCACCGGGACAGACTGGATACTACACCAGACCATGGGGCCACATTTAGCACCGGGACAGACTGGATACTACACCAGACCATGGGGCCACATTTAGAACTGGGACAGACTGGATACGACACCAGACCATGGGGCCACATTTAGCACTGGGACAGACTGGATACTACACCAGTCCGTGCGGCCACATTTAGCACTGGGACAGACTGGATTCTGCACCAGACCATGGGGCCACATTTAGCACTGGGACAGACTGGATACTACACCAGACCGTGGTGCCACATTTAGCACTGGGACAGACTGGATACTACACCGACCATGTGGCATACTGTATATCTTTTTGGAAATATATTACTTGTTAAACATTATTGTCTCAGAGCATTGTATAAATTGGTATAATTGGTATTGGTATCTCATTACCTGTATTGTTTATTTCATACAGACTTATTTGCTTATCTTTATCAAGGGTGTGAATAATTTTGGAGGGCACTGTATATTTAGTAAAGATGACTCATTTTTTCTTACCACAGATGACTGGCAAATCTAAAACCAATAATGCAGCCAGGGGCAGAAATGTCCTCATATTCTGAAAACATAAAGAAAACATAAGGTCTGATTACAATCAAACAGTATACCATAGTGATACGACCATAATGTTCAAAATAAAAGAATATACACTGTGGTGCAGGGATCTGAACCCCCGCCTCTGTCTGTGTACAGGCAGCACTGATTCCCCCTGTCCCTTGCCACAGCCGAGGATTTCAGCACCGGTGGGACCAGAGATCAGCACCAATGCTCCCCACTCAAACCTGGACAGCTACAACAGGGCCAATTATCAAACCTGTGTTCCATTGTGCAAACTTGCATACTAGTTAGTATGCATAGCAACTATGATCGCCACATACATGTGATCCCAAAGTATGCGAACATCGAGTACATACTACAATCCCAGATGTGTACTTATGTACTTGACAGGACCCAGAATTTGAAGTATGCATCGATGCGCACTTGCATGCTTTCTTCATTCCTTGAGATCATTGCGCTAAACCATAGACTGTAGACAAATAGCGGTAAAGCCTGAGAGACTCTTAGCAAAGCCAGGACCTGGGCACAGCTTCCAGCCTTCAACTTAGCTCTCCGCGCCCAATTTTTGCCACAGCTTTTTCCCCTTTTCATTCATCTTGTTAAATAAACATATAATGTTTCCCCGCTACAATGGTCTCTTGTCTCGCCTACAACACACACACACACACACACACAGTTTTTTGTTTTTTATTGTATTTGCTAACCTGTATGAAGATGTGGAAAGCAGCTCAGATTGCCTGAAGATGGCGCTCTAGTGGGGGTAGAAAGTATTGTACTGTACTGCAAAGCACTACTGTATTGCGAGCCATATTTAAAAAATATCTAAATGTGGTTTTAAAAAGGAGACACGGCAACTCTGCATTGTGCACTTTTTTCAGACAATGTGACCATTGAGAATTGTGACACGGACTGGGTCATGCTTGACCCGAACAACCGAAGCAGAACTGTCAATATTATGGAATCCGAACTGTATGTGGGTCGGGTCGAAGTGCAGAATAATAACAATACCGCCTCAATTACAATACGAAACCTGGGACTGAACGACACAGCACCCTTGTGTAAAATGGACTGCTTTCTTGATAAACATCTAGTGCCGACTAGAGGGGAGGACGTCTGAAGATTCTGGAATCATGTGATCCACAAGGAACGTATTAAAAACACCTGGGTGATCAATTCATTATTTAGCCTCAAATTCCTTTGTAAAGTAATTTGAAAAGCTTTTTCCGTGTACAGTGCCCACCAGAATTATTTGCAACCTCAATTAATATGAGCAAAAAGTGCAGGATTAAATTCAGTTTGTTTATCAAATAATTTGAATATTATATACTGTGCACTTCAAAAGTGACACATTTTTTCTAGTTTTGGCTTTGTACTCCAGCTCATTGAATTGGGTGAAAGTGCAGACTTTCAGCTTTAAAGGAGCTATATGTAACATTGACACCGAGCGTTTAAAATGGGTACTGCAGTCCAAATGCACAATATTGGAGAGAGGTGTCTCCGCCCGCCCCCTCCTCCCCAGACTCGAAGCTCACATTATATTTTGAGACGAGCTTATTCTGTTTTGACAATGACAAGCGACGATGAGTCCTACACTGTAAGTTGATCAGCTAATATATATGTTTGCAATTTATTTATTGTTTGCAAATTATAAACCAGCTCATGTGGATTTTTTATAACTCTGTCAATGTTAGCTAGATGCATGGCTGGCTAAGTTTACAGTCACACAGACAGGCTATAAGTTAACGTTAGTGATATGTTTAGCTAGTAACTATAATATATTAAAATCTTTAGCTAGCTAGCTAAATGAAAACGATGTTGAACTTAGCTTAGGCATTCGTAAATCGACTGTCGGAGTGCCGGAGTACATCTGGTTGTTCGTAATGGGCAGTGGGCGGAGTCAACTCGGAGAATAGTGAATCACACAGGCCAAAACAAATACAGACGTTCCGACCCGGAATGGAAATTTCAAAGGAGAACATACTGGCTGTATCACTGTTGTCGGAGAAGCCAGTATTTCGACTTAGCATGTTTCCTTAATCTCTCATGACATATCATGGTCATTTTATGATTTAGTACAGTAAATTTGTTACATATAGCTCCTTTAATTTGGATGTTTTTACATCCATATTGAGTGAACCGTGTATCTATTGTAGCGATTTTTACATATAGTGCCTCCCCCCCTCCCATTTTAGGGCACCAAAAGTAATTGGTCAAATTAACATAAACTTAAATGTAAAGTCATCATATTTAATATTTGGTTGCATATACTTTGCATGTCATGACTTCCAACCACATCAAAAGACTCTGATATCTTATGTTCAGGTACTCTTACAAGTGATACTATAACCTCTCTGCATTTCAATGGATCTCTATAGGAATTGGGGGGGGTGGGACTAGATTAAGATGTTAATACACGGGAATCGTATGGAACACATGGTTGACTAAATGGCTTTAAGGGTTGTTTCTCCTGACTTATTTTTCCATAGAGTTCAATTGGGAAATGAGTCAGGAGAAACAACCCTTAAAGTGATCCATCCATATCTACTGCATATCTGGCAGCAGAGTGATGGTTTGAGGCTTGTTTGATACCTCAGACCCTAGATGACTTACAGCCATTTAGCCAACCATGTGTAACCTCATCTTCTCATTTAATTTGTGTGTTCTCTGATCTTCCTCATGTTGTTGGATGACTAAGGGGTTTGTCCTGTGTGTCACCTCATATTTATACCCCCAGTGACACAGGAAGTTGAGAATGACCACATAAGAGTTCCTAAAGACTGAGGTGTGCTTAAAAAACTACAATATGAATGGGAATATTCTTCAATTCGTTTTTGTTTGTAACTATTACTAACCTTGCCAATAATTGTGATGTTTTTTTTGTTTTTCCACTAAATAATTTCACCTAAATGAAAGATTAGATGTTTCTCATATTTTGAGTGTAAGGTCATGCTGATAAACAACAAAGACATTTTTTTCAGTCTTTTTGGTCATATTTTCCAGGGTTGCCAATAATTCTGGTGTGTACTGTAACTACATTTATTCAGGCATATGTGTATTATTCTTTGTTAGTAAAAATCTGTAACATCCAGTGTTGAGGACTCGTTCTTATAGCATCACTTTAGGCAGACCTTTAAATAAATAATCAAAGCTGAAATATTATAAACGATAACTAATGTGCATTGCAATTTCACAAAGGCCAGGGTTCATTAAAAACTCAACAATAAAATGTCTTCAGACTCACCTGAGTGGTAGGTGAGGACTTGGTCTATGGTAATTTAGTCTCACTTTGGACAGACCTTTGAAAAAATTTAAATGATCAAATATATATACAGTTGAAGTTGGAAGTTTACATACACTTAGGTTGAAGTCATTAAAACTTATTTTTAACCACTCCACAGATTTCATGTTAACAAACTATAGTGTTGGCAAGTCAGTTAGGACATCTACTTTGTGCATGACACAAATAATTTTTTCCAACAATTTTTACAGACAGATTATTTCACTTTTAATTCACTACATCACAATTCCAGTGGGCCAGAAGTTTACATACACTAAGTTGACTGTGCCTTTACATTTTTTAGAAACATTTTTGGTCGCATATCATTTGCATGCCATGACTTCCTGATGTCAGTGACCCAACAACATCAAAAGACTCTAGATATCTTATTCTCTGGTACTCTTACAAGCGATACTATAACGTCTCTGCATTTGAATGGATCTCTATGGGAATTGGGGGGTGGTACTAGATTTAGCTGTAAATTATGCTGGGACAGTATGGAATGCATGATTGGTAAAATGGCTGCAAGTCATCAAGGGTCTGATGTATCAAACGAGCCTCAAACCATTACTCTGCTGCCAGATATACAGTAGATATGGATGGATCACTTTAAGGGTTGTTTCTCCTGACACATTTTCCAATTGAACTCTATGGAAAAATAAGTCAGGAGAAGAAACCCTTCAAGTTATCCATCCATATCTACTGTATTTCTGGCAGCAGAGTGATGGTTTAAGGCTTGTTTGATACGTCAGACCCTTCATGACTTAGAGCCATTTAGCCAACTATGTCTTTCCATACTGTTCCAGTGTAATTTACAGCTAAATCTAGTCCCACCCCCCAATTCCCATAGAGATCCATTCAAATGCAGAGACGTTATAGTATCGCTTGTAAGAATACCAGAATATAAGATATCTAGAGTCTTTTGATGTTGTTGGGTCACAGACATCCGGAAGTCATGGCATGCAAAGGATATGCGACCAAACTTTTTTTTAAAATTAAAGGCACAGTCAACTTAGTGTATGTAAACTTCTGACCCACTGGAATTGTGATATGTGAATTAAAAGTGAAATAATCTGTCTGTAAACAATTGTTGGAAAAAATTAATTGTGTCATGCACAAAGTAGATATCCTAACTGACTTGCCAACACTATAGTTTGCTAACATGAAATCTGTGGAGTGGTTAAAAATGAGTTTTAATGACTTCAACCTAAGTGTATGTAAACATCTGATTTCAACTGTATATATATTATATCATACAGTGAGCACCATAATTCATTGGACAGTGACAAATGTTTTGTTATTTTGGTTCTGTACTCTAGCACTTTGAGTTTACCCTCAAATTAAAGCTGTCAGTCTGCACTTCAACCTCATTGTCATTGTATGCTGTCAAACTCAAAGTTCACGTAACTCGGGCTCGTGCCCAAACTATTAAGATAGTGGGGTTGTATGCATGTTCAATAAATCAAACAGTCATTAATGCTTTGAACGTTCATTAACTTTGGACATAGTTAAACATTTCAACAATAAACTTGTTCAGTAATTGAGCATGGGCGCTTGGCCAATCCTAGCGCTTGAATGCTACGCAGGGCGTGTCTTGCCAAGAAATGCAGTGGGATCCATAACGCTGTACTGAGGACTACCTCTGAGTGACGTGTAACGTATGAAAAGGCGTTACCATGGAAGGGGCGTTCCCTAAGCGCCTGCCTGCTCACGGCAGATGGATGATATTTGATTTTTTTACTGTTCACATTTGACTTTCATATGATCGCGTAAAAGCCTACTTTATTTAATGTTGTTTTGGCGCGTCATTCCTACTGCACTCCAGGAGATGGCACCGATTCACCCAAAAGCTGGTAACAGTAGCAGCCATCTGTGTTACAAAGTAGGTTATTACTTGTATATTGCTCTTACAACAACAATAATATTAACGGCTTTAGCTAATCAATATTAAAATATGAACTACATGTGTTCTAAGTTTTCCACTGGGAAATGGATAAGTAGGCTACATCTCAGCAAAAAGAGATGAGCACTGACGATGAGTGTAACATTAATATAAAATGTTTGGTGTCATCCTACAGTTTTCTGTCATGCAGCTTTGAGCACTTTCCCCCATATTATCCTTCATTGATAAAGCCTTAAATTCAAATTTCACTATATGTTTTTTGTGATGAATTGCCTGCTAATTTCAGCAACTTTGCCGCCTTCATTTAGCTTTTAGGTACCCTATTAAAACATGGCTATTGTCAGCAGTTGAACAATGATTTGGTAGATTAATTTGGTCGCGAAAAGTATGGATTGATATCTCTGGGCCATCGCTAAAAAACGAGTTCACTTTGTGCACCCCTGCTCTGAAGGGCAGAACGCTGCTTAGTTATACAAACATTTTTTAAATGAGGTAAAAAATACAGCTATTGTAAGACATATTTCTCGCCTCATTTTCATTCGTAGAAAGATTGCAGTCTCATTTATTGATTAAATGAGATAACTAAAAATGTATGTCCGATGTCCCTATGGTGCCGTCTCATCTGCCATCACGAAATGGGATATCCAAGTCCGTTCTCGTCAACGTTGCCAGAAGCCTGAATTATTTCCCCTCCCCAAAAGAATTCTGAAAACCCCCCATCCTCAATTGACTCCCATACAATTTTCTCACAATTCATCCCCCATTCCTCCTATTAAAATCCACCATTGACTCCTTTTAAATTACACTATTTTAGTTTAAATCTCCTACATTTAGGGGTTAATCCACCAGTCTGGCAACTCTGTGTTGGGAGAGGGTGCATCCAGGGCTGGACTGGTAATCTGGCATACCGGGCATTTTCCCGGTGGGCCGACGCACCTTGGGGCCGATATAATTAAATGTATAATTAAAAAAAAAAAAAAAAAAAAATTAAAAAAAAAACATTTGGCCAACGACCGGCCCATAAAGCAAGGACAGCGGTCCATTGGTTCATTTTCTATACTGACACTGGGCTGGCCCAATAACATCTCTTACTAGGCCCCACCCCTCCCCCTCTGTCCTCAGTTTCTCGTGTCAGATGCCGTGGCTCAGAGCCAAAAATCTGGGGACGGATGAGGGCGGATGTCGGAAATCTAGAGGCGGATGTCGCCAAATGTGCAAAAATAACAGACACGTTTGCTGCAGGGGCTGCAGTAGCTTCAACATCTACAGTACCCGACATTGTGCAGCAACAGGTGGAACTTGAAGGAGGAGAGGTGGCTGGCTATGGCCACTGCCAGGCAGAGGAGCAGGCGTGTGACAGGGGAGGGACAGAGTGAGCATGACAGGGCCGAGCGACAGAGTGAGCAGGAGCAGGAGGAGAGAGTAGTTGAAGCGGTAAGTATAGTAGCTTAACGGACTCGCAGGGAGGGAGCAGGGAGGTAGTGTGTGTGCGCCATGCCATGATGAAGATGATTAATTCAATTAATGTCGATGATAATAAGATAACATAACATAATCGTAACGCTATCATAAAGTGAGACCGTCACCTACTGCTGGTGGTCACTCAGTCAGTCAATGTCAAATAGCGCAGCATAAGCTATTGGCATTGTTTTTGTAGCTAGCATAGTTCCCTAATGCAGTCGCAACTTCGGCTGACTATTCTAACGTTAATTAGCGAACGTTATTTTGTCAGCATCGCGTTGGCCACTTTGCTGTGAGTGACCTAGGTCCATATAGTATAATCTTACTAAAATGATTAGGCTAAGGGTTCCCTTGATAAAGATGCGTGAAAAGGCTGTATAATATACAACACCTGTAGCTCTACTGTGCTAAAATGTATGCCTGCTTATGTATTAGCCTACAGGGGGGGGGAAAACTTAATTTACAACAACAGGCAACAAAGTTGTCCAATATGTTTATTTTCAGCCAGGTATGGTGGTAACTAGTAGGATATATATGGTATGGATTACTGTTGTTACTATCTGTGGGGTAGCTCTCCATCTACAGTAAGTTCAAATAGTTTGGTGCTGCTGTGCATTGAGCATGCACCTTCACGTGGTAGGCGCATGAACGGTAGGTCAAACTCCCCAAACAAACAGGCACACCATTGATTTAATTGCCCTATCACATACAAAGATCTAACTATTACTCCTCTCTGAACATTAATATAAAACAAAAAGGTGATCTATTAACTATGTAAACCTTATGCAGTATTCATCATCAATATTTGGATACTTGAAATCTATATGAACTGAATAGTTAGTATCAAATGAAATAAGATGGAACAGCTCCATGCATTAATTGAATAAACTACTATTTGCTCATTACAATAGTATTGTTTAAATTGTACAGCTTTTTGCATATCTTTGTCAGGGAATTCCAACAATTCTGTACCTGAATGTATAATCATGTTAAAGGTACGCTGAGTAACTTTTTTTATGGCCCTTCAAACGTAAACAAACATTTTTTTTCTTTTTTTTTTGTACATCTTAAAGTATCTTTTAGCTCTGACAGAGCTCTTGATACAAGGAATATCAGTTTGTATGAGAGCTAAAAAATGAGTTTTAGATGTACTTCAAAAGCTATAAAAGGTTTGTTTACATTTGTATTGTTTGTAAACATTTGAGCAAAACAGGCTTGTATTTTGAGTCCACGGCACTTACTACTCAGCTTTGTAGTGGTTTGGGGGAATAGTACAGCAGGTACGCATATTTAAGGGGACCGCAAGGATGGTGTAGCTACTGGTGGGTGGTGTCCAACTGATTGTGGTGGGCCGGTCTGGGCCAAAAATGCCAGGGCCGATTTTTTGTCCCAGTCCAGCCCTGTCCTGAAGCAATACAGCGCCAGCCCCCACACCACTGGCATCAACCTGTATCTTAAAGGGATGTTCAAAGCATGGAGCAGAGAGAACAGGAGCATTACACAATAAAAACACAAAAAAACAAATACCTCCTCAAATGCGTCGTCACACTCCGGAGACCAAATAAACAGGGCTTTCTTCCCTAACAGGTTTGTAAGAGGCGCAACGACGGTGGAAAAGTTACGACGAAAAGCACGATAATATCCAATCATTCCTAAGAACCGCATCAGTTATTTTTTGTTGGCTGGAATGGGGTACTTCAGAATCGCTTCCACCTTAGCCCGAACCGGACGCACCTCTCCTCGACCAACTACCTTTCCTAGGTAGGTGACTGTCACCCTGGCAAATTCACATTTTGCCAGGTTTTCAGTCAAACCCACGGAAACCAGTCGATCGAGGAGAGCTTCGAGGCGTAATATATGCTGCTGCCAAGTTTGACTGTAAATGACTACGTGATCTAAATACACCGCACATGCCCTCCAGACCTTTTGCCACGATGTTCATCAGGCGCTGGAAGATTGCGGGCGCATTCCTCAGACCGAAAGCTATCACAGAGTAGGAAAAAAGATGGGTGATTGTTTACAATTGTATTGTTTGTAAACATTTGAGCAAAACAGGCTTGTATTTTGAGTCCACGGCACTTACTACTCAGCTTTGTAGTGGTTTGGGGGAATAGTACAGTAGGTAGGCTACGCATATTTAAGGGTACCGCAAGGATGGTGTAGCTACTGGTGGGTGGTGTCCGACCGATTGTGGTGGGCCGGTCTGGGCCAAAAATGCCAGGGCCGAGTTTTTGTCCCAGTTCAGCCCTGGGTGCATCCGTTAAACATTACCTCACACAAGTTCACAAGTCCGCAAGTACAGACATTGAGATGAGAAACACCCAATGTCTCCGACTTCTGTTCCACCCAGTTTCATTTGCTACCGCAGTATCACTTATGAATGGCCACGAAAAGCTTAGGACTGGATAGCTTGACCCAAGCCAAGTATCGGGGAAGCGCGGATAGCTTCCACGACGCCCATGATAATGTTTAATTAACGTTAATTAACGTAACGTAAAAATCTCCATCTCCTTTCATTATAACTATCGGACAATCGGAAGCATTTATTTTCTGCTCCGTTTTTGCAGCTTTAGCCTACTTTCATACGAACAACTGTGATCAAGTTAGGGTAAAGTAACGTAGCAGAGTTCACTGACAACACGTTGGGTTAGCCTGGGTTTTCCGTCGCCACAAGCTATATATTAATATTGGAAGCTAGATATGCATTTCAACAACACCAAACTCCATACGGGACAGGTGCCTCACAAAATTGGATGTCATTCCCAGTTGATCCTCTATCGTTCTTTTGCAGATAGTACAGGATGCTGAATGTTTGTTTTCATCATGTAAAGAATTAGGCAAATGTGAATTTTATCACTCTTGGTTGTTTCATTGCGGTACGCAATAGAATCATTGAGACGGACACTTTGATCATAGCATTGCCGTTTGGCTAAGTATAGATTACTAGTCGTCAACAAAAAATCAGATTTTTAAATGTAGGCCACTGTTCATTTATAAAATTTTTGCTCTAACTGACTAAAGTCTGAGTTTTTTAAGTCCGAGTTAAAAATCCTCCAAGTTCCAAGTCACAGATGGTCGAGTCCAAGTCAGGCACGGGTAATGTGACTCCCGTACTAACTATAGTTGTTAGTTGGCATATTGCTATAGTTCTCGTGTAGAAAACTATAAGAATCTTATAGTTTTGTCACCCCCTATATCATTCTTTAGTATTTATAAGTATAACACAATAGTATCACTAGTGTATAAGAAAAAACCACAGCAATACTATAGTATTTTTGTAGTACCTATATGCTGTCGTCACAGTTTTACTATAGCCTAGTTCATTTTCGTTAAAGTCCTGGACTCAAGTACTACAAGACTACCACATACTAACCTTCTGTAGTATCCTGTTGATCCAAGATTTGTAGTAGGCTGGAAAGGTAGTTGGTCGAGGAGAGGTGCGTCCGGTTCGGGCTAAGGTGGAAGCGATTCTGAAGTACCCCATTCCAGCCGACAAAGAAGAACTGATGCGGTTCTTAGGAATGATTGGATATTATCTTCCTTTTTGTCGTAACTTTTCCACCGTCGTTGCGCCTCTTACAAACCTGTTAGGGAAGAAAGCCCTGTTTATTTGGTCTCCGGAGTGTGACGACGCATTTGAGGCGGTTAAACTTTTATTGTGTAATGCTCCTGTTCTCTCTGCTCCATGCTTTGATCATTCCTTTAAGATACAGGTTGATGCCAGTGGTGTGGGGGCTGGCGCTGTATTGCTTCAGGACAGGGCTGGACTGGGACAAAAAATCGGCCCCGGCTTTTTTGGCCCAGACCGGCCCACCACAATCGGTCGGACACCACCCACCAGTAGCTACACCATCCTTGCGGTCCCCTTAAATGTGCGTACCTACTGTACTATTCCCCCAAACCACTACAAAGCTGAGTAGTAAGTGCCGTGGACTCAAAATACAAGCCTGTTTTGCTCAAATGTTTACAAACAATACAAATGTAAACAAACCTTTTATGGCTTTTAAAGTACATCTAAAACTAATTTTTAGCTCTTACAAACTGATATTCCTTGTATCAAGAGCTCTGTCAGAGCTAAAAGATACTTTAAGATGTACAAAAAAAAGAAAAAAAATGTTTGTTTACGTTTGAAGGGCCATAAAAAAAGTGTACTCAGTGTACCTTTAACATGAGTATACATTCAGGTACAGAATTGTTGGAATTCCCTGACAAAGATGTGCAAAAAGCTGTACAATTTAAACAATACTATACTGGTAATGAGCAAATAGTTGTTTGTTCAATTAATGCATGGAGCTGTTCCATCTTATTTCATTTGATACTAACTATTCAGTTCATACAGATTTCAAGTATCCAAATATTGATGATGAATATTGCATAAGGTTTACACAGTTAATAGATCACCTTTTTGTTTTATATTAATGTTCAGAGAGGAGTAATAGTTAGATCTTTGTATGTGATAGGTCAATTAAATCAATGGTGTGCTTGTTTGTTTGGGGAGTTTGACCTACCGTTCATGCGCCTACCACGTGAAGGTGCATGCTCAATGCACAGCAGCACCAAACTATTTGAACTTACTGTAGGTGGAGAGCTACCCCACAGATAGTAACAACAGTAATCCATACCATATATATCCTACTAGTTACCACCATACCTGGCTGAAAATAAACATATAGGACAACTTTGTTGCCTGTTGTTGTAAATTAAGTTTTTTTTCCCCCTGTAGGCTAATACATAAGCAGGCATACGTTTTAGCACAGTAGAGCTACAGGTGTTGTATATTATACAGCCTTTTCACGCATCTTTATCAAGGGAACCCTTAGCCTAATCATTTTAGTAAGATTATACTATATGGACCTAGGTCACTCACAGCAAAGTGGCCAACGCGATGCTGACAAAATAACGTTAGCTAATTAACGTTAGAATAGTCAGCCGAAGTTGCGACTGCATTAGGGAACTATGCTAGCTACAAAAACAATGCCAATAGCTTATGCTGCGCTATTTGACATTGACTGACTGAGTGACCACCAGCAGTAGGTGACGGTCTCACTTTATGATAGCGTTACGATTATGTTATGTTATCTTATTATCATCGACATTAATTGAATTAATCATCTTCATCATGGCATGGCGCACACACACTACCTCCCTGCTCCCTCCCTGCGAGTCCGTTAAGCTACTATACTTACCGCTTCAACTACTCTCTCCTCCTGCTCCTGCTCACTCTGTCATGCTCACTCTGTCCCTCCCCTGTCACACGCCTGCTCCTCTGCCTGGCAGTGGCCATGGCCAGCCACCTCTCCTCCTTCAAGTTCCACCTGTTGCTGGTGGAATGTCGGGTACTGTAGATGTTGAAGCTACTGCAGCCCCTGCAGCAAACGTGTCTGTTATTTTTGCACATTTGGCGACATCCGCCTCTAGATTTATTTTTTTGGGCCCGCATTAATCCATTTTAACGCCCTCATCCGTCCACAGATTTTTGGCTCTGAGCCACGGCATCTGACACGAGAAACAGAGGACAGAGGGGGAGGGGTGGGGCCTAGTAAGAGATGTTATTGGGCCAGCCCAGTGTCTGTACAGAAAATGAACCAATGGGCCGCTGTCCCTGCTTTATGGGCCGGTCGTTGGCCAAAACATTTTTATATATATTTTTTTTTTTTAATTATACATTTAATTATATCGGCCCCAAGGTGCGTCGGCCCACCGGGAAAATGCCCGGTATGGCAGATTACCAGTCCAGCCCTGCTTCAGGAGGGGGGTAGGTGATATTGAGCGTCCAGTGTCTTTCTTTTCTAGGAAGTTTAATATGTACCAACTTTATTATTCAGTCATAGAGAAGGAGGCACTGGCGTTGATCTGGGAACTTCTATATTTTGAGGTCTATGTTGGTGCTGGGACGGAGCCGATTGTGATCTACACAGACCACTAGCGTAACTAGCGGGGGGGGGGGGGGGGGCAGTGCCCCCCTGGAGGCAAAATGCCAAGAGCCGGGCCCTCAGCCGCTTGGAGGCAAAAGCATAGGATATAGATTTAAAACGTGCAGGGAAATATTTGTATGAATGCACAGGCTATTACGTTGTTTGACTTCCACAAATGCACATTGCACACACGTTCGTTTCCGACGTCAGTTAGCAGACCAGTTAAAAAGGAAACAAAAATCAGATTATACGAAATGTAGCCGAAACAAAAAGGACCGCGGGAGAAAACAAAAGCTGCGTTAACATGTGTAGCCTACCACTAACTTATTTTTGAAGCATAATCACCCCAATGAGGGCGCAAGTAGAGACTGTCTCAATTTGGAGAACGTAATCAACAAGTTTGCCAGGGCAAAAGAACGAAGAATTGACCTGTAATATTTTACTTGCCTCTAAAAGTAAAAAATAAAATGCGAGGAAATGCAGGCCTCCCCAAAATGGGTCTTTGCACTATGGCACTTTTCTCACTTGATGGAAGAGGGTGCAACGATGGGGTTGGCCCAAGACGGCAATTGTTCATTTCATTAAATCATTCCATATTTTTAGGGCTTTTCTGCTTTATTGGCCAGCACAGTGTAGAGAGGGAGGGATAATGGGAGTGAGAGAGAGGGAGAGACATGCGACAAAGGCCACGCGGCCGGATTCGGACCACCCACGTCGTGGCATGCAATGAGCGTGTGGACAGTGGTCTTACTGGCTACGCCACCAGGAGACCCGGCCGGAACTGCGTATTTCAAACAGCGAGAAAGGACAATCAACGGGGATACAAACTCACTCCTAAAAGAATGGTAGAGGTTGGAGCCCTCTCAGTTAGGAGTGTCACTATCTTGGGCTGTGCTCCGCCCTGTTGCCAGGCAGGCAGTTACCTGACATTCCTTGGATTAAGTGAACTGTAGTTCTATTTGTAAATGAAGATACTGTATATACACTACTGTTGGAAAGTATTTTTTCGAATTTTGTTGCATAAGGAACGTAAAGCTTTTTACCAAATGGAATACACATATGCGATAAAGAACATTGGCTAAAGTCGTCCTACCATTTAGCGGACACTCTTATATATAGATTGCTGTGATCTCAGGAGATGCTACCTTTTTGTTACATAGAATGTGACTGCCCAAGTTGCATACCAAGGTTGCAGCAAAGCATGCTGATAGTATTTAGTTACAGTAAATGCAAAAGTACTGGGGAAGTGACACAATTTTTGTTGTTTTGGCTCTGTACTCCTGTACATTGGAATAGAAATAGAACAATGAATATGAGGGTGAAGTGAAGACTGCCTGCTTTAATCAGAGTGTAGTACCTACAGTGCCCACAAGTATTGTTGGCAATCTCAGTTAATATGGGCAAAAAGTACTGGATTAAATTCAGTTTATTGTTAATCTAATGTACTCTATGCTCATAAAAATGAGAAAAATATATAGTTTAATTGTGATATCATTGATCAGAGTAAAAAACGAATCTTTAACACAAACTCATTTTTATTTTGAAGATGTACAGTATGTCACAATTATTGGCGCATTTACTACTTTATGCACCTCCCTTAGCAAAGATAACAGCACTGAGTCTCCTGTAATGTTTGATGAGGTTGGAGGACACATAGCAAGGGATTTTAGACCACTTTTCCATACAGAATCTCTCCACATCCTTCAGAGACCTGTGGACCCAGTGAACCATTTTTGTGTAGATTTTGAGGTATGTTTTGTATCATTGACCTGCTGGAAGATCCAACCACGACTCTCTTTTAGCCCATAATGAGTCCATAATGCCATGTATCCTAACAAGGTTCCCAGGGCCTTTGGAGGAAAAACAGCCCCACAACATCACAGATCCACCACCTTACTTAACAGTGGGGATAAGGCTCTTTTCTGCATTACTATGCTTCTTATTACAGCAAACCTACCTGTGGTATTTATTGCCAAAAAGCTACATTTTCATCTCATCTGACCTTAGCACCCAGTTTCAAATTCTGGTAACATTTATCAAACTCCAGGCCCTTACGTTTGTGGCATGCACTCTAAAAAATAAAGATGCTTCAGAGGTTCTTTTAAAGCACCATAAGTTCTATATAGCACCAATCGGTTCCACGAACCAACATGAACCAAAATGGTTCTTCAGGGGTGCTTTCCTGGTTCTTCTCTAGTTCAGTGGTTCTTCAGAACGGAATTTATGCGCACGCTCACAGGCAAGGCAGTGAGGCTGTTCCAGTTTTTTCAAAAAGTATGCAAACATTTTGGTCGCAAATGACGCGCAGCTTCATTTTAAAAATGAGACACGAGTCTTTTGATGTTGTTGGGTCACAGACATCAGGAAGTCATGGCATGGAAAGGATATGCGACCAAATATTAAAAATGATTACTTTATTCTATATTATGTTAAACTGTCCAATATTTTTTGATGCCCAAAAATGGGGAGGACTATGTACAAACGGTTCTATCATTTCTAAACAGTTCATATGGATGAAAATACCCTCAAATTAAAGCTGACAGTCTGCACTTCAACCTCATTGTCATTGTATCCTTTCAAACTCAAAGTGCTAGAGTACAGAACCAAAATAACAATAAGATAATCAATGTTATTCACTTCACCTGTCAGTGGTTTTAATGTTGTGGCTGATCCGTGTATATAGTTATGTCAACAGCCAATTAATTTCCAGTATTGTACAATTATAAAGGTTTATTTAAAAACTGTACCATAAACATTGACCCAATGTGCCCCATCAAAAGCATTAGTCCTAACGTGTCACATGTAATATATGCTAGAATTTCACAGTTCAAGATGCAAACAGTACCAAAATTAAAACAGATCCAGAAAAATATGCAGAGGAATTTACATTACAATAGTAAAGATTCTAAATTTGAGATGAAATAAATAGAACAAAACAAATTTAAGACTTGACCGGATCATCCTCTTGGATTTGGGTAAGGAAAGTTGGCCCACAAAAGAATCTGGAAGTAAAAGTGAAAAAATAGATAAGCTATGAGTGTAGTCTGAAACAAATCTCTATTCTTTCAGTGTCCCTATATATTTACACATTTACTGTAATGTACAATAATTTCTGTAAATAAAATGAATAAAATAAAATATAAGCACTTAAAATATAAAGGCATTAAGGAATTTTCAAAAGTTTCAGTAATATACTACTACTAATAATAATAATTATAAGAAGAAGAAGAAATAATTGTAGTTGTACAACCCTTTTCAGACCGCAGGTTCAAATGGCAATAACAACAGTAACAAACAAATCACTGAACTTTCCAAATGGTGATTGTGAAAAATGAACAGAATGAACAGTTGAATTCAATTATGCGTCAAAACTAAGCAAAAAATGCTGATTTTAATCTAGGCTATTATAAATGTAGAGTTGTTTCAAACTAGGTTTTTTTACTGTATAATTTCTATTGAGGGGGTGATTTTTCCCCACCATATTTTACTGCCATTTAGCAGATGCTTTATCCAGAGTGATTTATAATGCAAACACAAGTGCAAAAATCAAGGAAGAAAGTTTAGAATTTTCCTAGAGGGGGAAAGTATAGTACCAAGAGAGACTGAAAGTGATAGAATACTTTCACACCCTGATGGACTGTTAAATTATAAGCTTTGTCAGTTTGGTTTTTCTTTGGCCCTCGTCACTGAACATTGGATCATATGCAGTTTGGACTGAAGTACCAGGTGACCTGGGAACAAGGGTGAAACCAGTGGCGTACCATTAGATGTACAATAGGCCTTCTGTAACCTTACCTTTATACAGATGATTACTCTCAACCTGTTTCCATTTATATTTCTTGATTATCAATCAAGTTATGGTTTGAGGTTCGTTTGATACCTCAGACTCTTGCTGACTTACAGCCATTCAGCCAACCATGTGTTCCATACCGTACCAGTGTAATTTACAGCTGAATCTAGTCTCCCCCCCCCCCCAATTCCCATAGAGACCCAGTTAAATGCAGAGAGGTTATATACCGCTTGTTAGAGTAATTGAAAATAAGATCAAGAGTCTTTTGATGTTTTTGGGTCACAGACATCAAAAAGTCACGGCACGCCTGCACAAAGGAAGTATTTGAACAAACAGAAATGCCTGGAAGCCATTTGTCCCAAATATTATGGTGCCCTGAAAAAGGGGGGCTATGTATTATAAGTGCAGTAATTTCTACACAAGAAAATGCACCAAAATGTATTAAAATGCAATCCTGCAGACTTTGCTGAGAGAATTACCCACAGTGCATAGTGTTTCTGATGATAAAAACGGAAACGCAGTCGGAAGCGTCTCAAAAATTGTAAACAAGCGACACACATGGTGAGTTATTTCAGCGGGTACAAACCTAAAGTTGTCATAAACATTGAGCATGCGAGTCAAGGCAACATATAGCATCGCAAAGTGCAGTCCCATTCCTCGTATTTGTATCATTTCGAGCCCTTGCACTCACATGCACTCACACATTTACGCTGACCATGCATGTGACGTCAACGAAAGTCTATGGGGGCTCAGTCCTTAGGGCTCAGGGTGGAGATTGAAATTGGGCCAAAGTCGTTCAATTGAGCACATTCATCATTAGTAGGCCATAAAGTTGCCTGCTTCTAGGTGTCGCTAATATTCATTCACTGAGAAAGTATATATGGTGTCAAAAAACATATTTTATAAGGTTATTGCTTCAAACAAAGATGCTAGATTTAGGCAAGTACATATTTACATATATACTGTCTCTTTGATTGTCTATGTACGATAATTTTCTTTAAAAAACTATAATTTTAAAACCCCTGTACGATAATTTCATATTTCCCATCTGGCAACGCTAATGGGGGCATTGTCATCCTGGAAGAGACCACTGCCATCAGGATAGAAATGTTTCATCATAGGATAAAGTTGATGGCCCTTCCCTCTAAGGGGACAAGTGGACCTAAACCATGCCAGGAAAATGCCCCCTACTTGAAGGGTTGTTTCTCCTGACAAATTTTCCTATTGAACTCTATGGAAAAATAAGTCAGGAGAAGAAACCCTTCAAATTATCCATCCATATCTACTGCATATCTGGCAGCAGAGTGATGGTTTAAGGCTTGTTTGATACGTCAGACCCTTGATGACTTAGAGCCATTTAGCCAACCATGTGTTCCACACTGTTCCAGTGTAATTTAAAGCTAAATCTAATCCCACCCCCCAATTCCCATAGAGATCCATTCAAATGCAGAGGTTATAGTATCGCTTCTAAGAGTACCTGGAAATAAGATATCAGGAGTCTTTTGATATCCTTTTATACAGTCATGATGGCATCACCTTTTTACCTGTGGAATACCTGTTTATCTCATAGTTTTGATATCTTTACTATTCCAAAATGTGGAAAACAGTAAAAATAACGGAAAAAAAACCTTCTATGAGTAGGTGTGTCCAAACTTTTGACTGGTACTGTACTACAATGTAAAGCTGGGGAGTATTTATGCAAGAACGCAGAGTGATAAGTTAACAGTTAAAAATACAATTTTATAGGATCTGGTGCGAATGTGATTAATGCTAACATCCTTGTCGATACAGTATTGTATTGCACTCAATAAAAGCTAATTATTAGCCATCCAGCCTTTGATATCAGCAAGACAATCAGAGAGGTTCTTAAGAGAACACTTGTCATTTGATTTCAATCGGAGCGGAGCATGTATATAGAGAAAATAATAGGCCCTAAAATTAGCCCCTGGGGGACCCCACAGGAAATGAGAGCAGAGGAGGACGAGAAGCTCTTGACAATAAGAGAAAGTTATATTCTTTAGGTAGGATGTAAACCACATTAGGGCAGTACCTTGAATGCCAACCACATGCTTAATCCAGTCAATTAAGATATCGTGGTTGAATGTCGCACTAAGGTCCATCGTCAATAGCAAATCATTTGACACTTTAAGAAAGGCAGATTCTTTACTGTGGGGGGTTCTGAAACCAGACTGGAACTTTTCAAAGATATTATTTTGGTTTTAAAAGGACAGAAGTTAAGAGGCACTTTTCGTATGGGACTTTAGATAGAAATGGCAATTTGAAGATCGAGCAGAAATTGTTTTAATTGTGGGGTCAAGATTTGGCTTTTTTAAAAGAGGCTGAACCACAGGGTGTTTAAAACAGGATGGGACAATGCCTGAGTTCAGACAGTGGTTAATATAGACACTGACCAATTATGTCTTTTAAGGAGGTGTGAGGGGACAGTGTCAAGAGGGCAGGTTATGGGCTTCTTGTGAGACACTGTATCAAGACAGAAAGAGACAGGCTCAAACTGACTTGAGACAGAAGTGGGCATAACTGGAGGGATCATGCGCAGGAGGTGAAATGTGAGAATTTTTTTAAATCATCCCAAGTAGCAGGGGACACATCCAGGCTGCAAATGACAGAAGGATTCATTACCGGTACTGAATTAAATAGAACTTTAGGTCTATGACAGTTTTCGAAAGTACATTGGAAAAATACTGTGCTCTCGCTGCTTTAACTCCTTCCTGAAACTTAACCAGTCTCTCAAAATATCATAGGATACTTGCTTATCCTTTTTCCATTTTCGCTCTGCTTTTCTGCAATCCTGCCTAAGAGCTCAGGTTGCATCATTGGCTCAGCTTTAGGTTTGGGCCATCTGACTTTAACAGCCAGGCAGGAAAAAATTTATTAAAAAATAACTAAAATCACCTACTCATTTGGAAGCTAACAAAGGTGAATGCATTGAATATTTCCAATTATTCACATATGAACTATACCAGGATGATTTTCACATTGTTATAATTCTATATAAAATATTGTGATGAATAATGGCAATCTAAACAAATTAAATAGACAAATTGCAAATACCATCAGGATGATGCCAAGTGTGACAGTAGTAGGGATGGCAGTTCCAGGATCATCTCCAGGATCTGAGAAATGAAATTACAGGAAAACAGTGTTGCATTATAATGTAATGGCTGTAAAATGTACCAATTGTAGTATAAAGGCCAGTTTATAATCCAGCGACAATGTGTCGCTTGACTGAAATCGCAGAACTTTCATGAATATTCTATTGTCGCTCTACATACACTGTGGTCGTTGTCGTTCGCAAAAAGTATGAATGCACTCCAGCGATAGTTTAGGGGACAATGCAATGGAGGAAGAAGCACCTTTAAAAAGGCTACATCTCATTATGTCTGCTGCTTCACCCCTTTTTTGTCGAAGGCCGCTGAAATAAAGTTTATAAATGTCCATTTCGAGGGCACCGTATTGTTTGAAATATCATTCATTGCGTCTTTCATACACTTAGGCTATGTGGGTTTTGAACGAGGTAGCAAATAATAAAACCGCAACAGACCTGTAGTCTCTCTTATTGTGGTTGCACAAAGTTTAATCTGGCAAATCTAAGTTACTGTTAAAGCAAATAACTTCAATGCATTCGCAGGCGCCTACAACGCTACAAATGTGTAGTCAAGCTACAAATGTGTCTTTGTAACCATTCACAATAGCCTAGACTAAGAGCTTATTGGTAACTAGTAACATTGGAAGCAAGCTGTTTCTTGTTTTGGATTGTAACATTCTCAACAAAGTCTAGCTCAGCAAATTACATTGTTATTATTATTATTAGACTATTAATAATAATATTAAATTGTGCTCATTTATAATGCTATTCACGCGCTTGCTAGGTAGGTCATCTATGGGTAGGTAGGCCTACCCTATGGCTGCAGTGAAGTTTTCCAACAAAAAATCTGAGTCCATTAACAGTTAGCTTATGTGCTAGCTAGTAAGTTGACAGCTCGACTGAAGCCTCCGCTGCCCGAGACAAAGGTTACCATAACAACAGAGGCAGCAACAGGGTCAAAGTTGAATTTATTTTATGTCTCAGCGACAGTCGCAGTGACCACAGGACGACAGTCGCCCGAAGTATAAACCAAATATCTCTGTCGCTGGACTATAAACTGGCCTTAGGCCTAGTAAATACTCTACGCAAGGAACATAAACGCCAACGCAGATGCGGGACATACGCGAGCTCTTTGCTTACATACCATACGCACGTTGACCGGCTTCTTTTCGCCCTGTCCGCTAGTTGGCAGCCTAGGCTAATCTGGCGTGGCTTTCCCAAAGCTTGTCGTAGCGAAAAGTATGTCGTGAAGATATACTTGCCATTCACGACGCTTTCCCGAAAGTGCTCGTAACTCAAAGAGATCGTGAAATGTGTCGCGAGTTCAAGACAACATTGGACTAGTCGTGAAATCTCAAATGTGAGAATAAATATTGTATTTATTTTTCTTATTCGCTCTTCTCTTTGTCTGTCTTTTTTGTCAGTTAGGTTTGTTCAGATTTAAAATGAAAAGCAAAGACAAAAATATTCAAAGATGATCATAACTATTGCTTTTGGGAAAGTGGCTGATAACGATGTGTGATGCTTTCTGTGGTGTGAATCGGCTTTTCTACATCGACCTGTCGGGTCTGTGTTACTCAAAGTTTGTCGTGAAAGTGTGTCTTGAAATATTCAGTCCACGATATACATTGGGAAAGAGTCGTGACAATTTCAAGACATGTCTTCAAAAAGATTGTGAAGTGTGTCGCCAATTCTGAAGACACATCGGAATCGGGAAAGCCACCCCTGGTTGGAGCGAGTAACCTTAGACCAGAAATTATTACTTCTTTGTGTGTAGTTGTTCATTCTGCAGTGATTGAACAGTATTTACATTTAGCACCTCTAACGGAAACGCGTGGAATTGCACCACACGTTTGCGTCGCGTTACAAAATTTGGACTGCACATTTTGCTACGCAAGAACGCGAGAAACGCCCCCTGCGTTGCTCTTTGCGTCATTGCGCGCGTTCCTTGCCTAGAGTATGTACCAGGCCTTAATGGTCATGGAACTGGGCTTGTAATTCCTAAATTGTGGGCTTGATTCCCAGCTGTAGCGCTGCCATTGTACCTATCTATACTGTATGTAAAACTGTAATCTTTGTAAGAGAGTCTGCTAAATGCATAGGACATAACAGGAAACTATATAGGCTACCTCAATTGTAATTGAAGTAAACAGTGATGTTTTTTAAGGGAAGAAGTAGGGGAAACTAATATTAACAGTAGCATAGCAAGTAGATCTGCCAACAGATTTTTGTATCATGGGCCGTTTAGGCCGTAATTCATTTTTGACCTCTCACATACATACTGTATATTCCACTCTTACATACGTGTGACCGGATCCATGCTTCAGATACGTGTTTCAAATTTGGACTTTTTTAGTTTTTCATCTCAAGTTAAAGTACCACTTGATGAGATTGAGTAAATATTTCTGGAGATATGACTGTTTGAATATTGTTCAGAAAACTGGCTTTGAAGATTTTGTTGTGAATTCTGCCCTTTCACATTGTAAAATACACCCACAGGAACTATTTTGGAGGACTAATGGAAGATTAAAGGTGGAATGTGCCAATACCCTCCCTCTATCTATCATGTGACTGTTTAACATCAGTGAAAGTTGGTAACTGAATGGGGCAAACCCTTGAATACTGAGTTTGAGTCTTGAACAAGTTGAGGGAAAAAAAGCTTTATTCACAAACATTATGGTTAAACCAACCTAAGGCATTGTGAGAAGTCATATCAGTGTCATAGTGCATAAAGTGCAAGTTAAAAAATGTAAATCAGTGCAGTGACTTCAACAAGTCACTGGTTGAAGCAGGTTTGCTTGGTGCACAAAGAAAGATGTGACAAAATATTTTTATTTTTTTCGATCAGCATGGTGGAAATAGTTCGTAAAAACAGGTCCAAGTCGAAAAAAAAACCGAAGTTATCCAGTAAGCCAGTGGTTCCCAAACCAGTCCTGGGGCCCCCCCTGTGTATGCTGGTTTTCGTTCCAACAACAATTGCAATCCCAGAATTTTAACAAGCTGTTAATTTTTCTTAATTAGGTGCTTTTCATGTTTAGAGGGATTATTTACCGTCATAAGCCTCATTATATCAGAAATAGCTATGGATGCCATGTAGAATAAACACCCCATGTTCACATTGTGCTTATTGTGCTATATTATTTAAAAGAGATAAGAAAATAAATTATTTAACTGATCCATTTAAAGACTGGTTTGAATCAATAGGCTCCTAATTGGTGAAAGTTTGCACACTTGGCCACTAAAACTAACCATTTTATGGATAATGAAGAATTCAAACACAAAGCAAATGATAACGAGCCAAACCTGCATTGTGTTAATAAGCTTAAGGAAACAAATATGAAAGTTAAACACATGTGTTCAACAACCTAATTAGGAGCCTATTTAAGATCTATTTAGATCACTTTAAGGGTTGTTTCTCCTGACAAATTTTCCGATTGAACTCTATGGAAAAATAAGTCAGGAGAAGAAACCCTTGAAGTGATCCATCCATATTTACTGCATATCTGGCAGCAGAGTGATGGTTTGAGGCTTGTTTGATACCTCAGACCCTTTATGACTTACAGCCATTTCGCCAACCATGTATTCCATACTGTTCCAGCATAATTTACAACTAAATCTAGTCCCACCCCCCAATTCCCATAGAGATCCATTCAAATGCAGAGACAAAACAAAAATCCACATTGTTCCTGCTATTCCGCTCCCTTTCCCCCTCACAGTGTCCCAGTACCTACCTAAATGTCATTGCATCAGCGTATACATGTTCACATTTATATCTTGGCCCACCAAACTGTAGGCCTAGCAGCCCACTCAAACTCGTGTCCCAGTCTATGTAATCTGAATTTCAGCTCCCCTGAGAACTTCTGAAATTTGTGGTGGTAAAACTGTTAGGAAAGGTTTCCAGATTTCTTTGAAAACTCCCTGGGCCCTATCTTACACCCAGAGCTAAGCGGCGCTAACCCAAACGCAAGTGTCTTTGCTAATTTCAGACCAGTGTAGGTGTCATTTTAGCGTCCAGCGCTGACGTTGTTGAAATAACAAGTTAACTTGCGCCCATAGGGTTGGTCTTAAGACGAGGTGTGGCCAGGATAATTTTTGGCGTATTGCTATCTTGAGCCAGCGGAAAGCTCTTGCGCTAAAACCACCACAAACCTGGTCTTAAGCCATGTCGCAGTTGTTTCAATGTTATTTTAACTGCACAATATTAAGATAGTAACACCCACCTGTCTGTTACACACACAAACAAGCATAAAAATATCAAGATTACATTGTGAATTAATATTTTTCCCCAAAATAAAACATTTTCTCTCCTGGAATAGACGCACATTGTCCCTGGAATCGCGGGAAAGTGGGCTTGTTTTAAGACAGTAAACTACCAGTAAAAACACGTTGGTCATATTTCCATAAGCAGGACAATATAAAACATTGCATAATCAAACGAAATTCGTTAAACAAGCAGGCTAATATTACCACGTATATTTTGTAAAATAACAGCAATGGTGTAAGCTTCTGTTTCCCCATTATTATATTTCTGGGAAACGGGAAATAGTTTGGCGGGGAATTACCGGGAACCCATGCCGCATGTCAGTGTTAAATCCTAATGTTTAAGATTATTATTGTGTATATTAAAACATGTCATAATGGTTAATCCCAATAATATTGATCCATATATTCCTTGCTCGCACACTTTAATCTTGCGCAGGAGCAGGTCTGTTTCGCCAACTGTAAATCACTCTTTTTGCATCAGCCATTATATTAGCAATCCGCCAAGGTGCAAACGCAGCTGGCTTTCCCATGCTCTAATAGTTCCCCTTGGCATACAAAGTATCATAAAAAAAAAGTTTTGAGGGTTATCGGTTATTAATAATAGCTTTTCCACTTCAGTTATCAATGAGCTCTCGATAGGCCTTGACTCAATGAAGTGTCCAATCTGTAGATATGCAAAAAAAAAATTATTCGGGATATTAAATTTGTCATGAATTTGGGGAAACTCTAAAAGTGTGTTTCCATCAAATAAGTCAGAGGTCGATCTTTACTATACTTTACTATAGACCCTTTACTATACCAATCATAAAAAATGCTTTTCTTTATACCAGGAGGAAAGGTCTTATTCCCTATAGAAAAGCATTTTTTTATGATTAGTATAGTAAAGGGATAAGATCAAGGCAGATAAACAGTTCTGTCTCTCTAGATGTTTACACATATCTCTCCATACATGTAAAGTACTATTTAGTACACGGTTCTGTTTTATACCTCCATTTACTTTCTGTTCCCTGTCATGATGCCTATCAGTGAGTATGGTAATGATGCTTATCAGTGAGTATGGTAATGATGCTTATCAGTGAGTATGGTAATGATGCTTATCAGTGAGTATGGTAATTATGCTTATCAGTGAGTATGGTAATGATGCTTATCAGTGAGTATGGTAATGATGCTTATCAGTGAGTATGGTAAAGCAAACCATTAGTCACTGCTGACCCAGTTAGACATAGGGTCATCTCTGATCACTGGTATGCTTTCGATATTAGGCAGTTCCTTTTGGCCTTCACACTTTGCTCTTGCCATCACTCTGATACAAGTGAATCTCATCTGTCCACGAGACCTTTTTCCAGAACTCTGCAGACTCTTTCAGGTACTTCTTAGCAAACTGTAACAATGGCCATCCTGGTTTTGCGGCTAACGAGTGGTTTCCATCTTGCAGTGAGCCTCTGTAATTTTCTTTTTGAAGTCTTCTGCAGACAGTAGTCCCTGATACATCCACGCCTGCCTCTGGAAGAGTGTTTCCGACCTGCCGGATAGCTGTTTGGAGGTTTTTCTTCATTATGGTGAGAATTCTTCAGCCAACCTAGAGGTCTGCTAAATGTCTTCCTTAGCCTACCAGGCCCTTTCAGATTACTGAGCTCACAAGTGCACTCTTTCTTCTTAATGATGTTCCAAACAGTTGATTTTGGTAAGCATAAGGTTGGCCTATGTCTCACTGTTGTTTTCATATTTCCCAACCTCATAATGGCCTCCTTGACTTTTATTGGCACAACTCTGGTTCTCATGTTAGCAAATGCCAATAACAGCATTAAAAAGATGACAATCAAGACTAGACACCGAAAGCTGTCTTATACCTGCACTAGGGAAGCAATTGAGCTACCTACACCTGTGAAGCCATTTGTCAAAAACATGATGGTTCCCTTAAATGGAGGTGGTGGTGGTGGGGGAGGGGGGGGGGGGGGGGGGGGGGCTATGATAAAAAATTGATGTAATTTATACATGGTAAAAGAAAATGTATAAAAATACCATTTAATAAAAGCTGAGAATATGCACTGAGAGAGAATATATGGAATATATGAATATATGTAGAGTCATAATATATTGGGATGGCAGGTATGCCATCCGCCAAGTTACGGCTTGGCGGGGCATGCCCCATACCTATACAGCACCGAGAGTTTGCCACTTTTCAGGGTTTCCTACAGAAGTAACCACAATGACCACAGACTCTCAGCCCTTAAAAACATAAACTTCTGTATGTTCTGACCTCATGTAACCACACAGCATTCAGATAAAACTTCACACATCCCCACAATAAAACCCCAAACTTGGGTTATTTTGCAGTTTTTCTCCTTCTGCTTCTTCTTCTTCCTATTTTTCCTGCCTACCCAGAGACCCTCACTACCTGCCTGCCTCCGTACCCTCAAATAATAATTCTCCCCATTGGATAACAACATCGCATACCTGCTCTCCCAAGCTTAGTTGCTGCCTCTTACAGAGGATTGGCGGTTTCAGCCTAACAGGGCACAAATTTATTTTCGACAAAAGCAATGTGCAACTGCTAAAAACTTTTCATTTATTACACTGTTATTATTTTCACATTAACAAACGTATTTTTATTGCAAAGGCGAAAGATGTTTCCAATATTAACTGTTCAATGTTTCACTTGTAGCCTATTTCACTTGTACTACAGCGAAATGGTGAAAGTCAGACCGACACTGACGAATGGCCTATATCATGTGACTATACCCCTTTGGTCTTCTGGTTAGCGTCAAGCCTTAGTATTGCGAGAGACGTGGGTTCGTACCTCGCCTGGTTGATATTAAAGTGTAATTTCATTTTGGACTCAAACAGTGTGCACATGTTCTGGTTTTCTCATACAAGAATGTTTTTTTATTGCAAAGGCAAAGACACGTTTACAATATTAACTGTTCACTTGTAGCCTGTTAGTTAAACAATTCAGTCACTGGACACCACGACAGTAATGCAATAGGCTAGCTAACGTTATGGGAACAGGCATCCCATGGCCATTTGTCAAGCAAAGAAAAAAGTTTCAATGCAGAATATCATCTGGTTAACATCGCGTTCTTGCATTAATGTAAAAAATAAATTCTATAAATAACTGTGCCATTGGCTGGTTTTAATCTCACACAAATGGTGACAAAAATATTCATCTGTGTGGAGCATGCTGTCCTCTTGCGCCGCGGTCATGTCTGACTCACTGTGGAAACCGAAACTTCAACGCTCGCCTCGGCCAACATTTCTTTATTATGTCTTCATTCATTTCTTCACTTCAGATCTGTTCAGTTTATCCTTTTCACACATAACACAATGTCACTATAAAATTAACTACTAGGAAAATTAAGAATTTACGATAATACATTAAGAATTGACGATAGCCTACTATAAACTGCAATCCTTTAAGAGATCTGATTTATAAACATTCAATTCCCCAAACATATCTGATTCATGGTTAGTCACAAAAATTACTATAGCCTCCGAACATTGCTCTAGTCCAGTGGTTCCCAACCCTGGTCCTGGGGACCCCCTGTGTATGCTGGTTTTCGTTCCAACCACAATTGCAATACCAGAATTTTAACAAGCTGTTAATTTTTCTTAATTAGGTGTTTTTAATGTTTAGAGGGATTATTTATGTTCTTAAGCCACATTATGTTAGTAATAGCTACGCATGCCATGAAGACTAAAAGTCCAAGATTCACATTGTGTTGTATTGTAAACAATTAAAAGGAGGTAAAAAATGTTTTAACTGATCAAATTAAAGACTGAGGTGAATCAATAGGCTCATAATTGGTGAAATTGTGGACACATGGCCAATAAAACTAACCGTTTGGTAAATAATGAAGAATTCAAAGACAAAGCAAATGATAACGAGCCAAACCTGCATTGTGTTAACAGGTTTAAGGAAAAAATTATGAAGGAACTTAAACTTGCGTTCAATTACCTAATTAGGAGCCTAATCACCTGAGTTCTTACCTCTTCTTTGTAATTGTTTGCAATATAACACAATGAGCATAATGAACATGGGTTTTTTCTTCTTCATGGCATGCATAGCTATTGCTAACATAACCTGGCTTAAGAGAGTAAAGAGTTTAAAGTGTTCTCTCTATACAATAAAAACACCTAATTAAGAAAAAATAACAGCTTGTTAAAATTCTGGTATTGCAATTGTGGTTGGAACGAAAACCAGCATACACAGGGGGTCCCCAGGACCAGGGTTGGGAACCACTGCTCTAGTCTATGCTACTCTGCAGACAATGTAGCTTACTGCAAAACTACTACTTTTAATTAGGCTACAATAATAATAAGAAGAATAACCTCTGTTAAGCTACTTTCTAAGTAGTATCTATTGTTTTCCTTCTGGCTAAGATTCCTGGGAAATATGCGTTGTCCAATTAAGTTTGTTAGCCAACGTTAGTTTTGCCAGAGAAACGTCAGTTAGCTGCTAGTCAGGAAGCAGGTACAAGCTAGGCTACTACGAAGCGAATCAACATGCCTTATACATCCATTGCACTACAGAAAACTAAACTATTCATTGTATTTCATTAGACATTAAATAGGCTACAAACTCATTTAATGTAATTGTGGGCTATCGGTAATAGGAGAAATGTTCTCAATCTCGTCAGTACAGGGAGTTATAGTTACGCATGTCTGCATGCATTTATTTTGAATGCATGTATTCTGTATGCATGTCTCTCGATGTCATTATCTTCATGCATTATTCATCATTAGTTTGCTATCAAAAATAAGTGATATCTGATCAAAAACGTCTCCGCCGTAAAAAAAGCCAAGTTACTCACGCATAGCCTACAGAGCACCGTCTATACGTCCTTAATTCCAACTTGCAAAAACTAGGCCTGCCTTTAAAAGTATTGATATCAAAATGTGGGCAAGTTACAACTAACAATATTGCCTATCGTATCTCACCCTAAATAAACTAGCTCTATTCCAAAGCAATGCTATCCAAACTTTCCTAAATTATTTAATGCAACTTGGGCCTGTGTTTCTTCATCTTAGCATGTGAAGAGATAAAAATCATATGTTCTATGAGGCACAATGAATGTAACTAACAGTTGATAAATTACATTCCAGAAAGAAGTTATATCTTTTGCTATCCAAACTTTCCTAAATTGTTTAATGCAACTTGGCCTTGTGTTTCTTCATCTTACCATCTCAAGAGAATGTGGTCAATTAAACTGTATGTTCCACATCAAACTGCAAAATGAGAATAATTTATAGTGGACATACTCTGATTCAGATGTGTTGCAC
This sequence comes from Synaphobranchus kaupii, assembly GCA_029718625.1. NCBI lineage: Eukaryota > Metazoa > Chordata > Actinopteri > Anguilliformes > Synaphobranchidae > Synaphobranchus > Synaphobranchus kaupii. The sequence continues at coordinate 1,926,276 of CM056399.1, forward strand.
TTAGAAATTAAACAGAAAAATTACTACACTATAGGCAGTGTTGTGCACGTTCACACTTCAGAAGAGCTAGCTCAATGTTCAGTTCACAGATTAAAATGAACTAGTTCACATTCATCGTTCACAATTTTGAATTTTGAACTAAGTTCACAGTCCCCCACTAGTTCACGTTCATTTTTGCTCCGATTCAACAATATTGCACACATTTTTGTTAATTAGATAATCGCCCCAACTCATTCCAGAGTGATTATTAGCTACTACTACTGCTAACGGTTAAAAGATGTACTGTTCCTACAGTCGCCTACTACCCAACTCGACTCAGAGCCCTGAGTTGCGGCACTATTCTACGGCTCCAGAGCCGTGACACAAACCAAAGTTCTTTAGAGTTTTAACAGAGAGAAAATGCTGTAGCCTCTACACCATGAATAATCGGGTTTAGCCTAGCTACTCAGCGTGGATCAACCAGAAACCTTGACAAAGGTATTCTGTTATATCAAATGATATTCAGAGACGCCAACACTTTAATAGCCTACTTTTTATTACAAAATTATTACATGTGACTGTTTGCAACCGAATTGCAGTATAAAACATAATTAATATGCGATTGTGTTCAGCTAAAATGACAGCAAATAGGCTACTTCTTATTTAAAGTGGTGGCATTTTTATTTTAGAACCCAACAACAACAACAACAGTGAACAGATAAATACAATTGTGTATAATAGAAGAAATAAATAGCCCAATGGTTCAAATAAACATATTTTATGGTGTCCAAATAAATCTTTACCAAATACTATTTAAAACGAATAAACAAAACACGCATCAAGATCTGGCTTGTTTGTCGGATTTGGCTGGCTATCTCCTATACAGCCATCCATCCACCACATTTTCAGTAGCCTAGGCTACTGGATTCTAGGATCTGAGAAAAAATAAGATTTATATTTGCAGACTAATAAAATAGCTATATGCAAATATAACCATTCAATGTCTATTCTTAGGCCACGTAGCTATCTAACGTTACAATCAATGACCGACATCGTTATTTTAGGCTATAGGCTAAACGTTAAACTTCTGCTAGAATATTGGAGATGGGAAAGTCGTAAATAAATGTAAATTGGATGCGATTGCAAACTAGCTTGAAAAGTAAGGGAGAGTGAACAGAAAACATTGAGTATAGGCTATTAAAAATGAGCATCAATCAGGTGATTTAGGTCTGAATAAAATATCAACGCAGGTTTACTAACTTGATTTGCTACCAGCTAGACTCTGCTGTCTGAAACGGCTTCAAATTCCAGCTCGCGCCACTGGGAGAAAGATGCGGCTCGGGTAGTTCGAAAGAATCAAACAAAGTTAACGACATTCACGTTCATTACTTGCAAACTGATACGTTCAGTTAACCGTTCACCAAAAACATGAGCACTTTTAGCGCGTTCATGCACAACACTGACTATAGGGCATGTTTGAACAATTGTCTGCATCCACTGCTTTGGGTCTATGAAAAGCACAGAATTAATAAAATGTAGCCTATTATTATTATTGTATTTCTTGTATTTTCTCTGTATTTCTTATGTCACGCGCTTCCTTCATTACTAATTACTTCATTGTAGGCTATATAATACTAATTAACTAACAACTACTAACATCTTAGAATTAGGGTCTACTAATCTACTAATGACTAACTTGTACGTATATATACTAATCTATTAATCTACTAACGCCATATAATCAGGGTTTTCTACTAATCTACTAATTTACTAACTTCATCTTCTTTCCTCGCTGCAGCTGTCTCTATTTCTGCCTGTTTTATCACCAATTACTTCTTCTTCTTCTTCTTCTTCTTTGGAGTTTAACGGCAGCTTGCATCCTTTGCGTTGCATTACTGCCATCTTCTGGAGTTAGTTAACTCCTACAGTGTCCATTTTGTCAGATTCTTCCCATCAGTCCTGTTCTCTTTAGAAATGTGCTCAAATACTTCCTGCCTTGTCCACTTCCACCACACTCCAGAATGTATTTTAAACCTGCTCCTGTTAGTCCTGCTCTTTCCATTCCATCCATCATGTCCTTTCTTTCGGTGACATATTTCCGGCAGTTAAGAACGTGCTCTACTGTTTCTGGTAAATGACACTGTTCACAAAGCCCATTTGGATGTTTCCCTATAATGTTGAGAGTCCCGTTCAAGTTAATATGTCCTATTCTAAGTCTGGTCATCACTACCTCCTCTTTTCTATTTCCTCCTCTGTTTCTCTCCCTACCCACTCTTTTTTGTATTGCATGTAGGTGTCGTCCTCTTATCTCCTGATCCCAGTACTGCTGCCACTCTTTATTGATTTCCTTCCATGCTATACTCTTTCCTTCTGCTTTAGAAAGTTCAATTGCAGTGTCTATGTTTTCTTTTCTAACAGCTTGTTTGGCTAATTTGTCCACTTTCTCATTACCCTTAATACCCATGTGTGCAGGAACCCAAATTAATGTGACCACAGTGCCTTGTTTTACCACTCGTGAATGTATTTCCATTATTTCAAATAATAGGTCTTGGCGATTACTGGATGTACCTAGCTTTAGACTGTACAGAGCTGCTGCTGAATCACTACAAATGAGGGCTCTGTTAGGTTTGGCTTGTTCAATCCACTCTAAAGCCATCCATATGGCATACAACTAGGGTTGCCAACTATTAGAAATTTAAATAAGGGACACCCTAGGAGGCCCGTATAGCGCAAAAAAATTTTTTTTAATTCGGCCTGCGCAGGCCGAATTTTTTATTTTATTTTATTTTTTTGCAATTCTTCAATTTATTCTTTTTTATTTAATAATTTTGTCTTTGTCTTTTGTATTTTTGAGGAATACATGGGAAACAGATCATCATTAAAGAATTTATTTTGTCAGTGCAAAATAACAATAACAGAGCAAAATAACAGTAACAGTACTGTATGTTGAACTTTAAATTAAATAACAAATAACAGTTTTACAAGCTGTTTCACAAACAATACAAAACATAACATTAGTAGTAGTGCAAACATCTTTGGTCAGTGCAAAACAGAAATGTTTAACATAAATCATATCTTAACTGTAAACAAAAACACTTTTTGCTTCAAAGGCCATGACTACACTTGTGTAGCCTACCAACAACTCCTATAGAACTCAAACATCTTCTGAACAAAAGAACATTTGGAGAGAGAGAGAGAGACAGAGAGAGAGAGAGAGAGAGAGAGAGAGAGAGAGAGAGAGAGAGAGAGAGAGAGAGAGAGACAAAATGAATGCATTATTGATTATTATTATTATTAAAAAAGAAAATACTTTTTAAGCACATGTTCTCGTTAGCCCGGTGGCCCACTGGACCTTTACAATTACAGGGTGAACACTGCACCCCATTTAATATAATGAAATACATTTCAAAAGGTTATGTTCCTTCATATATTTCCTCACATTTTTTTGAGCCAAATGTTATATTGTGATATATGTGGACATGCGCTGTTTTCGTGTTTTTGTCACATGCCCATATAATGTCTTGGGGTTTGAATTGTGTTTCATTTGGGTGGCAATGCTTGTTAAAGCCTTTTAGCGGAGTTCCTCTCCGTCATTTTGATATGCTACATGTTAGGATTGGTGCTTCCTAGCGTGTGCATAGATCATCTGTCCGTGCACGCGTCTCACGCAGCCCCCTGGAGAGGGGGCGCGCGGATTGAAGTCCTTATATCGCAATATATATGCAAAAGATTATATCGCTGCAATGTATGTTTTTGTCAATATTGCCCAGCCCTAACTGCTAGCCTATCTTGCTGAATCAACTGAATCTTTTGCTCATATTCCTGGCGGAGGAATCTAGTTGAAATGACCTGTACACTGATGTAACGTTAGTGGTTTTTGTCTCTTTTGTCCCGCCCACTTGATCCCGCCACTTTCAGAAATTTATGCACTAAATGATTTCAGGTATGAGGTTTAACAACCAGTTGGGGTTTTTAAAACATTTTTAAAAAATCACCATGCTCATTTTACATACCATATTAGCCTCTGGAGTCGCTTGGCGAACAAGGAACTGTGAAATTGCTCCCTGACTTCTCCGCTGCCTCTCGCTCCGCTTGTGGTTTTCACCTGATGCATGTTGTTTAACAGCAGCCAGTCCTCCATGACTGATAGAAAAGTTTCGGCGGCAGACAGTGCAGTTCGCTTTGTATACATTGTCTCTCACGTTTTCCAGCCAGTCGTGTTCTTTTTCCCACTCACTTCTGTACTTCGAAAGTCTCTTCATCCTTTTTTTTTGGCGAATTGTGATCTTCTGTGCTGCCGGTGTCACTGCTGTCAGCCATGCTGCGTGCGCGTTGTTGTTGTGGAGAAGGGAGGGGGAGGGGGGGGGGGGGGGAGTTGGGCTCGGCTTTAGTAGAGCCAATAGCCAATCACATGGAGGCACAAGGCCTATCGTATCCTAGCAACACTGACAGTGTTTCTTATTGGTCGTGTCACGAGTCACGACCAATGAGCTGAGCAAATTCTCACACATTAGACAAGATTACCGTAATTTCTCATATAAATCGCTCTGTCATGCATCGAGTCCCCAAAATAAGGGACAAACTGCGTCCCTTATCAGTTCAATAAGGGACGGGTCTTTTATTGTCCAAATAAGGGACGATCCCTTATTTCAAGGGACGGTTGGCAACCCTACATACAACTCAACTGTGTATACACTTAACAAGTTTGATGTCCGTTTGCATACTTCTGTTCTACTACTAGGAACTGCAACAGCAGAACCAGTGTTGTCTGTTATTGGATCTTTTGATCCGTCCGTAAACACCTGTACATACTCTGTGTATTTACTTTCTGTATACCAATAAAACTCATCAACTAAATCTGCATTTTCCCTCCTTGCCTTAATGTGCAGCAACTCTAGATCTACGATTAGTGGTTCAAGTATCCACACAGGGAGTCTAGGCCTATACACTGTCAGACAGAACCTCATACCATACACTCCCAGATCTCTTGCTGCTCCATCCCCTGTCCAGCCAAAACTTGTTTTAACTGTTCCCTCTCTTTCCCAGCAGGCCTGTAGCACTCTTTTGGTTGGATGATTATCTCCGTGCCCTCTCAAATTCATCCAATAATTTACAGTGAGCTGTTTCCTGCGTAGACCCAGTGGCATTTCTCCTGCTTCTACTTGAAGGGCACACGCAGGTGATGTTCTCACTGCTCCTATGCATAATCTAAGGGCCCGCTATCACTAATTATCTTTCTTTGGTTCCTCTTAACTACAGCTGACTCTCGTTTCCGCTTTCCTATTCCTCGTATGCACTTGTCTTATTGGAGTCCATGTCATGTTGTCTCTATGTATTTGGTTCAGGTCCAGTCCGTGTCTTACGTTTCCCCCTCGTTATGGTATTATTGTTTCCTATTGTGTTCACCTGTGTCTAGCTCCTTACTCCTCCCACCCACACTTGATTCCTGTTTTATTTTTTGTATTCAGTCTTTGTTTTGTTTTCTTTTTGTTCCTCTTATGCCTCCCTGGTTTCGACCCCTGCCTGTGTTCTCGTGAACCTGTTTTTGGATTCTGTTTTTGTGCCTTTGCTGTGCCTTCCCGGTTCTGACCCCTGCCTGTTCCTTGACTACTCTTTGGACTGTGTTTTGTATCGTTGCCTGTCTTCCCGGTTTTTGACCCTGCCTGTTCGTACCACGGATCGCTGCCTTGCACTGCATTAGACTTCGGTTTTTTGTATTCCTGCCTGCGTTTGGCTCCTAACCGTTTCTTGATATAAATGTCTTTTTGTGAATTGTAATCTGTAGCAGCAGTTAACATTTTAAAACCTGTACATTTTCTAAAGTAACTTGCCAACAAAGTATAACTATTCTTTCTGGAATGTAATTTATCAACTGTTACATTCATTGTGCCTTATAGAACATATGATTTCTATCTGTTCACTTGCTAAGATGAAGAAACACAGGCGCAAGTTGCATTAAATAATTTAGGAAAGTTTGGATGGCATTGCTTTGGAATAGAGCTAGTTTATTTAGGGTTAGATACGATAGGCAATATTGTTAGTTGTAACTTGGCCACATTTTGATATCAATACTTTTAAAGGCAGGCAGTTTTTTTTTTGAGTTGGAATTAAGGATTTATAGACAGCGCTCTGTAGGCTATGCGTGAGTAACTTTTTTTTACGTCGGAGATGTTTTTGGTCAGATCTATCTATACGTGAAAGAGAACATAGATGTCATTTACACTGGGGACATGTCCCCACCACTTTTTGAAATGGCCAATTTTGTCCCCACCACTTGAAAGTATAATTTGTTAAAAATGTTCTGAAAGTGTGTACAAAAATGTATTAAACGCTTTGAGAGGTTTATTTGCACAATAAGAACATACTGTGCAATGTAAATATAGAAGAAACAAATCTGTCCTAGGCTGTAGCCTGTCAGTGTAAATCCTGTATCTACACATGTAGCTAACAGTACAGTACTAGTGTATTGAGCCTGTGCAGGGGGGTGGTCCACCGAATGTTTTTTTTTAATCTGAAAAAAGTGTCCCCACCACTTTTCAAAACAAAGTGATGCCCTTGAAAGAGAATATGTATGGGAGCTACAAAATGAATTATGCCCCAAACGGGCCCTCCTAGATTTCTGCTTTTGTTCTCGGTACATACTGTGTGATTCTGCCATTGATCCTATCTCCCCAGAAAAGAGGCCTTTGTCTTTTGGACCAAAGGCAGCTGGAACTTTCCATTTCTGTAACAGTTTTCATAATGCTAATTGCCAGCTATATTACCTTGGGTGGGTGTGCTACTGGCAGGTATAGTTTTCTCCCTGCTGAAGAATAATGACTTCTCAAGGAATGATATTACAATATAAGTTTGTTATGAGCCTTTCTGGACATTTTTAAAAAAAATGTTTTGATCTGTTAATTTTTTTCTTATTGTAAAGTTTTGTCAAGTGAGCGTGCATCTGGCCAATTAGGGGTCGATTTACTAAAGGTTTGCATATACAAAATCATGTGTAAAACAGTCACCACCCACCCATCAACTGAGGTGATCGACAAAGGAGGTGCAAAGAGGACTGTGTGTTAAAACTGAAAGATACATGGCTTTTTCATTTTTGTGGGTTAGCCTGAATGAATATGGAAAATTGAGCGTCCCTATACTGACGGGAAGATAGTGGGTTTATAGTTGAGTGCATGTTTTTTTTTTTGTGTAAGCAAAAGTGTACAGTGTCTGGTCTGCTTACCTGAGGGAGATTCTCTGTGTATCCGGCGATGTTCAGGGGGACATGCGGTCCAGGAAGGGATAGAAATACTGCTTTGGTTTTATGTAAAGGACAATTTTAATGAAATTTCATAAAGGTCTTGGTTTGTACTTACCCGTTCTGTGTACTGTCTGAAGGGTGGGCGGGTACCTGTGCAAGGAAGTTTGGAAAAACGGATAGTATGGGGAAGCTTGCAACTGCTTAAAATGTGGAGTGTTGTGTGGGAGGTGCATAGCCTTGCCTTTATGGGTGCTTCGTTGCTGTCACTTGGGGCCTGAGTGGGGTGGATCTGTAAGGGGTGGGGGCAGGAAATTTGAATGTCTGCCTGTGGTTCCTTTTTTTTCTTTGAAGCATTTCAATAATGACAATTGTGTAGAACTTACCACGTCTGGCATCAAGGTGTTTTTTTCTGTGAAGGGAAAAGAGACAGGGTTGGCTTGGGGAACCTCCGATAGTCTTGCCGTTGCATCAAAACAATGTGATGCAGGGGTTACACATTAAATGGTGAATATTTTATAAAATGTATAGGTATGGGGTATGCCTCGCCAACCTGTAACTTAACAGATACCGGACATGCCATCCCAATTCGGTTTCAGTTGCATGGGAGTTGTATTTAATTTAAACGTATCTCATGTTAGTGAGACAGCTGTAGTCCAGCATTAGTGTTCTCCTGAGATGACAGGCGTACTGTTACGACCCCGGATATGGACTGGACCCAAATGCATGACTCAAACACAGGAATGCCAATACTCAATATTTTATTGCTTGATCAGGGTACTCCTGAAGCATAGGGAGAAAGGCAAAGGCAGTTAAAGTTCCAAGCCGGAACTGGACTTCAAATAGACAGACAACAGAGCGCGTAGCTCTAATAAATTATGCTTCAACCAGTACTCCTGAAGCATAGGGAGAACATAGAAGACGGACAGTCCGGGTATGAGTCAGCAGGGGAGCAGCGGGAGCAGGAGAGGCCAGGGGCAGGAGATGGAGACAGATAACCAGGTAGGCGGAGCAGGGGTAGAGCGGGAGCGGGAACAGGGCTGAGTGGAGTGGCGGAAGATGTGCAGGACAGTGCAGCGGAGTCCGGGCAGGGCGCGGGCGCAGCGGCAGGGCAGCAGCAGTAGCAGTACAGCAGCAGCAGCAGCACATCAACAGCAACCACAGCACCGCAACCGCAACACAGGCAGGGGTAGCAAACAACTGCAGGTTGGCAGACTGAAGCAGACAAAGGTAGTATAGCGAGGCAGGAATAAATGAACAGCGGGAAATGCCGTTCCAGACGAGAGCAGACTTGGACTTCAGACGGAAGAGAAAAGGCGAGTTAACGCCGGTACAGGACAAGACTTTAGTTAGCAAGACTAGACTGGATACTAGGAATCAAGACAAGACAAAAGCAAAAGACAAGTTTCAGCAAAAGCCAAATCCAGAAAAAATTAAATCCGACAATATGAAGTCGGCACTACAGCTTAGAGCTATGCAGACGATTCGGCCAATCATAAAAATGCCACATCAAAATAATATATTTCTCTAATATCTGATTGGTTGGTTTGGCCATATAAAACATGTAGACGCAGCGAGAAAGAGAGAGAGGTCAGTTTCTTTGATCAATCAATGCCGTCTCTTCTTGATAACTCCTAACTTTTATACATTGCTTAGGATATAATATTTGCTAGCCTAGATTACTCAGTGGCGAGAGTCTCCGTCTGGGAGATTCGATTTTAAATTGATTACAGTTTCACTCAAAATTATTCAACCCCCTTCACTTTTTGCACACTTTATTGTGTTGTAGATTTAATTTCAAATGGATAAAATTGCCATTTTTGCCCATCAATCTACACTCAATAACCTATAATGACAAAGTGAAAACATTTTTTTAGAAAGTTTTGCAAATGTATTAAAAATCAAAGACTGAACTTTCTCATGTGCATAAGTATTCATACCCTTTGCTTTAATGTATTTTTAAAGTATCATATTTCATATTTGGTCGCATATCCTTTGCATGCTGTTACTTCTTGAAGTCTGTGACCCATCAACATCAAAAGATTCTCGATATCTTATTTTCAGGTACTGTTACAAGCGATACTATAACCTCTCTGCATTTGAATGGATCTCTATGGGAATTGGGGGGTGAGACTGGATTCAGCTGTAAATTACACTGGTACAGTCTGGAACACATGACTGGCGAAATGGCTGTAAGTTATCAAGGGTCTGAGCTATAGAACCAGCCCCAACCATCACTCTGTTGCCAGATATGGAGAATATTTATCCATTATCCATTTAAAATTAAATCTACAACACAATAAAGTGTGCAAAAAGGGGGTTGAATAATTTTGAGTGCAACTGTACATGTTGCATCTAGCCTAGTTGTTATAGCGGAACATCTGCAGCATTGCATTAACTGGCTGCACATGTGTGTGCACACCCGTGTGTGTGTGTGTGTGTGTGTGTGTGTGCACACCCGTGTGTGTGTGTGTGCACACCCGTGTGTGTGTGTGTGTGTGTGTGTGTGTGTTAGCTAGCCTACTGCTGCGTGTTGGCTAGTCAGCCCTACTTTCCTCAAACTTTGGAATACTTCACATATATAAAAATATACTATCATATCTGTCTCTCGCTCTCTCTTACGTTCTCTATCACTCTCACGGCGAAACGGCAGTCGTCAACAGAAGCAAGCCCCCCGGCGTCTCAGGCATAAAATATAGCCTATAAAAAAAAAAATATATATATATATATATACAGATCCTTTCCAAAAAATTAGAATATCATGGAAAAGTTTTTTTTTTTTTCATAATTCCATTCAAAAAGTGAAACTTTCATAGATTATAGATTCATTACACACAAAGTGAAATATTTCTAGCCTTTATTTGTTTCATTTTTCATAATTTTGGCTTACAGCTCCAGAAAACCCCCAAAACAGTATTTCAAGAAATTAGAATAGTGTGTCGAAAATCAGCATTTTTTTTTTACCACGGTGTTTCTCTCGCTAATAATAGGCTACTAACCGCGAGAACCGCTTAAATCCGAACCAGAACTTTAGTAGATGTACACATTCTCACACGTTTCAGCTCATGCTCTTATTTTGAAAGGCTTATTGAGGAGGCGTGACATCACATAGAAAGCAATACCCCTGATTGGCTGACTACATTTGTGGATCGTACTTTCCGCGATAAAACTGTCAAAATTATTTGTAGTCAAATGCGAAGCGATCCACAAGTACACTGTGATCCGCAAACACAGATTTGACACTTGAACGCTGAGCATTGCACAGAATTTGTACGCGTGTCTTGAAACAGGGGTTTGAAAATACAAGTTAGACTGTGTTTGTTTGCAAATTGTGAAGAGTGTATTTGTAGATTGTTACACCAAAAAACAGCGGAACAGTAGTGTCAAAATTATGAAAACAAATGCGAAACAATCTACAAATAGAATACCAGAATTTGAATGAATGCAACATGATTTGTCTCCGTCACACACGCAGAGAAATCATGTTGCATTCATTCAAATTCTGGTTTTTAAGTACAAGTCACTGAATTCTATTTGTGGATCATGATGTGTTTGTTTGTGGATTTTGAATCTATTTGTGGATCGTGTTTTATATTTGCAGATCATGAGTTGTTTTTTGTGGATTTTGAATCTATTTGTGGATCGTGTTTTATATTTGTGGATCATGAAGAGTTTGTGGATTTCGAATCTATTTGTAGATTGTGTTTTGTGTTTACAAATTTGTGACTCATAGTCTGTGCATTTACAATAATTTTGACATCGATTTACCCCCATAGTTATAGTATCGCTGAAAATAAAATATCAAGAGTCTTTTGATATCCCTTTATACCCAGTCATGATAGCATCACCTGTTTACCTGTGGAACGTTACAAACAGGTGTTTTTTTTAACTTCCCAGTCTTTTTTTGGCCCTGTCCCAACTTTTTTAGAACGTGTTGCAGGCATCAAATGTTTTACCTTATCAATAAAGTTGATAAGTAAAACATAACATATCTTTTCTTTGTACTGTTTTCAATTAAATATATGTAAAAGAGAATTTACAAATCACTGCTTTCTGCTTTTATGTGCATTTTACATTCTGTCCCAACTTTTTTGGAATTGGGGTTGTATAATAATTTGATTTAATTGGGCATTGATAAAGTTGTCCTCCATAAGGGAGGGGGGGGGGAGGGGGGGGGAAAGCAGTGATTTGTAAATTCTCTTTTACATATATTTAATTGAAAACAGTACAAAGAAAAGATATGTTATGTTTTACTTATCAACTTTATTGATAAGGTAAAACATTTGATGCCTGCAACACGTTCTAAAAAAGTTGGGACAGGGCCAAAAAAAGACTGGGAAGTTAAAAAAACACCTGTTTGTAACGTTCCACAGGTAAACAGGTGATGCTATCATGACTGGGTATAAAGGGATATCAAAAGACATTTTATATTTTATTTTTTATTTTTTTAGATATTTTATTTTCAGCGATACTATAACTATGGGGGTAAATCGATGTCAAAATTATTGTAAATGCACAGACTATGAGTCACAAATTTGTAAACACAAAACATAATCTACAAATAGATTCAAAATCCACAAACTCTTCATGATCCACAAATATAAAACACGATCCACAAATAGATTCAAAATCCACAAACAAACACATCATGATCCACAAATAGAATTCACTTAAACTTGACTTGTACTTAAAAACCAGAATTTGAATGAATGCAACATGATTTGTCTGCGTGTGTGACGGAGACAAATCATGTTGCATTCATTCAAATTCTGGTATTCTATTTGTAGATTGTTTCGCATTTGTTTTCATAATTTTGACACTACTGTCATATAAATGAAAATGATGAGCCTGTCATATAAATGAAAATGATGAGCCAGTTACAGTAATGTAGTTTCAAATGTAAATAGAAAATAGCACAAAGAGTCTGAAATGATTAAGGAATATAGCTCATATTTAATATACACTGCTCAAAGAAATTATGGGAACACTTAATCATCACAGTATAACACCAAGTCAATTAAACTTCTGGGATATCGATCTGTCCAGTTAGGAAGCGAAACGATTGTGAATCAATTTCACCGGCTTTGGTGCAAATGAAAGTGACAACAGGTGGACAGGAGAGGCAACAGCAAGACAACCCCCAAAAAGGAAATGGTTTTGCAGGTGGTGGCCACAGACCATTTCTCTCTCCTTATCCTTCCTGACTGATTTTTCTCTAGTTTTGCATTTTGCTAGTGCCCTTGTCACTACTGGTAGCATGAGGCGGTACCTGCAGCCCATTCAGGTTGCACAGGTAGTCCAGCTCCTCCAGGATGGCACATCCATACGTGCCGTCGCAAGAAGGTTTGCTGTGTCTCCCAGCACAGTCTCAAGAGCGTGGAGGAGATACCGGGAGACGGGCCATTACACGAGGAGAGCTGGACAGGGTCGTAGAAGGGCAACAACCCAGCGGCAGGACCGGTATCTGCTCCTTTGTGTGAGGAGGAACAGGAGGAGCACTGCCAGAGCCCTACAAAATGACCTCCAGTGGGCTACTTGTGTGCATGTTTCTGACCAAACTGTCAGAAACAGACTCCATGAGGGTGGCATGAGGGCCTGACGTCCTGTAGTGGGACCTGTGCTCACAGCCCAGCACCGTGCAGCTTGATTGGCATTTGCCAGAGAACACCAGAATTGGCAGGTTCGCCATTGGCGCCCCGTTCTCTTCACAGATGAGAGCAGGTTCACACTGAGCACATGTGACAGACGTGAAAGAGTCTGGAGACGCCGTGGCGAACGTTATGCTGCCTGCAACATCATCCAGCGTGACCGGTTTGGTGGTGGGTCAGTGATGGTCTGGGGAGGCATATCCTTGGAGGGTCGCACAAACCTCCACGTGCTAGCCAACGGTACCCTGACTGCTGTTAGGTACCGGGATGAAATCCTCAGACCCATTGTCAGACCTTACGCTGGTGCAGTGGGCCCTGGGTTCCTCCTGGTGCAGGACAATGCCCGGCCTCATGTGGCCAGAGCTCAATTTTTCACTTTGATTTTCGGTGTGATTTTGAATCCAGCCCTCAATGGGTTAATGATTTTGGTTTCCATTGACTGTTCTTACGTCATTTTGTTCTCGACGAATTACACAATGTAATCAATAAAGATTTTCAACTTGAATATTTCGTTCATCGAGATCCGCGATGTGTGATTTAAGTGTTCCCTTAATTTCTCTGAGCAGTATACTTGTTTCCATATAAGATTAGATAATGATTTGGTATTATTGGGCATAAATAAAGTTGTCCTCCTATAAGATGAGAGGGGTGGAGGTAGGTTTAAAATGTAATAAAATTGTCTTATCCACTAATATACTGATTAGCCTATACTTTAGCTTTATATGAAAGCATCTCAAATCTTATCTAGGGCTTTGGAAAAAAAAATCTTCAAAATGTTCATAAATTAAACATTTTATTTTAGAAAATGCCCTGTGTGAGGTTGTGTAGAAATGCAGGAAATTAGTTTTAAAAGGGTAACATTTTTCTGGGGGAGGACACCCAGACCCTCCGCTACTTTTTGTCCCCCCCTTGTGCCCCACCAACAACTCTTCATGCCCCCCCAATCAAAGCAGTCGAGAACCGGCCCTGCAGCATACCCGTTGTTCTTTCGATGTAACAAACTGCTTCTGACATACTGTATGTGAATCCACATTCTTCATTTGTATCACAGAATTGTTTGTGATTATTGTTGTCATCATACATGCAGCTGAATTGACCTAAAATACAGCACACAACAGCACACACATTGAAATGTTAAAAAATAGGAGGACAAATGAAAAATCCTTAAGTGCACTTTATATTCATATAATTTAGAAATAGTACACTGCAACTTCTAGCGAGATTGTAATTTAGATGCCAATAAAAAACAAAGGCCACTTGAAAAAAGTAATCTTCATCATTGCTTCCCTTGGACATTATGAAAGGAGCAATTGACCAAACATTACGGTTTCCAACCAAATGGAAAACAAAACTGAAACTAAACTGAAATGCATCCGGGCATTTTCATGCTTGGTTTGCTTGCTTGAGTCCGAATCCGAGTTCGATTCCCCCCTGCCCCCCTGCCCCCTGCCCCCACTGGTCTGCTTTCACACTGTGTCAGTGTTGATCCGATCCGTGGTATTTTTGTTTTTATATGTGTAGTTTATCAGCTGGTAATGGATTGCATTCTTACTAGATGCCAACCGTACCACAGATCGATTGGAATTGTTCTCAGACCACCTTGTACAGGCAAACTCAGGTACGGTTTGCTTGGTCCGCACCCGGGTTCGGAAAAAGCTTTCACATTACCAAATTCCGAGGCGAACCGTTCCCGGGTTTGGACTAAACAGCCAGCATAAAAACCACCTTAGTGAATATGCAGCTGTACAAATGGATTGTACGGGTATGTAAATAAGGTAAGCTCTGGATGAGAGCGTCTGCCAAATACCTTAAAATGTAAATGTAAAAAGACAAAAGTCCTTCAACTGCCAAACAATGCTTTTGGTTCTAAGTGATCAAGAGCCATTTGTGTAAGATTTACTTAGTGCAATACTAGACACACTGTCGGATAACTAGTGTTTAGATCATGGCCTTCGAGACAGGGGTATATAATACATCTGTGCATTGTTTTATTTAGAATTCACAGTGTGTCCCAACCAGTCAACAAAAATCATTGTTTTCAGAATGATCAAAACTACAACTGGTTGTGGATTTAAGATGAAGTGGGTTGAGTTAAGATTTATTTAGGCCTCTAAAAAATGAAAGATAGCCTACTGCAGAAAACTATAAAACAATTACAAATCATGACACTCAAACTATTTCATGCCTTTAAGCATTTAAAAAATCATCTAAAGACATGAAGCTTACCTTTGTATAGCTTGCATTTAAATTTGCGTATATCTTGTACTGCTTTTTCACTGCTTTTAAAACCATCCCAGAAACACATATCGTCTTCACATGTGGTGGTTTTACCATTTTTGCATTTAATTGTGAAGCCAGGTGGAGTAACTAGAGGGAAACATGGAAGAGATTGTCAGCTCTTAGGTTTTTTTAAACCAAAGTTTGGTTTGACATGCACATGTAATGATTCCAGCCCCTTTGTTATAGTTTTATTGGTTTGCAATGAGAAAAACTGCATTGTTTCAATATGGGGGAGGATAGCTTCTCAATATTTACAACGATCAATCTATAGTGTATCAATAGACTATCAAACATGAAGAAAACATGGGTTGAACACAGGAAAACAACTGAGCTGACAACTTGTTTGCGTACAAAAACGTATAAAATGCCAAAAACATGAAATGTGAGATTACAGTTACATTTTATTTATTCTCCGTTATCTTGTCCATTTCCTGTACATACAAGCTTCATACTGTACCAGAGGATTTTAAACAGTAGCCTACTATGCTACATTTACCATGGTATCTGGACTGTGATTCATTTACAGTTTACGTTCCATGGGACTTTTGACAATCCCCTTACACTTGAGTATGCTCTGATCACTTTGTCAAAGCTAGCATTAATTATTGATTTATATTTTTTTTTTGCCCTTTCCTCTCAATGTACAATGCCTTCTGCTACCAATCCCATCTTCCTGCGTTCATGCTACAGCTAATGATGCCTCAGGGGCCACATTTAGCACCGGGACAGAATGGATTCTACACCAGACCGTGGGGACACATTTAGCACCAGGACAGACTGGATTCTACACCAGACCATGGGGCCACATTTAGCACCGGGACAGACTGGATACTACACCAGACCATGGGGCCACATATAGCACTGGGACAGACTGGTTACTACACCAGACCATGGGGCCACATTTAGCACTGGGACAGACTGGATACTACACCAGACCATGGGGCCACATTTAGCACTGGGACAGACTGGTTACTACACCAGACCATGGGGCCACATTTAGCACTGGGACAGACTGGATACTACACCAGACCATGGGGCCACATTTAGCACTGGGACAGACTGGTTACTACACCAGACCATGGGGCCACATTTAGCACTGGGACAGACTGGTTTTACACCAGACCATGGGGCCACATTTAGCACCGGGACAGACTGGTTACTACACCAGACCATGGGGCCACATTTAGCACTGGGACAGACTGGATACTACACCAGACCATGGGGCCACATTTAGCACTGGGACAGACTGGTTACTACACCAGACCATGGGGCCACATTTAGCACTGGGACAGACTGGATTTTACACCAGACCATGGGGCCATATTTAGCACCGGGACAGACTGGATACTACACCAGACCATGGGGCCACATTTAGCACTGGGACAGACTGGATACTACACCAGACGGTGGGGCCACATTTAGCACTGGGACAGACTGGATACTACACCAGACCATGGGGCCACATTTAGCACTGGGACAGACTGGATATGACACCAGACCATGGGGCCACATTTAGCACTGGGACAGACTGGATACTACACCAGTCCATGGGGCCACATTTAGCACTGGGACAGACTGGATTCTGCACCAGACCGTGGGGCCACATTTAGCACTGGGACAGACTGGATACTACACCAGACCGTGGTGCCACATTTAGCACTGGGACAGACTGGATACTACACCAGACCATGGGGCCACATTTAGCACTGGGACAGACTGGATTTTACACCAGACCATGGGGCCACATTTAGCACTGGGACAGACTGGATACTACACCAGACCATGGGGCCACATTTAGCACTGGGACAGACTGGTTACTACACCAGACCATGGGGCCACATTTAGCACTGGGACAGACTGGATTTTACACCAGACCATGGGGCCACATTTAGCACCGGGACAGACTGGTTACTACACCAGACCATGGGGCCACATTTAGCACTGGGACAGACTGGATACTACACCAGACCATGGGGCCACATTTAGCACTGGGACAGACTGGTTACTACACCAGACCATGGGGCCACATTTAGCACTGGGACAGACGGGATTTTACACCAGACCATGGGGCCATATTTAGCACCGGGACAGACTGGATACTACACCAGACCATGGGGCCACATTTAGCACTGGGACAGACTGGATACTACACCAGACGGTGGGGCCACATTTAGCACTGGGACAGACTGGATACTACACCAGACGGTGGGGCCACATTTAGCACTGGGACAGACTGGATACTACACCAGACCATGGGGCCACATTTAGCACTGGGACAGACTGGATATGACACCAGACCATGGGGCCACATTTAGCACTGGGACAGACGGGATACTACACCAGACCGTGGGGCCACATTTAGCACTGGGACAGACTGGATTCTGCACCAGACCGTGGGGCCACATTTAGCACTGGGACAGACTGGATACTACACCAGACCGTGGTGCCACATTTAGCACTGGGACAGACTGGATACTACACCAGACCATGGGGTCACATTTAGCACTGGGACAGACTGGATTCTACACCGACCGTGTGGCATACTGTATATCTTTTTGGAAATATATTACTTGTTAAACATTATTGTCTCAGAGCATTGTATAAATTGGTATAATTGGTATTGGTATCTCATTACCTGTATTGTTTATTTTATACAGACTTATTTGCTTATCTTTATCAAGGGTGTGAATAATTTTGGAAGGCACTGTATATTTAGTAAAGATGACTCATTTTTTCTTACCACAGATGACTGGCAAATCTAAAACCAATAATGCAGCCAGGGGCAGAAATGTCCTCATATTCTGAAAACATAAAGAAAACATAAGGTTTGATTACAATCAAACAGTATACCATAGTGATACGACCATAATGTTCAAAATAAAAGAATATACACTGTGGTGCGGGGATCAGAACCCCCGCCGCTGTCTGTGTACAGGCAGCACTAATTCCCCCTGTCCCTTGCCACAGCCGAGGATTTCAGCACCGGTGGGACCAGAGATCAGCACCAATGCTCCCCACTCAAACCTGGACAGCTACAACAGGGCCAATTATCAAACCTGTGTTCCATTGTGCAAACTTGCATACTAGTTAGTATGCATAGCAACTATGATCGCCACATACATGTGATCCCAAAGTATGCGAACATCGAGTACATACTACAATCCCAGTTGTGTACTTATGTACTTGACAGGACACAGAATTTGAAGTATGCATCGATGCGCACTTGCATGCCTTCTTCATTCCTTGAGATCATTGCGCTAAACCATAGATTGTAGATAAATAGCGGTAAAGCCTGAGAGACCCTTAGCAAAGCCAGGACCTGGGCACAGCTTCCAGCCTTCAACTTAGCTCTCTGCGCCCAATTCTTGCCATAGCTTTTTCCCCTTTTCTTTCATCTTCTTTTTGTTAAATAAACATATAATGTTTCCCCGCTACGATGGTCTCTTGTGCCGCCTACAACACACACACACACGCACACACAGTTTTTTGTTTTTTATTGTATTTGCTAACCTGTATGAAGATGTGGAAAGCAGCTCAAATGTCTATACAACAGATTGCCTGAAGATGGCGCTCTAGTGGGGGTAGAAAGTATTGTACTGTATTGCGAGCCATATTTAAAAATTATCTAAATATGGTTTTAAAAAGGAGACACGGCAACTCTGCATTGCGCAATTTTTTCAGACAATGAGACCATTGTGGTTTGTGACACGGACTGGGTCATGCTTGACCCGAACAACCGAAGCAGAACTGTCAATATTATGGAATCCGAACTGTATGTGGGTCGGGTCGAAGTGCAGAATAATAAGAACAACGCCTCAATTACAATACGAAACCTGGGACTGAACGACACGGCACCCTTGTGTAAAACGGACTGCTTTCTTGATAAACATCTAGTGCCGACTATTGGGAGGGGAGGAAGTCTGAAGATGCTTGAATCATGTGATCCACAAGGAACGTATTAAAAACACCTGGGTGATCAATTCATTATTTACCCTCAAATTCCTTTGTAAAGTAATTTGAAAAGCTTTTTCCGTGTACAGTGCCCCCCAGAATTATTTGCAACCTCAATTAATATGAGCAAAAAGTGCAGGATTAAATTCAGTTTGTTTATCAAATGTCTTCTATACTCAGAAAAATTTGAATATTATATACAGTGCACTTCAAAAGTGACACATTTTTTCTAGTTTTGGCTTTGTACTCCAGCTCATTGGATTGGGTGAAAGTGCAGACTTTCAGCTTTAAAGGAGCTATATGTAACATTGACACCGAGCGTTTAAAATGGGTACTGCAGTCCAAATTCACAATATTGGAGAGAGGTGTCTCCACCTGCCCCCTTCTCCCCAGACTCGAAGCTCACACGGGTTGCCAGGTTGCGGACACTGAACGAACACGAGCGCAAGACGAGCCGAGCGCAACATTATATTTTGAGACGAGCTTATTCTATTTTGACAATGACAAGCGACGACGAGTCCTACACTGTAAATTGATCAGCTAATGTATATGTTTGCAATTTATTTATTGTTTGCTAATTATAAACCAGCTCATCTGGATTTTTTATAACTCTGTCAATGTTAGCTAGATGCATGGCTGGCTAAGTTTACGGTCACACAGATAGGCTATAAGCTAACGTTAGTGATATGTTTAGCTAGTAACTATAATATATTTAAATCTTTAGCTAGCTAGCTAAATGAAAACGATGTTGAACTTAGCTTAGGCATTCGTAAATCGACTGTCGGAGTGCCGGAGTACATCTGGTTGTTCGTAATGGGCAGTGGGCGGAGTCAACTCGGAGAATAGTGAATCACACAGGCCAAAACAAATACAGACGTTCCGACCCGGAATGGAAATTTCAAAGGAGAACATACTGGCTGTAGCAATGTTGTCGGAGAAGCCAGTATTTGCTTCATCTCTCATGACATATCATGGTCATTTTATGATTTAGTACAGTAAATTTGTTACATATAGCTCCTTTAATTTGGATGTTTTTACATCCATATTGAGTGAACCGTGTATCTATTGTAGCGATTTTTACATATAGTGCCCCCCCCCCCCTCCCATTTTAGGGCACCAAAAGTAATTTGTCAAATTAACATAAACTTAAACGTAAAGTCATCATATTTAATATTTGGTTGCATATACTTTGCATGTCATGACTTCCAACCACATAAAAAGACTCTTGATATCTTATGTTCAGGTACTCTTACAAGCGATACTATAACCTCTCTGCATTTCAATGGATCTCTATGGGAAATGGGGGGGTGGGACTAGATTAAGATGTTAATACACGGGAATCGTATGGAACACATGGTTGGCTAAATGGCTTTAAGGGTTGTTTCTCCTGACTTATTTTTCCATAGATTTCAATAGGGAAATGAGTCAGGAGAAACTACCCTTAAAGTGATCCATCCATATCTACTGCATATCTGGCAGCAGAGTGATGGTTTGAGGCTCGTTTGATACCTCCAGACCCTTGATGACTTACAGCCATTTAGCCAACCATGTGTAACCTCATCTTCTCATTTAATTTGTGTGTTCTCTGATCTTCCTCATGTTGTTGGATGACTAAGGGGTTTGTCCTGTGTGTCACCTCATATTTATACCCCCAGTGACACAGGAAGTTGAGAATGACCACATACGAGTTCCTAAAGACTGAGGTGTGCTTAAAAAACTACAATATGAATGGGAATATTCTTCAATTTGTTTTTGTTTGTAACTATTACTAACCTTGTCAATGATGTGACGTTTTATTTTGTTTTTCCTCTGAATAATTTCACCTAAATGAAAGATTAGATGTTTCTCATATTTTGAGTGTAAGGTCATGCTGATAAACAACAAATAAATTTTTTTCAGTCTTTTTTGGTCATATTTTCCAGGGTTGCCAATAATTGTGGTGTGTACTGTAACTACATTTATTCAGGCATACGTGTATTATTCTTTGTTAGTAAAAATCTGTAACATCCAGTGTTGAGGACTCGTTCGTATAGCATCACTTTAGGCAGACCTTTAAATAAATAATCAAAGCTGAAATATTATAAACGATAACTAATGTACATTGCAATTTCACAACAAAAAAAAACTCAACAATAAAATGTCTTCAGACTCACCCGAGTGGTAGGTGAGGACTTGGTCTATGGTAATTTAGTCTCACTTTGGACCTTTGAATATAGGGTGAATTCAGATAAAGTGGGACACTTTTTGCAATTTTGCCTTCTGTTACCTGTTTCGATATTAGTCCAACACATTTACACAGCACATGATACAATTTTGAAATCCTCAAGATGTTATCTGACCACTGTTACCTGTTTCGATATTAGTCCAACACATTTACACAGCACATGATACAATTTTGAAATCCTCAAGATGTTATCTGACCATATAAAAAGAAAAAATGAAGAAATCTTGCTCACAGGATGCGTGACACACCTTTATATTTCATTTGAGCCACAGCACATTTTTTCATCTGCGTTTGGGAATGTGGGACAGCTCATTAGGTAATTTGGGACACCAATTCTTTATAATAAAACCCCAATAACAAGCTATAATGTAGTACATTGCAATATATTTTAATGGTGCACCATGCTTAAATACACTAAGTAAACATCAGGACCCAAGCAAAAAAATATTATACTTTAAGTATACTTTTAGTACGTACTCATCATGTAGTAACTACTAATTTTGTGGTAAACTGGCCACACTTTAAGTACAGCCTAATAAATGCACTAATGTTGTACTTTTGTAGAACTTCTGTACAACTGTAGTGTACTTACTGTACTTAAGTGTACTAAATTGAGACACGTCTTACAAACTTAAAGTATATTTAAGTATACTAATTGAAAGGGTGATTTGTAGGTATTGGAAATACAATTTTAAATTATGACTACAGTGTTTGAAATATACTTTAAATAGCATTAAAAGTAGTAGCCTATGTGACAGATCGGTTGTCGGGAAAAGAGTCAGAATCCAGGGCTGGTGAATAATAGTTTTTTTAATGCAATAATATTGTGGTCCACAAAAGCAATGTACAGAGGAAAGCAAAGTTCAGCGCTGCTCATCTGTTGTTCCTTCACATATTTATACCATTTCAAGGAAGGAGGAAGGAGGGGTGAGTACATAAATCACAAGATGCTGGTGCAATGTCAGCAGTCCCCCCCACTCCACTTCACTTTTTCTGGGTTTTGGGTACATTACACAATCAGTTTCTGGTACACTGTTTTTCAATAAGCATTCTCCCGGAGGAATTAATGACCAACGTCCATTTATACCACTAGGGAAAACAGGTGCTCTAACCCCTTGTCTGTTGGTCTAACTTCCTGCGGAATGACTTTTTGTCAAGGAAATAGCACGAAATATCACTTTGATCTCTCTCGGGCGCAGCTCCAGGCTGGATCCCTTTCCACTGAGTTCCTTCCACCCGACTCCTCTGAGTGAAGGACCCTCAGCCTCTCTGGTTCCCAGGTGTCTCCTTTTCAGAAACCCTGATCACAGAAAGCACTGCTCGCTTACTATCGCATTCGGTTTCAGCTTACAGTGGCCTCACTGTACATTGAGCCGAGGGTGCTCCACGACAGGGACGCCACTCATGGTCTTACTGCTCTCTGCGACCCGACTGGCTGGTGACCCAGTCGATAGCGATCCCCAGCCCAGTGTCACACCGAGCCCCGAAGTGGTAACCAGCCACCCGGTTGGGAACCGACGGTCTGATCCCTATCCCACTTTGCTATGGGTATAGAAACTTTGACCGTTTTCACCAGCCTTGCCTGTTCACAGAGGTTGTCTCTTACGCCCCTCTGCTAGGTGTGGACTGTCATCCACGTACCACGCAGTGCCTGCATACTTACATGCGACAACTACGCCGACTAGACGGTATCACGGCAGTAGGTCAATTCATACTTCATCAGACACGGGGGCCTTCAGTCTTCTCCCCTACACTATACGACCTTTTTGACGTACCCTCAGAACTTTGCAATTCCGCCGCCGCCTGTTAACCCCTAGGTTCGGGGTGCCTAATCCCCTGCCTAAGGGTTAGACTTATGTAATTAAAACAAAAAGGTTTAACTGTTATTAATTTTAACTGATACATATCATCATACAACAATTATTATTCAATCATCAATTAGTCATTAATTTCATAGGCTTCATTCGAATAGCCATTGTTAGTACATTCTTATTCTTAAATATATGATTCCCCTTTGACCTAACTCAGAGGCCATAAGGTTAATCTCGGCACATTGGATAGATCAGAAAAGGGAAGAAAGAGGCCCATGACACCGCTCCCCCCCTCCCCCCCCCCCCATCTGTCTCTCTCAGTTCCTTAAATCTGAGGGTTACACGGAAGGCAGGATGTACCCCGTCATAATTTCTGCAGAAACATGTGAGTCTTACTTCATGCCAATTCGACAACGACACACTCCTTTTAGTTTAATGATTACATACTACGGATAAATGTGCATTAAACATATATTGCAATAAATGTAAAGTAAAGAAACACTTAAATCATAGGAATAATACGTGGATTAAACATGTTCTTTAAGCACTTAAAAGATATATATGGTAATCAGCTCAGCATTTTTATTAAGTCCTTTATTCACGGCCCCTCACTATGCTATCAAGAGATAAAATAAATTAGGCTATATACCTTTTATAAGTACCCTAAAATATCACTAAATATGTACAACACTAAAGTACAATTTAATTACATATATTTCCAAATTAATTACACATTTTAAGCATACTTTAAATTAAGTATTAAAAGTATAAGTACACTTGAAACACATTTGGTATACTTAAATTATATTTTTAATATACTTAAGTATAAACTTTATTTCTCTTGGGGAACTTGATAGAACATTATCTCTAAAGATAAGCTCTAAAACTCATTAACTTAAGTTGAGACCACTGACCTAAATATGACTTGACAGCAATATAAAAAGTATTAGTTGCATTACAGTTAATATAGGGTACATTATCACGTACATATGGGATAATTTTCCTCCATTAGAATAGCCCACAACACTGTCCCACATTACCAGAAACATGCTGTCCCACATTTCCTGACTGTGTTTGGTAATGTGGGACATATAAGAAATGCCTGAATTAAAAAAGTCTAAACATAATTTACCACTTTAAAATTTTTTAAAGTATTTCATATGCATAATTACATCATAATTGAAACACTGTAGTGTATTTGAAAAAACCACAGCAATACTATAGTATTTGTGTAGTAGCCTATATGCTGTCGTCATAGTTTTACTATAGCCTAGTTCATTTTCGTAAAAGTCCTGGACTCAAGTACTACAAGACTACCACATACTAACCTTCTGTAGTATCCTGTTGATCCAAGATTTGTAGTAGGCCTAATGCAACAGCATTTACCAAGTTAAGAGAAACAGCTTTGTACGTCTGGATTTAATGCACTTCTCATTAAATCACAAGTGAAACCAAAACCTTAAAAATGTGTTGCATAGGTTACAGGGTGGGTTCTACAGGTTGTGTGAGATTAATTAACACTTTAGGGTCTGGGATCGTGTCCAAAGAAAAATAACTGCTTCAGTTTCTGTTAAATTGAATTGTAATTAACTTTTTGAAGCTTTTGTACACATGTAGTTTTTGTACGTGTGTAGGCCACAGGCACTAAAGGGTTTTAAACTAAACGGAATATTATTATATCGATTATGAAATACTGCATGCTGCCAGATTGCTTGTTTGATGCCTGTCACAGCACTACAATGTGCATTGCCATGCCTAGCATAACAGTGAAGAGATGGTTTTACTTGTTTTACTCCAAAAACATTGAGTGATCCCATAGGCTATTCACAGCAAAAATAATTACGGCCCAAATCCCTCCGGATTACAATAACTGAGGGGGCACAAATGACTGTAACAAACAAATTCACCACATACACCAAGAAACACAGAAAACAGACATAAAACGAAACCAAGGAAATTATTTATTATGAGCACAAATGTGAGGCACCCTATGGAATATTCCACTAGCATCCATTAGGAAGTAGGCTAATGCACATTAGCTACTGCTATCAGCTTTTGCTATCCATGACCATTCAATCAGTGCAGTGTTGTCATGAATGAGAGATGACAACCCGAAGAGTGTAATAGACATCAAAGACCAGCTTTGCTCAGCCAACAGCATGAGGACTGCAGCTGTGAGCCACCTCTGTGCTTCAACAAAAGCGATATCTCCTCAAAGATGCAGCACTACTGCCCCCCTACTGACAGGAAATACAGCACAGACGTACACACACACACACTTTCCCATATTGTATTCTCATGTGGCTGCATTCCTCCAAAGTACTTGAAAAACCATATTTAATGCTGATAAAGCATATAGAAAAGCAGTGTTTCATGCAGATAAACCAAATGAAAAAACTCATATTTAATGTGGATAACTGTATGATATGGTGGTGAGCCAGTACTAGACTCGAGTTAAGCCCCTCCTCACTTAGCAACAGACTAATGGTGCCTGATTGACCAGCAGAGGGGCTTAGAGAGCAATGAGACATGGACCCCAGCCCGACTAAACCCTCCACAACTCCAGGCAATGCTATCACCAATTACTTGGAGCTACTGGCCAGGATTCGATCCCACCATCATTACATTACATTACATTCATTTAGCAGATGCTTTTATCCAAAGCGACGTACAATAAGTGCATACAGAGACATCATCAAAATCACTACAGAACAAACAAGACAAAGCACATCCCATAATGTAGCAGCTATCCCTAGTAATGAACGTTGACTGTAGTTCACAGTAAGCTGTGGGTAAATCAGCAATACTACACTTCTATTCTAAATACTATTATAAACTATAATAAACAGACAGGAAAACACAGGGAACTAGTAAACACAGGGAACTGATATTCCTAGGTTAGAATATCAGTCAAGGTGGAGTCTGAAGAGGTGTGTCTTCAGGCCTCGACGGAATGGAGGCAGGGTTGGAGTAGAACGTAGGGGAATGGGAAGTTTATTCCACCACTGAGGAGCTAAGGTGGAAAAACTCCGCAGTCGGGACGAGCGAGAGCCTTTGACACGGAGGGGGGGAAGTGCGAGTTGCCCTGCTGTAGAAGAGCGAAGTGGTCGAGCAGGAATATAGTTCTGGATTAAGTCCTGCAGGTAGGCGGGGCCTGTCCTATTGGCTGCAGTGTAGGTCAGGGTCAGAACTTTGAACCTGATCCTGATCCTGGCTGCAACTGGCAGCCAGTGGAGTGACCTCAGCAGGGGGGTTACATGGGGAAATTTCTGGAGGTTGAACACAAGTTTCATTCCTAATTTTGGGAAAACGAGGAAAAAGCACAATCAAAGATTGTGTGTACATATGTATGTATGTATGTATGTATACAGATAAATATATACTGTATATACAGTATATATATATATATATATATATATATATACAGTGCCATTATTATTGGCACCCCTGGTAAAGATGAGTAAATTCCCCTTTTGGTGAATTAGCTTAATCTTACACTGAAAAAATGAGAAAAATCCAACCTTCAATTGAAGTAAATTTATTCTGAGAAAAAAAAATCCTTCATCACGAAAAAATAATTTTCTTTTTACAAAACCACGTGTGCCACAATTATTGGCACCCCTAGAAATTCTTATGAACAAAATGTAGCTGAAGCATTTTTTACATTTATATTTTACATTTTAAAGTTGATCAGAGTGTTTAAGAACAGTCAAGCAGTTTCACTGGGGTGTAGAGCGGCAGTGTAGTATAATGGTTAAGGAACTGGCCTTGCAACCGAAAGGTTGCAGGTTTGATTCCCAGGTAGGACACTGCCGTTGTACCCTTGAGCAAGGTACTTAACCTGAATTGCTTCAGTATATATCCAGCTGTATAAATGGATAAATGTAATAAGAAGTTGTGTAAGTCGCTCTGGATAAGAGCGTCTGCTAAATGCCTATAATGTAATGTAATGTAATGTAATGTAAATATGAGGTGACAGAGAGGCCATATTCCATTATTCATACATCAACATGGGAAAGAAAAGAGAACACACAAATCAAATGAGGGAAAAGTGTGTTAAGTTTCATAAGTCAGGGAATGGCTATAAAAAATAGGTACTCACCTGAAAATGCCACGTATTCGTGTCCTACTAATGGGTAAAAATCGAAAACAAAGTTTAAATTTACAACAGTTCAAGAAAGTCTGGCCCATGAGTTTATGTTATGTATTACATGGCTATATGAAGTACCACATACAAGTAAAACTTTCCCATAAAGTAAACACAAGACACTTTGGTAAACAAATGAAAATCACTTAAAAAAATCTCTCCAGTATCATATTTTTACATATATATATATATATTATATATATATATATATATATACACACACACATACACATACAGTGCCACTATTATTGGCACCCCTGGTAAAGATGAGTAAATTCCCCTTTTGGTGAATTAGCTTAATCTCACACTGAAAAAATTAGAAAAATCCAACCTTCAATTGAAGTAAATTTATTCTGAGAAAAAAAAATCCTTCATCACGAAAAAATAATTTTCTTTTTACAAAACCACGTGTGCCACAATTATTGGCACCCCTAGAAATTCTTATGAACAAAATGTAACTGAAGCATTTTTTACATTTATATTTTACTTTTTAAAGTTGATCAGAGTGTTTAAAAACAGTCAAGCAGTAATTCATGACTTCCTGTTTCACTGGGGTATAAATATGAGGTGACACACAGGCCATATTGCATTATTCATACATCAACATGGGAAAGATAAGATAACACACAAATCAAATGAGGGAAAAGTGCGTTAAGCTTCATAAGTCAGGGAATGGCTATAAAAAAATAGCTACTGACCTGAAAATGCCCATATCTACCCTTAGGGCAAAGCAACTGGAACTGTTACAAACTTGCCTGGAAGAGGACCCAAGTTTATTTTGCCCCCACGCACAATGAGGAGGATGGTAAGAGAGGCAAAAAAAATCCCTAAGGATCACTGTTGGAGAATTACAGAGGAAAGTAGCATCTGGGGGTCATCCTTTCTCCAAAACTACCATTAGACGTTACCTCCATGCTAACAAATTATGTGGAAGGCATGCTAGAAAAAAGCTTTTCCTATCATTTCACCACAAACGTAAGCACCTGGAGTTTGCTAAACGCTACTGGAACTTTGACTGGAACCGTGTTCTATGGTCAGATGAAACGAAAATTGAGCTTTTCAGCAACCAACACTCAAGGTGGGTTTGGCATGTAAAAAGGATGGCTATACCGAAAATAACCTGATCCCCACTGTTAAGTATGATGGAGGTTTTGGGAATCTTGTTAGGGTACATAACATCATGAACTCCATGATATACCAGGACATTTAAAATCTGTATCTGGCTGCCTCTGCCAGGAAACTAAAACCGGGTCGTCGCTGGATCTTCCAGCAGGACAAAACATACGTCCAAATCAACACAAAAATGGTTAACTGAACACAAAATCAAGCTTCTGCCATGGCCATCTCAGTCCCCTGACCTAAACCCCATGCAAAACATGTGGGCTGAGCTGAAGAGGACAGTACACAAGAGAGGACCTAGGACTCTGGATGATCTGGAGAGATTCTGTAAAGAGGAATGGTCTCAGATTCCTTGCTCTGTATTCTCCAACCTTACTACATGTTACGGGAGAAGACAAAAGGAGGTTGTACAAAGTCAAAGTATTAAATGCAGGGGTGCCAATAATTATGGCACACATGGTTTTGTTAAAAATAATTATTTCTTGATGAGGGATTATTTTTCTCAGAATAAATTTGCTTGAATTAAAGGGTGGATTTTTCTTTTTTTTTTCTGTGGGAGATTAAGCTAATTCACCAAACGGTAATTTTTTTTATAACCCTTTTTACTCATCTTTACCAGGGGTGCCAATAATTGTGGAGGACACTATATATATATATATATATATATATATATATATATATATATATATATATACAGTATATACATAATTTAGTACATGTCATATAGTCATTAGGCATGTCATTAGATGTGCACTACATACTGTATACATAATGTATTTGTCACAAATGTATTGTGAAATTACACTTACAATGTATTACATTTCTTATACAGGATAATGCCACCCTAAAAAGACAAAACAACAATATCAATGTGGATATTTTAAGAACATGACAGTATTTTGAAAAATATTGCAATATAAATAACTGGGATGAAAAATGAGCAAATGTTTTTTCCCAAAAAATGTTCTTTAGTAACTGAAATCACTTACTCATTTATAAGGTATCAAAATGTGAATGCTTCCAATAATTCATTTTTTTTATTTGCCAACTATAACAGAATGATTTTCACATCATCATAATTACTGTATATATAAAATATTGTGTGAATAATCTAAACAAATGAAGCAGACCAATACCATGCATACGATGATGAATATGGCCAGGATAATTGCGATGACTTTTCCATGCTTTTTAAGAAATCCATCTGTATTTTCTTCTGAGAAATGAAATGACAGAAAAACAGTGTTGTATTATAATGTTGTTGTTGTTAAATTAAATCTGCAATATAAAACATTGGCAGTGTTGTATAATAATTAGGGAGCTGGGCTTGTGCAGTAACTCCTTGAGCCATTGTACTCATAATATGGGGGTATTATTGTCTCAAAAATAAATACATAAATAACTGATCCACAAATAAATTAAACTGATCCACAAATGAATGCAGCTGATTCCCAAATATTTATGTTATGTTACTCACGTTACATGTTTATTTATGTGAATTAGAAAACAATCCAAGCTTTGTAGTACCAGGTTTTCTCCAAAAGAACACTTGAAAGTGATATCAGGCGAGACTTTATTATATATTAATATATGTCCCTCTCCCTGACTTTTAGCCAATTAACCTGGGGGATGATTAGGTGGCAGGTTGAAAGAGCCAGGTTGGGAGCTTAGTCAAGAGTTTGAGGCTCATTTGATACCTCAGACCCTTGATGACAGCCATTAAGCCAACTGTAGGTTCTCATTTGATACCTCAGACCCTTGATGACAGCCATTAAGCCAACCGTAGGTTCCATACTATTCCCGTGTAATTTACAGCTTAATCTAGTCCCTCAATTCCCAAATCCATTAAAATGCAGAGGTTATAATATCACTTGTAAGAGTACCTGAAAATAAGATATCAAGAGTCTTTTGATATCCTTTTATACCCAGTCATGATAGCATCACCTTTTTACCTGTGAAATGTTCCAAACAGGTGTTTTTTGAACTTCCCAGTCTTTTTTTTTTTTTTGCCCCTGTCCCAACTTTTTTGGAACGTGTTGCAGGCATCAAATTCGGAATTAGCATATATTTACAAAAAACAATAAAGTTGATAAGGTAAAACATTAAATATATTTTCTTTGTACTGTTTTCAATTAAATATATGTAAAAGATCATTTATAAATCACTGCTTTCTGCTATTTTGTGCATTTTACATATTGTCCCAACTTTTTTGGAATTGGGGTTTGTATGTTAAGGAAATGGTAGCAGCCTCTGTTTCAATTATATTATAGTGTTTCACCACAAATAATACAATTAGGCCTATTTAGGCTACATTTCAGCCGTTTTATTATTTCGTAGCCTACATTCGTTGTTTTACAGACTACCTTACACTTGACTGGACCTCATGTGATTTAGGAATTACCCCCCGACTTCTGTGTTTCATGCAGCGCATTGCAACGGGATAAACAAAGTCTTAATTTCACTGTAATTTACTGATCAAATCCCAAAGATTAGCACTGGATATGACTGAAATGTAATTCTATAGTTGCATATTGTCAGTTCGCAGTGTCATTTTCTGCACACATCTGCAATGTGCATAGGCTATAGGGTATGCAAATGATGCGTGGAAGGATTGGATACAGGGTTGGATATAGGCTACAATTCACTTTCAATTCGGTAAATTCATGAGTAGGCCTACGTTTAAAAACTTTTGGCATAAGAACCGGGCCCAAAATGTTGTCAGAATTCGCATTAATAATTTCCACCGCAGCATCCATAATTCTTGACGCAGAAAGATACAGGGAAAAGGCGTGCAAAAAACAAGTAATCCTTGCCGCAGAAAGAAATATCACCCGAAATTACCGATGGTGATTTGCCCGCGACTAATATTATAAGATGACCTCTGTGTTTTGTGAAACAGCTTATATGGTAGGTAATTTGCGGTGGAATTTTTACTTTACAAATTACGGACATGGCGGTTTCTCTGCAGTTATTACACATCACATGAGGTAGCTAGCTACCCATGCAGGTAATATGCCTGGGCCAACTATAGTCCAGTGCGAATAGGGAATTTGTAAAATGAACGGACATTTAAAAAAAAAAAATTCCGGCAACTCCCATCACCAGTAGGTTATTATGCTATTTTACCGAAAAATTTACTATTTATTTTCAATTTATCTCAATTTTCAATAAATCTCTCTGCCACCGCGGTATGGGACATTCCATATCGTCACAGCCTTAGGCCTCAGTGCAGCGGAGATAGTGGGTGGGTTGGGGGTTATTTGTACTAATGGGCAGGGGCGTCACAGCCATTTGAAAGGTGAGGGGGTTCTAGCAAGGTGATGATGCTTGCGTGTGCATAGCGTGCCGATTTTTTGAGGGCCCTTAGAGCCTTTTTTGGGGATTTTTGTGGGGGGCCTTTACAGTTATTTTATAGCAACTTCACACCAGAAATGTAGTACATTGCATGTATTATGTTAATGGAAGCAAGATGTTCCACAATAACTTGGCCCATGTCGTTACTGAAGTAACTGACTATGCTCAATACTCTCTTCAGATTAGTAGGTAAATTTAAATACCGTTGCTTGGCAACCAATAAACTACCGTTCAACTGTTCAGCTGAAGAATACATTTACCATACAACATAGTTCCATTAAAAATACATTCATTTAAAGTTTGTCTTGTCTTTCTTTTGTGAATTTTTTTGGTAACCGTTGTATAAAAGCATTATGGAACTCGAACCTGTGGTATATCGTGGATATTGGCACAGCTAGGGGGTGTAACGGCATTCCGCGAACCACCCCGCTAGCTGTGCCAATATCCACGATATACCACTGGTTCTCGTTCCATAACGCTTAAATGTTCAATGACTAGTATATATAAGGGGAACTGAGTTTCGTTTGATGCAATGGATGCGTCCTATGAAGTGACTACCCCAGCAGGAAAAAAAAAAAAACCTCAGGCAAAAGTGAGGGAATGTTGCATCCCCCGCATGTGTGATGCCCATGCTAATGGGAAGATAATGGGTTTGTAGTGGAGTGTGTGTATGTAATTTTTCTTTTCAAAAGTTTGTGTATGCAAAGGTTTGTGTAGTGTGTTGTGCTTACCTGTGTGAGCTCCTCTGTGTGTCCAGCGGTGTTCATGGGGATGCACGGTCCAGGAAGGGATAGGAATACTGCTTTGGTTTTATGTAAAGGACAATTTTAATGAAATTTCATAATAAAGGTCTTGGTTTGTACTTACCCGTTCTGTTTGCTGTCTGAAGTGGGAGTGGCTACCTGCGCAAGGAAGATTGGAAAAAGGGATAGTGTGGGGAAGCTTGCAACTGTTGACATAATCTTGAAATGTGGAGTGTTGTGTGGAGGTGCATACCCTTGCCTGCCGGGGTGCTGTGGTGCCGTATCTTGGGGCCGGAGTGGACTGGATCTGTAAGGGGGGGGGGCAGGAAATTGTCTGCCTGTGGTTCTTTTTTTTCTTTGAAGCATTTCAATAACGATAATACTTACCACGTCTGGCGTCAAGGTGGATTTTGGAAAATCTGTGAAGGGAAAAGAGACAAGGTTGGCTTGGGGAACCTCCGATAGTCTTGCAGTTGCATCGTAACAATGTGATGCAGGGGTTACACAGTAAATGATAAATATTTCATAAAATGTATCGGTATGGTGTATGCCTCGCCAACCTGTAACTTAGCGGATGCCATACATGACATCCCAATTTGGTTTGAGTTGCCAGGGGGTTGTATTTAATTTAATACCTATCTCATGTTAGTGAGACAGCTGTAGTCCAGCATTAGTGTTCTCCTGAGATGGCAGGTCTGCTTCCCGACTGATTGTGTTTGGTCAGAAAAGGACGTCAGTGAATTACTATGAGCTGCTTTACACTAAGGACCATACTCTGTAAAATGGCATAACTGCTGTATTTCTGGTTAGTGCTTTACATTGGTAAAATAAATAAATGTGCCGCATACCCGTTGTTCTTGTAATGTGACATGCATTCACTGTCCCTGTAAATGAGCTGAATCCACATTCTTCATTAGTTTCACAGAATGGTGTTGCATTTATGTCGTCTTCCTCCATGCAGCTGAATTGATCTAAAATACAGCACAGAACAGCACAGATGTTGAAATGTTAAAAAAGGACAAATGAAAAGGCCTTAAGTGCACTTTATGGTCTTATCATTTAAAAATAGTACAGTGCAACCTCTAGTAAGATTGGAATTTGGATGCAAATAATAAACAAAGGCCACTTGAAAAAACTTCTCGTACAGGTGAACAACGGTTTCCTTGGTCTGCCCAGGGGTTTTGAAAAAGCTTTCACATTACCAAATTCTGAGGCGAACCGTTCCCAGATTTTGACTAAACAGCCAGCATAAAAACCACCTTAGTGAATATGCAGCTGTACAAATGGATTGTACGGGTATGTAAAGAAGGTAAGGTCAGGATAAAAGCTTGAGTTTAGATTTATTTAGGCCTTTAAAAGAAATCTAAGATAAAATCGTAGAAACTATTTCATGTCTTTAAGCATTTAAAGACATAGGTAAGACATTACACATGAAAACACAAACATGAAGCTTACCTTTGTATTGCACGCATTTAAATTTGCGTATATCTTGTAGTTCTTTTGCACTGCTTTTAAAACCATCCCAGGAACACTTATGGTCTTCACATGTGGTGGTTTCACCATATTTGCATTTAATTGTGAAGCCAGGTGGAGTAACTAGAGAGAAACATGGAAGAAATTGTCAGCTCTTTAGGGTTTTTTAAAACCAAAGTCTGGTTTGACATGAAGATTCCAGCCTCTTTGGTCTAGTTTTATAGGCTTGCAATGAGATAAACTGCATTGTTTCAATATGGGGAGTAGGCTATAGCTTCTCAATATTTACAACTATCAATCTATAGTGTATCAATAGACTATCAAACATGAAGAAAACATGGGTTGAACACAGAAAAACCACTCAGCTGACAACCTTTTTGTGTACAAAAACATATAAAATGCCAAAAACATGAAATGTGAGATTACTGTTACATTTTTCTTATTCTCTGTTATCTTGTCCAATTCCTGTACATACAAGCTTCATACTGTACCAGAGGATTTTAAACAGCAGCCTACTATGCTACATTTACCATGGTGTCTGGACTGTGATTCATTTACAGTTTACGTTCCATGGGACTTTTGACAATCCCCTTACACTTGAGTATGCTCTGATCACTTTGTCAAAGCTAGCATTAATTATTGATTTTTTAAAATTTTTTTGCCCTTTCCTCTCAATGTACAATGCCCACTCATATTCACCAGGTCACTCTCATTGTGAATTCTGCTACCAATCCCTCCTTCCTGCGTTCATGCTATGGCTAATGATGCCTCAGGGGCCACATTTAGCACTGGGACAGACTGGATACTACACCAGACCATGGGGCCACATTCAGCACCGGGACAGACTGGATACTACACCAGACAATGGGGCCACATTTAGCACCGGGTCAGGCTGGATACTACACCAGACCATGGGGCCACATTTAGCACCGGGACAGACTGGATACTACACCAGACCATGGGGCCACATTTAGCACCGGGACAGACTGGATACTACACCAGACCATGGGGCCACATTTAGCACCGGGACAGACTGGATTCTTCACCAGACCATGGGGCCACATTTAGCACTGGGACAGACTGGATTCTACACCAGACCGTAGGGCCACATTTAGCACTGGGACAGAATGGATACTACACCAGAGCATGGGGCCACATTTAGCACTGGGACAGACTGGATACTACACCAGACCATGGGGCATACTGTACATCTTTTTGGAAATATATTACTTGTTAAACATTATTGTCTCAGAGCATTGTATAAATTGGTATAATTGGTATTGGTATCTCATTACCTGTATTGTTTATTTCATACAGACTTATTTGCTTATCTTTATCAAGGGTGTGAATAATTTTGGAGGGCACTGTATATTTAGTAAAGATGACTTGTTTTTTCTTACCACAGATGACTGGCAAATATAAAACCAATAATGCAGCCTGGGGCAGAAATGTCCTCATATTCTGAAAACATAAAGAAAACATAAGGTCTGATTACAATCAAACAGTATACCATAGTGATACGACCATAATGTTCAAAATAAAAGAATATACACTGTGGTGCAGGGATCAGAACCCCCGCCGCTGTCTGTGTACAGGCAGCACTAATTCCCCCTGTCCCTTTCCACAGCCGAGGAATTCAGCACCGGTAGGACCAGAGATCAGCACCAATGCTCCCCACTCAAACCTGGACAGCTACAACAGGGCCAATTATCAAACCTGTGTTCCATTGTGCAAACTTGCATACTAGTTAGTATGCATAGCAACTATGATCGCCACATACATGTGATCCCAAAGTATGCGAACATCGAGTACATACTACAATCCCAGATGTGTACTTATGTACTTGACAGGACCCAGAATTTGAAGTATGCATCGATGCGCACTTGCATGCCTTCTTCATTCCTTGAGATCATTGCGCTAAACCATAGACTGTAGATAAATAGCAGTAAAGCCTGAGAGACCCTTAGCAAAGCCAGGACCTGGGCACAGCTGAATTCAACTTAGCTCTCTGCGCCCAATTTTTGCCACAGCTTTTTCCCCTTTTCATTCATCTTGTTAAATAAACATATAATGTTTCCCCGCTACAATGGTCTCTTGTCTCGCCTACAACACACACACACACACACACACACACACAGTTTTTATTTTTTTTAATTGTATTTGCTAACCTGTATGAAGATGTGGAAAGCAGCTCAAATGTCTATACAACAGATTGCCTGAAGATGGCGCTCTAGTGGGGGTAGAAAGTATTGTACTGTATTGCGAGCCATATTTAAAAAATATCTAAATATGGTTTTAAAAAGGAGACACAGCAACTCTGCATTGCGCAATTTTTTCAGACAATGAAAGCATTGTGGTTTGTGACACGGACTGGGTCATGCTTGACCCGAACAACCGAAGCAGAACTGTCAATATTATGGAATCCGAACTGTATGTGGGTCGGGTCGAAGTGCAGAATAATAACAACAACGCCTCAATTACAATACGAAACCTGGGGCTAAATGACACAGCTACCTTGTGTAAAATGGACTGCTTTCTTGATAAACATCTAGTGCCGACTATTGGGAGGGGAGGACGTCTGAAGATGCTGGAATCATGTGATCCACAAGGAACGTATTAAAAACACCTGGGTGATCAATTTATTATTTACCCTCTAATTCCTTTGTAAAGTAATTTGAAAAGCTTTTTCCGTGTACAGTGCCCACCAGAATTATTTGCAACCTCAATTAATATGAGCAAAAATTGCAGGATTAAATTCAGTTTGTTTATAAAATGTCTTCTATACTCAGAAAAATGTGAATATTATATACAGTGCACTTCAAAAGTGACACATTTTTTCTAGTTTTGGCTTTGTACTCCAGCTCATTGGATTGGGTGAAAGTGCAGACTTTCAGCTTTAAAGGAGCTATATGTAACATTGACACCGAGCGTTTAAAATGGGTACTGCAGTCCAAATTCACAATATTGGAGAGAGGTGTCTCCGCCCGCCCCCTCCTCCCCAGACTCGAAGCTCACACGGGTTGCCAGGTTGCCTTAACGAACACGAGCGCAAGACGAGCCGAGCGCAACATTATATTTTGAGACAAGCTTATTCTATTTTGACAATGACAAGCGACGACGTGTCCTACACTGTAAGTTGATCAGCTAATGTATACGTTTGCAATTTATTTATTGTTTGCAAATTATAAACCAGCTCATGTGGATTTTTTATAACTCTGTCAATGTAAGCTAGATGCATGGCTGCCTAAGTTTACGGTCACACAGATAGGCTATAAGTTAACGTTAGTGATATGTTTAGCTAGTAACTATAATATATTTAAATCTTTAGCTAGCTAGCTAAATGAAAACGATGTTGAACTTAGCTTAGGCATTCGTAAATCGACTGTCGGAGTGCCGGAGTACATCTGGTTGTTCGT
Source organism: Synaphobranchus kaupii (assembly GCA_029718625.1). Taxonomy (NCBI): domain Eukaryota; kingdom Metazoa; phylum Chordata; class Actinopteri; order Anguilliformes; family Synaphobranchidae; genus Synaphobranchus; species Synaphobranchus kaupii. The sequence continues at coordinate 1,963,655 of CM056399.1, forward strand.
AATGGGCAGTGGGCGGAGTCAACTCGGAGAATAGTGAATCACACAGGCCAAAACAAATACAGACGTTCCGACCCGGAATGGAAATTTCAAAGGAGAACATACTGGCTGTATCACTGTTGTCGGAGAAGCCAGTATTTCCTTCATCTCTCATGACATATCATGGTCATTTTATGATTTAGTACAGTAAATTTGTTACATATAGCTCCTTTAATTTGGATGTTTTTACATCCATATTGAGTGAACCGTGTATCTATTGTAGCGATTTTTACATATAGTGCCCCCCCCCCCCCCCCTCCCATTTTAGGGCACCAAACGTAATTGGTCAAATTAACATAAACTTAAACGTAAAGTCATCATATTTAATATTTGGTTGCATATACTTTGCATGTCATGACTTCCAACCACATCAAAAGACTCTGATATCTTATGTTCAGGTACTCTTACAAGCGATACTATAACCTCTCTGCATTTCAATGGATCTCTATAGGAATTGGGGGGGGTGGGACTAGATTAAGATGTTAATACACGGGAATCGTATGGAACACATGGTTGGCTAAATGGCTTTAAGGGTTGTTTCTCCTGACTTATTTTTCCATAGATTTCAATAGGGAAATGAGTCAGGAGAAACAACCCTTAAAGTGATCCATCCATATCTACTGCATATCTGGCAGCAGAGTGATGGTTTGAGGCTCGTTTGATACCTCAGACCCTAGATGACTTACAGCCATTTAGCCAACCGTGTGTAACCTCATCTTCTCATTTAATTTGTGTGTTCTCTGATCTTCCTCATGTTGTTGGATGACTAAGGGGTTTGTCCTGTGTGTCACCTCATATTTATACCCCCAGTGACACAGGAAGTTGAGAATGACCACATACGAGTTCCTAAAGACTGAGGTGTGCTTAAAAAACTACAATATGAATGGGAATTTTCTTCAATTTGTTTTTGTTTGTAACTATTACTAACCTTGCCAATAATTGTGACGTTTTTTTTGTTTTTCCTCTAAATAATTTCACCTAAATGAAAGCTTAGATGTTTCTCATATTTTGAGTGTAAGGTCATGCTGATAAACAACAAAGACATTTTTTTCAGTCTTTTTGGTCATATTTTCCAGGGTTGCCAATAATTCTGGTGTGTACTGTAACTACATTTATTCAGGCATATGTGTAATATTCTTTGTTAGTAAAAATCTGTAACATCCAGTGTTGAGGACTCGTTCTTATAGCATCACTTTAGGCAGACCTTTAAATAAATAATCAAAGCTGAAATATTATAAACGATAACTAATGTGCATTGCAATTTCACAAAGGCCAGGGTTCATTAAAAACTCAACAATAAAATGTCTTCAGACTCACCCGAGTGGTAGGTGAGGACTTGTTCTATGGTAATTTAGTCTCACTTTGGACAGACCTTTGAAAAAATTTAAATGATCAAATATATATACAGTTGAAGTTGGAAGTTTACATACACTTAGGTTGAAGTCATTAAAACTTATTTTTAACCACTCCACAGATTTCATGTTAACAAACTATAGTGTTGGCAAGTCAGTTAGGACATCTACTTTGTGCATGACACAAATCATTTTTTCCAACAATTTTTACAGACAGATTATTTCACTTTTAATTCACTACATCACAATTCCAGTGGGCCAGAAGTTTACATACACTAAGTTGACTGTGCCTTTAAATTTTAAAAACATTTTTGGTCGCATATCGTTTGCATGCCATGACTTCCGGATGTCTGTGACCCAACAACATCAAAAGACTCTAGATATCTTATTCTCTGGTACTCTTACAAGCGATACTATAACATCTCTGCATTTGAATGGATCTCTATGGGAATTGGGGGGTGGGACTAGATTTAGCTGTAAATTATGCTGGGACAGTATGGAATGCATGATTGGTAAAATGGCTGCAAGTCATCAAGGGTCTGATGTATCAACCGAGCCTCAAACCATTACTCTGCTGCCAGATATACAGTAGATATGGATGGATCACTTTAAGGGTTGTTTCTCCTGACACATTTTCCAATTGAACTCTATGGAAAAATAAGTCAGGAGAAGAAACCCTTCAATAATCTGTCTGTAAACAATTGTTGGAAAAAATGAATTGTGTCATGCACAAAGTAGATGTCCTAACTGACTTGCCAACACTATAGTTTGCTAACATGAAATCTGTGGAGTGGTTAAAAATGAGTTTTAATGACTTCAACCTAAGTGTATGTAAACATCTGATTTCAACTGTATATATATTATATCATACAGTGAGCACCATAATTCATTGGACAGTGACAAATGTTTTGTTATTTTGGTTCTGTACTTAGCACTTTGAGTTTACCCTCAAATTAAAGCTGTCAGTCTGCACTTCAACCTCATTGTCATTGTATGCTTTCAAACTCAAAGTTCACGTAACTCGAGCTCGTGCCCAAACTGTTAAGATAGTGGGGTTGTATGCATGTTCAATAAATCAAACAGTCATTAATGCTTTGAACGTTCATTAACTTTGGGCATAGTTAAACATTTCAACAATAAACTTGTTCAGTAATTGAGCATGGGCGCTTGGCCAATCCTAGCGCTTGAATGCTACGCAGGGCGTGTCTTGCCAAGAAATGCAGTGGGATCCATAACGCTGTACTGAGGACTACCTCTGAGTGACGTGTAACGTATGAAAAGGCGTTACCATGGAACGGGCGTTCCCTAAGCGCCTGCCTGCACACGACAGATGGATGATATTTGATTTTTTTACTGTTCACATTTGACTTTCATATGACCGCGTAAAAGCCTACTTTATTTAATGTTGTTTTGGCGCGTCATTCCTAATGCACTCCAGGAGATGGCACCGATTCACCCAAAAGCTGGTAACAGTAGCAGCCGTCTGTGTTACAAAGTTAGCTAGGTTATTACTTGTATATTGCTCACAACAACAATAATATTAACGGCTTTAGCTAATCAATATTAAAATATTAACTACATGTGTTCTAAGTTTTCCACTGGGAAATGGATAAGTAGGCTACATCTCAGCAAAAAGAGATGAGCACTGACGATGAGTGTAACATTAATATAAAGTGTTTGGTGTCATCCTACAGTTTTCTGTCATGCAGCTTTGAGCACTTTCCCCCATATTATGCTTCATTGATAAAGCCTTAAATTCTGTTAATTTCACTATATGCTTTTTGTGATGAATTGCCTGCTAATTTCAGCAACTTTTCCGCCTTCATTTAGCTTTTAGGTACCCTATTAAAACATGGCTATTGTCAGCAGTTGAACAATGAGTTGGTAGATTCATTTGGTCGCGAAAAGTATGGATTGATATCTCTGGGCCATCGCTAAAAACGAGTTCACTTTGTGCACCCCTGCTCTGAAGGGCAGAACGCTGCTTAGTTATACAAACATTTTTAAAATGAGGTAAAAATCCAGCTATTGTAAGACATATTTCTCGCCTCATTTTCATTCGTAGAAAGATTGCAGTCTCATTTATTGATTAAATGAGATAACTAAAAATGTCCGATGTCCCTATGGTACCGTCTCATCTGCCATCACGAAATGAGATATCCAAGTCCGTTCTCGTCAACGTTGCCAGAAGCCTGAATTATTTCCCCTCCCCAAAAGAATTCTGAAAACCCCCCATCCTCAATTGACTCCCATACAATTTTCTCACAATTCATCCCCCATTCCTCCTATTAAAATCCACCATTGACTCCTTTTAAATTACACTATTTTAGTTTAAATCTCCTACATTTAGGGGTTAATCCACCAGTCTGGCAACTCTGTGTTGGGAGAGGGTGCATCCAGGGCTGGACTGGTAATCTGGCATACTGGGCATTTTCCCGGTGGGCCGACGCACCTTGGGCCCGATATAATTAAATGTATAATTTAAAAAAATAAAATAAATAAAAACATTTGGCCAACGACCGGCTCATAAAGCAGGGACAGCGGCCCATTGGTTCATTTTCTATACTGACACTGGGCTGGCCCAATAACATCTCTTACTAGGCCCCACCCCTCCCCCTCTGTCCTCTGTTTCTCGTGTCAGATGCCGTGGCTCAGAGCCAAAAATCTGGGGACGGATGAGGGCGTTAAAATGGATAAATGTGGGGATTTATTAAAATAAATCTAGAGGCGGATGTCGCCAAATGTGCAAAAATAACAGACACGTTTGCTGCAGGGGCTGCAGTAGCTTCAACATCTACAGTACCCGACATTGTGCAGCAACAGGTGGAACTTGAAGGAGGAGAGGTGGCTGGCTATGGCCACTGCCAGGCAGAGGAGCAGGCGTGTGACAGGGGAGGGACAGAGTGAGCATGACAGAGTGAGCAGGAGCAGGAGGAGAGAGTAGTTGAAGCGGTAAGCATAGTAGCTTAACGGACTCGCAGGGAGGTAGTGTGTGTGCGCCATGCCATGATGAAGATGATTAATTCAATTAATGTCGATGATAATAAGATAAGATAACATAATCGTAACGCTATCATAAAGTGAGACCGTCACCTACTGCTGGTGGTCACTCAGTCAGTCAATGTCAAATAGCGCAGCATAAGCTATTGGCATTGTTTTTGTAGCTAGCATAGTTCCCTAATGCAGTCGCAACTTCGGCTGACTATTCTAACGTTAATTAGCTAACGTTATTTTGTCAGCATCGCGTTGGCCACGTTGCTGTGAGTGACCTAGGTCCATATAGTATAATCTTACTAAAATGATTAGACTAAGGGTTCCCTTGATAAAGATGCGTGAAAAGGCTGTATAATATACAACACCTGTAGCTCTACTGTGCTAAAATGTATGCCTGCTTATGTATTAGCCTACAGGGGGGGAAAAAACTTAATTTACAACAACAGGCAACAAAGTTGTCCTATATGTTTATTTTCAGCCAGGTATGGTGGTAACTAGTAGGATATATATGGTATGGATTACTGTTGTTACTATCTGTGGGGTAGCTCTCCATCTACAGTAAGTTCAAATAGTTTGGTGGTGCTGTGCATTGAGCATGCACCTTCACGTGGTAGGCGCATGAACGGTAGGTCAAACTCCCCAAACAAACAGGCACACCATTGATTTAATTGCCCTATCACATACAAAGATCTAACTATTACTCCTCTCTGAACATTAATATAAAACAAAAAGGTGATCTATTAACTATGTAAACCTTATGCAGTATTCATCATCAATATTTGGATACTTGAAATCTATATGAACTGAATAGTTAGTATCAAATGAAATAAGATGGAACAGCTCCATGCATTAATTGAATAAACTACTATTTGCTCATTACCAGTATAGTATTGTTTAAATTGTACAGCTTTTTGCACATCTTTGTCAGGGAATTCCAACAATTCTGTACCTGAATGTATACTCATGTTAAAGGTACACTGAGTAACTTTTTTTTATGGCCCTTCAAACGTAAACAAACTTTTTTTTTTTTGTACATCTTCTCTTTTAGCTCTGACAGAGCTCTTGATACAAGGAATATCAGTTTGTATAAGAGCTAAAAATTAGTTTTAGATGTACTTCAAAAGCCATAAAAGGTTTGTTTACATTTGCATTGTTTGTAAACATTTGAGCAAAACAGGCTTGTATTTTGAGTCCACGGCACTTACTACTCAGCTTTGTAATGGTTTGGGGGAATAGTACAGTAGGTACGCATATTTAAGGGGACCGCAAGGATGGTGTACTGGTGGGTGGTGTCCAACTGATTGTGGTGGGCTGGTCTGGGCCAAAAATGCCAGGGCCGATTTTTTGTCCCAGTCCAGCCCTGTCCTGAAGCAATACAGCGCCAGCCCCCACACCACTGGCATCAACCTGTATCTTAAAGGGATGATCAAAGCATGGAGCAGAGAGAACAGGAGCATTACACAATAAAAACACACAAAAAAACAATTACCGCCTCAAATGCGTCATCACACTCCGCAGACCAAATAAACAGGGCTTTCTTCCCTAACAGGTTTGTAAGAGGCGCAACGACGGTGGAAAAGTTACGACAAAAAGCACGATAATATCCAACCATTCCTAAGAACCGCATCAGTTATTTTTTGTCGGCTGGAATGGGGTACTTCAGACTCACTTCCACCTTAGCCCGAACCGGACGCACCTCTCCTCGACCAACTACCTTTCCTAGGTAGGTGACTGTCACCCTGGCAAATTCACATTTTGCCAGGTTGACAGTCAAACCCACGGAAACCAGTCGATCGAGGAGTGCTTCGAGGCGTATATATGCTGCTGCCAAGTTTGACTGTAAATGACTACGTGATCTAAATACACCGCGCATGCCTTCCAGACCTTTTACCACGATGTTCATCAGGCGCTGGAAGATTGCGGGCGCATTCCTCAGACCGAAAGCTATCACAGAGTAGGAAAAAAGATGGGTGATTGTTTACAATTGTATTGTTTGTAAACATTTGAGCAAAACAGGCTTGTATTTTGAGTCCACGGCACTATACTCAGCTTTGTAGTGGTACAGTAGGTAGGCTACGCATATTTAAGGGGACCGCAAGGATGGTGTACTGGTGGGTGGTGTCCGACCGATTTTTTGTCCCAGTTCAGCCCTGGGTGCATCCGTTAAACATTACCTCACACAAGTTCACAAGTCCGCAAGTACAGACATTGAGATGAGAAACACCCAATGTCTCCGACTTCTGTTCCACCCAGTTTCATTTGCTACCGCAATACCACGTATGAATGCCCACGAAAAGCTTAGGACTGGATAGCTTGACCCAAGTATCGGGGAAGCGCGGATAGCTTCCACGACGCCCATGATAATGTTTAATTAACGTAAATTAACGTAACGTAAAAATCTCCATCTCCTTTCATTATAACTATCGGACAATCGGAAGCGTTTATTTTCTGCTCCGTTTTTGCAGCTTTAGCCTACTTTCATACGAACAACTGTGATCAAGTTAGGGTAAAGTAACGTAGCAGAGTTCACTGACAACACGTTGGGTTAGCCTGGGTTTTCCGTCACCACAAGCTATTTATTAATATTGGAAGCTAGATATGCATTTCAACAACACCAAACTCCATACGGGACAGGTGCCTCACAAAATTGGATGTCATTCCCAGTTGATCCTCTATCGTTCTTTTGCAGATAGTACAGGATGCTGAATGTTTTCATCATGTAAAGAATTAGTCAAATGCGAATTTTATCACTCTTGGTTGTTTCATTGCGGTACGCAATAGAATCATTAAGACGGACACTTTGATCATAGCATTGCCGTTTGGCTAAGTATAGATTACTAGTCGTCAACAAAAAATCTGATATTTAAATGTAGGCCACTGTTCATTTATAAAATTTTTGCTCTAACTGACTAAAGTCCGAGTTAAAAATCCTCCAAGTTCCAAATCACAGAGGGTCGAGTCCAAGTCAGGCACGGGTAATGTGACTCCCGTACTAACTATAGTAGTTAGTTGGCATATTGCTATAGTTCTCGTGTAGAAAACTATAAGAATCTTATAGTTTTGTCACCCCCTATATCATTCTTTAGTATTTATAAGTATAACACAATAGTATCACTGTAGTGTATAAGAAAAAAACACAGCAATACTATAGTATTTGTGTAGTAGCCTATATGCTGTCGTCATAGTTTTACTATAGCCTAGTTCATTTTAGTTAAAGTCCTGGACTCAAGTACTACAAGACTGCCACATACTAACCTTCTGTAGTATCCTGTTGATCCAAGATTTGTAGTAGGCCTAATGAAACAGCATTTACCAAGTTAAGAGAAACAGCTTTGTATGTCTGGATTTAATGCACTTCTCATTAAATCACATTAGTGAAACCAAAACCTTAAAAATGTGTTGTGTATGCCAGGTGTTGCATAGGTTGCAGGGTGTGTTCTACAGGTAGTGTGAGATTCATTAACGCTTCAGGGTCTGGGATTGTGTCAAAATAAAAATAACTGCTTCAGTTTTTGTTAAACTGAATTGTAATGAACTTGCTGCGCCCCCTTATTCCCTGTCCCCCAGGGTGTTTGTGTGTCTGTGTGTGTTTGTTTCTCTCTCTCCCTCTTGTCTCTCTCTATGATGTAGGGAGGGTGAGGGTGACGGGTGAGGGTTGCTGTAAGGGCGTCGGTTCTCTGTCAGGTGCTGACCCTTTTTCTACATCCACTTTACACTTTTTCTATTAATAAATCATTGTTAAACGTAGGCTGTGTGGTCTCCATTTGTTTATGTCCTGTTTTCCGGCTGGGCATAAATGGTGGCAGCGGAGGGATTGCCGTGGCTGCTGTTAGCCATTAGAGAAGTGGCACAGGAAAGTACCGGTTTCTCTCCAAATGAGCTGGTATTTTATTGTACGTCGCTTTGGATAAAAGCGTCTGCCAAATGATTGTAATGTAATGTATTTGCGCACTCGGTGCGTGGTCCGTTATCCGTGATGGCTGACAATTGGAAAACTACTGATCCTCCGCCTAATGTAATTGACTATGTAAATGATTTTCGGTTGCGACTGTACCGAGCCTGTAAGACCGCTAGAGACAATAGTGCCGTCTCCCAGGACAAAATGACACGTCTGTTTGATCGCCGTGCTGAAAGCCGCCGCTTTCAGCCTGGGGATCAAGGCCTTACTCTGTTTCCGGTGATTGGCTCTCCATTTCAGGCCCGGTTCAGTGGACCCTATACCGTGGAGAAGTGCGTTTCTGAACTAAACTATTTGATTCGGACTCCGGATAGGAGAAAACGTTTACAGTTATGTCATATTAATTTATTGAAGCCATATGTTTCGGCCACCTGCTCGGCAGTGCCTTGTAAAGCGGACACGGTTGACCCGTCTGTATATTATGATTCGGAGGACTTGAAGTTTGTCCTCTTGGCTGACGTGGCGCGGTTTACTGTGTGTGAGTCACCCCCCCCCCCCCCCCGCCCTGTAAAACAGGAGGATTTTCCGGTCCCGTCTGACTCAATTAAGCCACCTGCCTTCTGAATGTTCTCAAGATATGGTCAATTTAATTGATAATCACAGGAGTTTATTCCCAGACACGCCGTCTCGCACCACGCTTATTGAGCATGACATCGACGTCGGGGAAAACCCTCCTATCTCCCAACGTTTTTATCGGGTCGAGATCGATTACATGCTCGAGAATGGGATAGCTGAATCAACATCGTCCCCGTGGTCTAGCCCATGTCTGCATGTCGCCAAGCTCGATGGAACCTTTAGATTTTGTACGGATTTCTGAAAGGTAAATTCGGTAACGATGCCTGATCGTTATCCGCTTCCTCGTATGGAAGATTGCATAGACCAACTTGGCGGTGCGCTGTTTGTGACACAATTAGATTTATTAAAGGGCTATTGGCAAGTGCCGCTTACAGCTAGGGCACGGGAGACCTCTGCTTTTATTACACCCATCTTTTTTCCTACTCTGTGATAGCTTTCGGTCTGAGGAATGCGCCCGCAACCTTCCAGCGCCTGATGAACATCGTGGTAAAAGGTCTGGAGGGCATGTGCGGTGTATTTAGATCACATAGTCATTTACAGTCAAACTTGGCAGCAGCATATATTACGCCTCGAAGCTCTCCTCGATCGACTGGTTTCCGTGGGTTTGACTGTCAACCTGGCAAAATGTGAATTTGCCAGGGTGACAGTCACCTACCTAGGAAAGGTAGTTGGTCGAGGAGAGGTGCGTCCGGTTCGGGCTAAGGTGGAAGCGATTCTGAAGTACCCCATTCCAGCCGACAAAAAAGAACTGATGCGGTTCTTAGGAATGGTTGGATATTATCGTGCTTTTTGTCGTTGCGCCTCTTACAAACCTGTTAGGGAAGAAAGCCCTGTTTATTTGGTCTCCGGAGTGTGACGACGCATTTGAGGCGGTTAAACTTTTATTGTGTAATGCTCCTGTTCTCTCTGCTCCATGCTTTGATCATCCCTTTAAGATACAGGTTGATGCCAGTGGTGTGGGGGCTGGCGCTGTATTGCTTCAGGACAGGGCTGGACTGGGACAAAAAATCGGCCCTGGCATTTTTGGTCCAGACCGGCCCACCACAATCGGTCGGACACCACCCACCAGTACACCATCCTTGCGGTCCCCTTAAATGTGCGTACCTACTGTACTATTCCCCCAAACCACTACAAAGCTGAGTAGTAAGTGCCGCGGACTCAAAATACAAGCCTGTTTTGCTCAAATGTTTACAAACAATACAAATGTAAACAAACCTTTTATAGCTTTTAATTAATGTACATCTAAAACTCATTTTTAGCTCTTACAAACTGATATTCCTTGTATCAACAGCTCTGTCAGAGCTAAAAGATACTTTAAGGTGTACAAAAAAAAAAAGTTTGTTTACGTTTGAAGGGCCATAAAAAAAAGTTACTCAGTGTATCTTTAACATGAGTATACATTCAGGTACAGAATTGTTGGAATTCCCTGACAAAGATGTGCAAAAAGCTGTACAATTTAAACAATAATATACTGGTAATGAGCAAATAGTTGTTTATTCAATTAATGCATGGAGCTGTTCCATCTTATTTCATTTGATACTAACTATTCAGTTCATACAGATTTCAAGTATCCACATATTGTTGATGAATATTGCATAAGGTTTACACAGTTAATAGATCACCTTTTTGTTTTATATTAATGTTCAGAGAGGAGTAATAGTTTGATCTTTGTATGTGATAGGGCAATTAAATCAATGGTGTGCTTGTTTGTTTGGGGAGTTTGACCTACCGTTCATGTGCCAGCACGTGAAGGTGCATGCTCAATGCACAGCAGCACCACACTATTTGAACTTACTGTAGGTGGAGAGCTACCCCACAGATAGTAACAACAGTAATCCATACCATATATATCCTACTAGTTACCACCATACCTGGCTGAAAATAAACATATACGACAACTTTGTTGCCTGTGTTGTAAATTAAGTTTTTTTTTCTTCCTGTAGGCTAATACATAAGCAGGCATACATTTTAGCACAGTAGAGCTACAGGTGTTGTATATTATACAGCCTTTTCACGCATCTTTATCAAGGGAACCCTTAGCCTAATCATTTTAGTAAGATTATACTATATGGACCTAGGTCACTCACAGCAACGTGGCCAACGCGATGCTGACAAAATAACGTTAGCTAATTAACGTTAGGATAGTCAGCCGAAGTTGCGACTGCATTAGGGAACTATAGCTACAAAAACAATGCCAATAGCTTATGCTGCGCTATTTGACATTGACTGACTGAGTGACCACCAGCAGTAGGTGACGGTCTCACTTTATGATAGCGTTACGATTATGTTATCTTATTATCATCGACATTAATTGAATTAATCATCATCATCTTCATCATGGCATGGCGCACACACACTACCTCCCTGCGAGACCGTTAATCATGAAGCTACTATGCTTACCGCTTCAACTACTCTCTCACTCTGTCGCTCGGCCCTGTCATGCTCACTCTGTCCCTCCCCTGTCACACGCCTGCTCCTCTGCCTGGCAGTGGCCATGGCCAGCCACCTCTCCTCCTTCAAGTTCCACCTGTTGCTGCACAATGTCGGGTACTGTAGATGTTGAAGCTACTGCAGCCCCTGCAGCAAACGTGTCTGTTATTTTTGCACATTTGGCGACATCCGCCTCTAGATTAATTTTTTTGGGCCCGCATTTATCCATTTTAACGCCCTCATCCGTCCACAGGTTTTTGGCTCTGAGCCACGGCATCTGACACGAGAAACAGAGGACAGAGGGGGAGGGGTGGGGCCTAGTAAGAGATGTTATTGGGCCAGCCCAGTGTCTGTACAGAAAATGAACCAATGGGCCGCTGTCCCTGCTATATGGGCCGGTCGTTGGCCAAAACATACACTACTCACAAAAAGTTAGGGATATTCGGCTTTCGGGTGAAATTTCAGGATGAACCTAAAATGCACTATAACCTTTACAGGTGAAATTAATTTGACCTTCTCTAAACTTTTGAATGCACATGTCCAACTATTCAATGTTTCAGTACTTTTTGCACAACTTGCTGTTCTCTAACAAGGAGCTGAACGGCAAAATTCACAACAAGTGTTTGATCCATGAATCGACCAATAAATTTCCTGGTTCAATTAGAATTGGTATTTAAACAGTCCTCTTCATCATGCTGTTCACATTTTGACATCATGAGACCAAGACGACACCTAACAATTGATCAACAGTACCTCGCCATTGCGAGGCTTCAAACAGGATGTTCTCAGAGGGAAGTGGCCACTGAGCTTAGAGTGTCACAGAGTGTCATCAGCAGGTTGCAACAGAGATACAGAGAGACTGGAAGAGTCACAGAAAGGCATAGAAGTGGACGTCCTTTGGCCACATCCCACACTGATGACCGCTTCATTGTGAACAGTGCCCTGTGGAACCGGATGATGAATGCCACTCAACTCCAGGCACATTTAAGGGAGGTGAGAGGCACCCAAGTGTCACGTCAGACCATTCGAAACCGTTTACATCAGCGTGGTCTGCGTGCTAGATGACCTGCAAGGGTACCTGACCACACCACCAGGCACAGGCGTCATCGTCTTGCATGGGCCAGGGACCATTTACGCTGGACGAGGGACCAGTGGGCCTCAGTGCTGTTCTCTGATGAAAGTCGATTCACGTTGAGCAGAAATGATGGCCGCCAACGATGTTGGAGACGTCAAGGAGAGCGCTATGCATCAGCCACTGTTGTCACCAGACGACCCTTTGGTGGTGGCGGTGTTACAGTGTGGGCAGGTGTGTCTAGTCAATACAGAACTGCCCTACACTTTGTGAATGGTACAGTGACAAGCCCATACTACCTGAATAACATCATTAATCCAGTCATTGTGCCCCTGCATGAACAACACAGGCCTAATTTCATCTTCATGGACGACAATGCTCCAGCTCATCGAGGTCGCATCATTAGGGAAAGGCTGCTGGAGACTGGGGTACCTCAAATGGAGTGGCCTACACTTTCTCCAGACCTGAATCCCATAGAAAACCTATGGGATCAGCTGACTCACCGTGTAGAGGCTCGTAACTCTGTACCCCAGAACCTCAATGACCTGAGGGCCGCCCTTCAAGAAGAGTGGGATGCCATGCCTCAGCAGACAATAAGTCGACTTGTGAACAGCATGAGACGTCGTTGTCAAGCTGTAATTGATGCTCAAGGGCACATGACAAGTTATTGAGACATTGACATTTTTGTTGTGGTATACCCACCACTGTTGTTGGCTTTTGTTTCAATAAATTGTTTGAGATGAGGAAATCACCATTGCATGCTTCTACTTAAATGCCCTACTTTCATGATACGTATAATATCACTGTAGCGTGAACTTACATTTTCCATAAATTTCACCCGAAAGCCAAATATCCCTAACTTTTTGTGAGTAGTGTATATATATATATAATACATTTAATTATATCGGCCCCAAGGTGCGTCGGCCGACCGGGAAAATGCCCGGTATGGCAGATTACCAGTCCAGCCCTGCTTCAGGAGGGGGGAGGTGATATTGAGCGTCCAGTGTCTTTCTTTTCTAGGAAGTTTAATATGTACCAACTTTATTATTCAGTCATAGAGAAGGAGGCACTGGCGTTGATCTGGGAACTTCTATATTTTGAGGTCTATGTCGGTGCTGGGACGGAGCCGATTGTGATCTACACAGACCACTAGCGTAACTAGCGAGGCAAAATGCCAAGAGCCGGGCCCTCAGCCGCTTGGAGGCAAAAGGATAGGATATAGATTTAAAACGTGCAAGGAAATATTTGCATGAATCTATTTTTATACAGTCTATGGCATGAATGCACAGGCTATTACGTTGTTTGACTTCCACAAATGCACATTGCACACACGTTCGTTTCCGACGTCAGTTAGCAGACCAGTTAAAAAGGAAACAAAAATCGGGTTATAAGAAATGTAGCCTAAACAAAAAGGGGGAGAAAACAAAAGCTGCGTTAACATGTGTAGCCTACCACTAACTAACTTCTTTTTGAAGCATAATCAACCCAATGAGGGCGCAAGTAGAGACTGTCTCAATTTGGAGAACGTAATTAACAAGTTTTCCAGGGCAAAAGAACGAAGAATTGACCTGTAAGAACGACCGCGAAGGAAATAAATTAATGAATTAACTGAATATTCAATTTCTCACATAGCCTAGACCTACCGTGTCAAAATGAACTATTTTGTTTGGTGTAGGCTATACATAAACATTAGCCTGGCCTACACTTTGTATTTTCAAAAGCAAAATAAGATGACGAGTTCAATGCATAGGACCGCATGCAATGTCATAGCGAATTGATTTGTTTTTGTCAGAATAATAGCCTAACAATTTTTTTTAATCAATCTTTATTTGCAGACATTAGCTATAGGTAGCCTACTATTGCTACTGAGTGTATTACTTGCCTGAATTGATTATTGTTAGCTATATCAGAATTTTAGAGAGATGAGTTAGGCTATTTCTGTAGGCTGCCTTCCAGTGCTCTTCGGAAGCTCCGATTTCCCAGTTGCCAAATCGTAATTTAGAGGTTCACGCATTCACATGCTCCGAAATCGGAATTACCAGCAAACATGGATGTCTAGAAAGTAAATGTTTCTTTTGATCCTTTACGAATGAAAAAAATACATGGAGGGCTGCTATCACTTTCTGCATGAGAAAGAAGTCAAAGGAAACGTATGATGAGAGCCATTTATTATATAGGCTAGGCTATTAAAGTATATTTAACTGGTTGTGTGCTGTGTGTGCGTGACCATCATATGATAATCTGCTGCGCTGCGCTGCCTGGTTGCATTGTCATATGTGAATATATCGTATTTTCTGCCATTTTGACTTGGCAACTGGGAAATATGAACTCCAAGGAGCACTTGAAGGATAGAGATCAGTGGTAAAACGTCACAACTCGGGTAGCAAAATTATCTCCGACTTTCCCACTTGTAATTAGGCTACGACTTGGAGGTTCGTTCAAGTGCAACTTCCATGTCGGAAACTGACTCGTATTTCCGATAATTCCGACAGCACTTGAATTCAGTAAAGGCTATGTCTCTGGCTCGCCGACATTGGGTCATATAGCCTAAATGTTTTTTTAGCGACATACATTAGGGCCCCCTGCTGACCTAATTTGCCCCCCCTGAGCTGATCATGTAGTTACGCCACTGACACAGACCATAATCCTCTGACGTTTTTGCATAACATGTAGAACGCGAATCAGAGGTTAATGCGCTGGAGTTTATTCTTGCAGGGTAACTCGCTCCAGATTCGCATATACGGGGTCGGGAGAACGTGGTGGCGGACGCGCCCTCCCGGGCGCCTATGTCTTTCATTGCTATTATCTAGTGGGTCAGGTTATTGCTCTTTAGTGTATCAGGTACTATACTAGGTTGTATTCCATGAGCCATGGTGCTAGGTAAGTTAGTGTGTCCTACAGTGTACATTATTGCGTCCTGACTAGCAGTGTTGAGTAGGTTGTTGACTATCGTTATTGGAATATTTATAAATAAGTTTATTGTATAGGGCAAGTATGTGAAGCACGGTTGTCCCTGCCTAATTGTATGGTGCTGCTTTCTGTTACCAAGTTTTTTGTTCTAGGTGGTGTTGAAGCCGGTCCGGACCGGGTCTCCTTGTCGTCGCTGACTTCCTCTCTGGGCCCGAGATGGGTTGGTGTCGAACGGGGGGCCCGGGACGGGCCGGTGGAGCCACGAGATGCTATAGAGTGGTAACTGTGACATCTGACATCGTTTAATGGCTAGGAGTGTGCTCCTTGTGCTTTGGTGTAAATGTTTTTTGTGTATTGGTGTATGGGTGACTGTTTTATGTGCCCACTGGCAGAGCTCTTGAAGCCGTGGAGGCTTCGCTTTAGGGGGGAGGTGTCACAAGTGGATGCTGAACACAAAAGTAAAAAATAAAATGCGAGGAAATGCAGGCCTCCCCAAAATGGGTCTTTGCACTATGGCACTTTTCTCACTTGATGGAAGAGGGTGCAACGATGGGGTTGGCCCAAGACGGCAATTGTTCATTTCATTAAAGTTATATTTTTAGGGCTTTTCGGCTTTATTGGCCAGCACAGTGTAGAGAGGGAGGGATAATGGGAGTGAGAGAGAGGGAGAGACATGCGACAAAGGCCACGCGGCCGGATTCGGACCACCCACGTCGTGGCATGCAATGAGCGTGTGGACAGTGGTCTTACTGGCTACGCCACCAGGAGACCCGGCCGGAACTGCGTATTTCAAACAGCGAGAAAGGACAATCAACGGGGATACAAACTCACTCCTAAAAGAATGGTAGAGGTTGGAGCCCTCTCAGTTAGGAGTATCACTATCTTGGGCTGTGCTCCGCCCTGTTGCCAGGCAGGCAGTTACCTGACATTCCTTGGATTAAGTGAACTGTAGTTCTATTTGTAAATGAAGATACTGTATATACACTACTGTTGGAAAGTCTTTTTTCTAATTTTGTTGCATAAGGAACGTAAAGCTTTTTACCAAATGGAATACACACATGCGATAAAGAACATTGGCTAAAGTCGTCCTACCATTTAGCGGACACTCTTATATATAGATTGCTGTGATCTCAGGAGATGCTACCTTTTTGTTACATAGAATGTGACTGTCCAAGTTGCATACCAAGGTTGCAGCAAAGCATGCTGATAGTATTTAGTTACAGTAAATGCAAAAGTACTGGGGAAGTGACACAATTTTTGTTGTTTTGGCTCTGTACTCCTGTACATTGGAATTGAAATAGAACAATGAATATGAGGGTGAAGTGAAGACTGTCCGCTTTAATCAGAGTGTAGTACCTACAGTGCCCACAAGAATTGTTGGCAACCTCAGTTAATATGGGCGAAAAGTACTGGATTAAATTCAGTTTATTGTTAATCAAATGTATTCTATGCTCATAAAAATTAGAATAATATGTAGTTTAATTGTGATACCATTGATCAGAGGAAAAAACAAATCTTTAATGCAAGCTCATTTTTATTTTGAAGAAGATGTACAGTATGTCAGAATTATTGGCGTATTTAGTACTTTGTGCACCCTCCCTTAGCCAAGATAACAGCACTGAGTCTCCTGTAATGTTTGATGAGGTTGGAGGACACATAGCAAGGGATTTTAGACCACTTTTCCATACAGAATCTCTCCAGTCCTGTGGACCAAGTGAACCATTTTTGTGTAGATTTTGAGGTATGTTTTGTATCATTGACCTGCTGGAAGATCCAACCACGACTCTCTTTTAGCCCATAATGAGTCCATAATGCCATGTATCCTAACAAGGTTCCCAGGGCCTTTGGAGGAAAAACAGCCACGCAACATCACAGATTCACCACCTTACTTAACAGTGGGGATAAGGCTCTTTTCTGCATTACTATGCTTCTTATTACAGCAAACCTACCTGTGGTATTTATTGCCAAAAAGCAAAATTTTCATCTCATCTGACCTTAGCACCCAGTTTCAAATTCTGGAAACATTTACCAAACTCCAGGCCCTTACATTTGTGGCATGCACTCTAAAAAATAAAGATGCTTCAGAGGTTCTTTTAAAGCAGGGGTTCTCAATCCTGGTCCTGGGGGACCCCTGTGTATGCTGGGGGACCCCTGTGTATGCTGGGGGACCCCTGTGTATGCTGGTTTTCGTTGCAACCGCAGTTGCAATCCCAGAATTTTAACAAGCTGTTAATTTTTCTTAATTAGGTGCTTTTCATGTTTGGAGGAATTATTCGCCCACTTAAGACACATTATGTCAGAAATAGCTATGCATGCCATGTAGAACAAACTCCCCATGTTCACATTGTGCTTATTGTGCTATATTGCAACAATTACATAAGAAAAGGTTACAAAATAATGTATTTTCACTCAAATGAAAGAGTGAAGTGAATCAATAGGCTCCTAATTAGGTTGTTGAACACATGTGTTTAACTCAATTTTTTCTTTAAGCTTAAGACAATGCAGGTTTGGCTCATTATCATTTGCTTTGTGTTTGAATTCTTCATTATCTATGAAATGGTTAATTTTAGTGGCCATGTGTCCACACTTTCACCAATTAGGAGCCTATTGATTCAAATCAGTCTTTAAATGGATCTGTTAAATAATTTTCTTATCTTTTTTAAATAATATAGCACAATGTGAACATGGGGTGTTTATTCTACATGGCATCCATAGCTATTTCTGATATAATGTGGCTTAAGAGGGTGAATAATTCCTCCAAAAATGACAAGCACCTAATTAAGAAAAATTAACAGCTTGTTAAAATTCTGGGATTGCAACTGCGGTTGCAACGAAAGCCAGCATACACAGGGGTCCCCCAGGACCAGGATTGAGAACCCCTGTTTTAAAGCACCATAAGTTCTATATAGCACCAATCTGTTCCATGGACCAACATGAAGAACCAAAATGGTTCTTCAGGGGTGCTTTCCTGGTTCTTCTCTAGTTCAGTGGTTCTTCAGAACGGAATTTATGCGCACGCTCACAGGCAAGGCAGTGAGGCTGTTCCAGTTTTTTCAAAAAGTATGCAAACATTTTGGTCGCAAATGACGCGCAGCTTCATTTTAAAAATGAGACACAAGAGTCTTTTGATGTTGTTGGGTCACAGACATCAGGAAGTCATGGCATGGAAAGGATATGCAACCAAATATAAAAAATGATTACTTTATTCTATATTATGTTAAACTGTCCAATATTTTTTGATGCCCAAAAATGGGGAGGACTATGTACAAAAGGTTCTATCATTTCTAAACAGTTCATATGGATGAAAATACCCTCAAATTAAAGCTGACAGTCTGCACTTCAACCTCATTGTCATTGTATCCTTTCAAACTCAAAGTGCTAGAGTACAGAACCAAAATAACAAGGAGATAATCAATGTTATTCACTTCACCTGTCAGTGGTTTCAATGTTGTGGCTGATCCGTGTATGTAGTTATGTCAACAGCCAATTAATTTCCAGTATCGTAGAATTATAAAGGTTTATTTAAAAACTGTACCATAAACATTGACCCAATGTGACCCAGCAAAAGCATTAGTCCTAACGTGTCACATGTAATATATGCTAGAATTTCACAGTTCAGGATTAGTTGTTCGTCAAGATGCAAACAGTAACAAAATTAAAATTAAAAAAATATGCAGAGGAATTTACATTACAATAGTAAAGATTCTAAATGTGAGATGAAATAAATAGAATAAAACAAATTGACTTGATCGGATCATCCTCTTGGATTTGGGTAAGGCAAGATGGCCCACAAAATAATCTGGAAGTAAAAGTGAAAAAATAGATAAGCCATGAGTGCAGTCTGAAACAAATCTCTATTCTTTCAGTGTCCCTATATATTTACACATTTACTGCAATGTACAATAATTTCTGTAAATAAAATGAATGAATTAAATATGATAAGCACTTAAAAAATAAAGGCATTAAGGAATTTTCAAAAGTTTCAGTAATATACCACTAATAATAATAATTATAAGAAGAAGAAGAATTAATTGTAGTTGTACAACCCTTTTCAGACCGCAGGTTCAAATGACAATAACAACAGTAACAAACAAATCACTGAACTTTCCAAATGGTGATTGTGAAAAATGAACAGAATTAACAGTTGAATTCAATTATGAGTCAAAACTAAGCAAAAAATGCTGATTTTAATCTAGGTTATTATAAATGTAGAGTTGTTTCAAACTAGTTTTTTTACTGTATAATTTCTATTGAGGGGGTGATTTTTCCCCACCATATTTTACTGCCATTTAGCAGATGCTTTATCCAGAGTGATTTACAATGCAAACAAGTGCAAAGATCAAGGAAGAACGTTTAATATTTTCCTAGAGGGGGAAAGTATAGTACCAAGAGAGACTGAAAGTGATAGAATACTTTCACACCCTGATGGACTGTTAAATTATAAGCTTTGTCCCAAATATTATGGTGCCCTGAAAAAGGGGGGCTATGTATTATAAGTGCAGTAATTTCTACACAAGAAAATGCACCAAAATGTATTAAAATGCAATCCTGCAGACTTTGCTGAGAGAATTACCCACAGTTCATAGTGTTTCTGATGATAAAAACGGAAACGCAGTCGGAAGCGTCTCAAAAATTGTAAACAAGCGACACACATGGTGAGTTATTTCAGCGGGTACAAACCTAAAGTTGTCATAAACATTGAGCATGCGAGTCAAGGCAACATATAGCATCGCAAAGTGCAGCCCCATTCCTCGTATTTGTATCATTTCGAGCCCTTGCACTCACATGCACTCACACATTTATGCTGACCATGCATGTGACGTCAACGAAAGTCTATGGGGGCTCAGTCCTTAGGGCTCAGGGTGGAGATTGAAATTGGGCCAAAGTCGTTCAATTGAGCACATTCATCATTAGTAGGCCATAAAGTTGCCTGCTTCTAGGTGTCGCTAATATTCATTCACTGAGAAAGTATATATGGTGTCAAAAAACATATTTTATAAGGTTATTGCTTCAAACAAAGATGCTAGATTTAGGCAAGTACATATTTACATATATACTGTCTCTTTGATTGTCTATGTACGATAATTTTCTTTAAAAAACTATAATTTTAAGACCCCTGTACGATAATTTCATATTTCCCATCTGGCAACGCTAATGGGGGCATTGTCATCCTGGAAGAGACCACTGCCATCAGGATAGAAATGTTTCATCATAGGATAAAGTTGATGGCCCTTCCCTCTAAGGGGACAAGTGGACCTAAACCATGCCAGAAAAATGCCCCCTACTTGAATGGTTGTTTCTCCTGACAAATTTTCCTATTGATCTCTATGGAAAAATAAGTCAGGAGAAGAAACCCTTCAAATTATCCATCCATATCTACTGCATATCTGGCAGCAGAGTGATGGTTTAAGGCTTGTTTGATACGTCAGACCCTTGATGACTTAGAGCCATTCAGCCAACCATGTGTTCCACACTGTTCCAGTGTAATTTAAAGCTAAATCTAGTCCCACCCCCCCAATTCCCATAGAGATCCATTCAAATGCAGAGGTTATAGTATCGCTTCTAAGAGTACCTGGAAATAAGATATCAGGAGTCTTTTGATATCCTTTTATACAGTCATGATGGCATCACCTTTTTACCTGTGGAATACCTGTTTACCACAGAAGTTGTTTGAGAGAATGGCAAGAATGTGCAAAGCCGTTATCAAGGCAAAGGGTGGCTACTTTGAAGAATCTAAAATATAAGACTTTTTTTATTTGTTTAACCCTTTTTTGGTTTTTGAATAATTTAATTTGTGTTATCTCATAGTTTTGATATCTTTACTATTCCAAAATGTGGAAAACAGTAAAAATAACGGGAAAAAACCTTCTATGAGTAGGTGTGTCCAAACTTTTGACTGGTACTGTACTACAATGTAAAGCTGGGGGGTATTTATGCAAGAACGCAGAGTGATAAGTTAACAGTTAAAAATACAATTTTATAGGATCTGGTGCGAATGTGATTAATGCTAACATCCTTGTCGATACAGTATTGTATTGCACTCAATAAAAGCTAAGTATTAGCCATCCAGCCTTTGATATCAGCAAGACAATCAGAGAGGTTCTTTTAAGAGAACACTTGTCATTTGATTTCAATCGGAGCGGAGCATGTATATAGAGAAAATAATAGGCCCTAAAATTAGCCCCTGGGGGACCCCACAGGAAATGAGAGCAGAGGAGGACGAGAAGCTCTTGACAATAAGAGAATGTTATATTCTTTAGGTAGGATGTAAACCACATTAGGGCAGTACCTTGAATGCCAACCACATGCTTAATCCAGTCAATTAAGATATCGTGGTTGAATGTCGCACTAAGGTCCATCGTCAATAGCAAATCATTTAACACTTTAAGAAAGGCAGATTCTTTACTGTGGAGGGTTCTGAAACCAGACTGGAACTTTTCAAAGATATTATTTTGGTTTTAAAAGGACAGAAGTTAAGAGGCACTTTTCGTATGGGACTTTAGATAGAAATGGCAATTTGAAGATCGGGCAGAAATTGTTTTAATTGTGGGGGCAAGATTTGGCTTTTTTAAAAGAGGCTGAACCACAGGGTGTTTAAAACAGGATGGGACAATGCCTGAGTTCAGACAGTGGTTAATATAGACACTCTGACCAATTATGTCTTTTAAGGAGGTGTGAGGGGACAGTGTCAAGAGGGCAGGTTATGGGCTTCTTGTGAGACACTGTATCAAGACAGAAAGAGACAGGCTCAAACTGACTTGAGACAGAAGTGGGCATAACTGGAGGGATCATGCGAAGGAGGTGAAATGTGAGAATTTTTTTAAATCATCCCAAGTAGCAGGGGACACATCCAGGCTGCAAATGACAGAAGGATTCATTACCGGTACTGAATTAAATAGAACTTTAGGTCTATGACAGTTTTCGAAAGTATATCGGAAAAATACTGTGCTCTCGCTGCTTTAACTCCTTCCTGAAACTTAACCAGTCTCTCAAAATATCATAGGATACTTGCTTATCCTTTTTCCATTTTCGCTCTGCTTTTCTGCAATCCTGCCTAAGAGCTCAGGTTGCATCATTGACTCAGCTTTAGGTTTGGGCCATCTGACTTTAACAGCCAGGCAGGATTATTCACATATGAGCTATACCAGGATGATTTTCACATTGTTATAATTCTATATACAATATTGTGCTGAATAATGGCAATCTAAACAAATTAAATAGACAAATTGCAAATACCATCAGGATGAGGCCAAGTGTGACAGCAGTAGAGATGGTAGTTCCAGGATCATCTCCAGGATCTGAGAAATGAAATTACAGGAAAACAGTGTTGCATTATAATGTAATGGCTGTAAAATGTACCAATTGTAGTATAAAGGCCAGTTTATAGTCCAGCGACAGTGTGTCGCTCGACTGAAATCGCAGAACTTTCATGAACATTCTATTGTCGCTCTACATACACTGTGGTCGTTGTCGTTCGCAAAAAGTATGAATGCGCTCCAGTGATAGTTTAGGGGACAATGAAGGAAGAAGCAGCTTTAAAAAGGCTACATCTCATTATGTCTGCTGCTTCACCCCTTTTTTGTCGAAGGCCGCTGAAATAAAGTTTATAAATGTCCATTTCGAGGGCACCATATTGTTTGAAATATCATTCATTGCATCTTTCATACACTTAGGCTATGTGGGTTTTGAACGAGGTAGCAAATAATAAAACCTCAACAGACCTGTAGTCTCTCTTATTCTGGTTGCATAAAGTTTAATCTGGCAAATCTAAGTTACTGTTAAAGCAAATAACTTCAATGCATTCGCAGGCGCCTACAACGCTACAAATGTGTAGTCAAGCTACAAATGTGTCTTTGTAACCGTTCACAATAGCCTAGACTAAGAGGTTATTGGTAAATAGTAACATTGGAAGCAAGCTGTTTCTTGTTCTCAACAAAGTCTAGCTCAGCAAATTACATTGTTATTATTATTATTAGACTATTAATAATAATATTAAATTGTGCTAATTTATAATGCTATTCACGCGCTTGCTAGGTAGGTCATCTATGGGTAGGTATAGGCCTACCCTATGGCTGATGTGAAGTTTTCCAACAAAAAATCTGAGTCCATTAACAGTTAGCTTATGTGCTAGCTAGTAAGTTGACAGCTCGACCGAAGCCTCCGCTGTCCGAGACAAAGGTTACCATAACAACAGAGGCAGCAACAGGGTCAAAGTTGAATTTATTTTATGTCTCAGTGACAGTTGCAGTGACCACAGGACGACAGTCGCCCGAAGTATGAACCAAATATCTCTGTCGCTGGACTATAAACTGGCCTTAGGCCTAGTACATACTCTACGCAAGGAACATAAACCCCAACGCAGATGCGGGACATACGCAAGCTCTTTGCTTACATACCATACGCACGTTGACCGGCTTCTTTTCGCCCTGTCCGCTAGTTGGCAGCCTAGGCTAATCTGGCGTGGCTTTCCCAAAGCTTGTCGTAGCGGGAAGTATGTCGTGAAACGTGTCGTGAAGATATACTTGCCATTCACGACGCTTTCCCGAAAGTGCTCGTAACTCAAAGAGATCGTGAAATGTGTCGCGAGCTCAAGACAACATTGGACTAGTCGTGAAATCTCAAATGTGAGAATAAATATTATATTTATTTTTCTTGTTCGCTCTTCTCTTTGTCTCTGTCTTTTTTGTCAGTTAGGTTTGTTCAGATTTAAAGCGAAAAGCAAAGAAAAAAATATTCAAAGATGATCATAACTATTGCTTTTGGGAAAGTGGCTGATAACGATGTGTGATGCTTTCTGTGGTGTGAATCGGCTTTTCTACATCGACCTGTCGGGTCTGTGTTACTCAAAGTTTGTTGTGAAAGTGTGTCTTGAAATATTCAGTCCACGATATACATTGGGAAAGAGTCGTGACAATTTCAAGACATGTCTTCAAAAAGATTGTGAAGTGTGTCGTCAATTCTGAAGACACATCGGAATCGGGAAAGCCACCCCTGGTTGGAGCGAGTAACCTTACACCGGAAATTATTACTTCTTTGTGTGTAGTTGTTCATTCTGCAGTGATTGAACAGTATTTACATTTAGCACCTCTAACGGAAACGCGTGGAATTGCACCACACGTTTGCGTCACGCTACAAAATTTGGACTGCGCATTTTGCTACGCAAGAATGCGAGAAACGCCCCCTGCATTGCTCTTTGCGTCATTGCGCGCGTTCCTTGCCTAGAGTATGTACCAGGCCTTAATGGTTATGGAACTGGGCTTGTAATTCCTAAATTGTTGGCTTGATTCCCAGCTGTGGCGCTGCCATTGTACCTATCTATACTGTATGTAAAACTGTAATCTTTGTAAGAGAGTCTGCTAAATGCATAGGACATAACAGGAAACTATATAGGCTACCTCAATTGTAATTGAAGTAAACAGTGATGTTTTTTAAGGGAAGAATTAGGGAAACTAATATTAACAGTAGCATAGCAAGTAGATCTGCCAACAGATTTTTGTATCATGGGCCGTTTAGGCCGTAATTCATTTTTGACCTCTCAGATACATACTGTATATTCTACTCTTACATATGTGTGACCGGATCCATGCTTCAGATACGTGTTTCAAATTTGGACTTTTTTAGTTTTTCAGCTCAAGTTAAAGTATCACTTGGATGAGATTGAGTAAATATTTCTGGAGATATGACTGTTTGAATATTGTTCAGAAAACTGGCTTTGAAGATTTTGTTGTGAATTCTGCCCTTTCTCATTGTAAAATACACCCACAGGAAGTATCTTGGAGGACTAATGGAAGATTAAAGGTGGAATGTGCCAATACCCTCCCTCTATCTATCATGTGACTGTTTAACATCAGTGAAAGTTGGTAACTGAATGGGTCAAATCCTTTAATACTGAGTTTGAGTCTTGAACAAGTTGAGGGGAAAAAGCTTTATTCACAAACATTATGGTTAAACCAACCTAAGGCATTGTGAGAAGTCATATCAGTGTCATAGTGCATTAAGTGCAATTTAAAAAATGTAAATCAGTGCAGTGACTTCAACAAGTCACTGGTTGAAGCAGGTTTGCTTGGTGCACAAAGAAAGATGTGACAAAATATATATAATTTTTTCGATCAGCATGGTGGAAATAGTTCGTAAAAACAGGTCCAAGTAAAAAAAAAACGAAGTTATCCAGTAAGCCAGTGGTTCCCAAACCGGTCCTGGGGCCCCCCTGTGTATGCTGGTTTTTGTTCCAACAACAATTGCGATCCCAGAATTTTAACAAGCTGTTAATTTTTCTTAATTAGGTGCTTTTCATGTTTAGAGGGATTATTTACCGTCTTAAGCCTCATTATATCAGAAATAGCTATGGATGCCATGTAGAATAAACACCCGATGTTCACATTGTGCTTATTGTGCTATATTATTTACAAGAGATAGAGAATAAATTATTTAACTGATCCATTTAAAGACTGGTTTGAATCAATAGGCTCCTAATTGGTGAAAGTGTGCACACTTGGCCACTAAAACTAACCATTTGGTGAATAATGAAGAATTCAAACACAAAGCAAATGATAACGAGCCAAACCTGCATTGTGTTAATAAGCTTAAGGGAAAAAATATGAAAGTTAAACACATGTGTTCAACAACCTAATTAGGAGCCTATTTAAGATCTATTTAGATCACTTTAAGGGTTGTTTCTCCTGACAAATTTTCCGATTGAGCTCTATGGAAAAATAAGTCAGGAGAAGAAACCCTTGAATGATCCATCCATATTTACTGCATATCTGGCAGCAGAGTGATGGTTTGAGGCTCGTTTGATACCTCAGACCCTTTATGACTTACAGCTATTTCGCCAACCATGTATTCCATACTGTTCCAGCATAATTTACAACTAAATCTAGTCCCACCCCCCGATTCCCATAGAGATCCATTCAAATGCTGAGACAAAACAATGATCCACATTGTTCCTGCTTTTCCGCTCCCTTTCCCCCTCACAGTGTCCCAGTACCTACCTAAATGTCATTGCATCAGCGTATACATGTTCACATTTATATCTTGGCCCACCAAACTGTAGGCCTAGCAGCCCACCCGAACTTGTGTCCCAGTCTATGTAATCTGAATTTCAGCTCCCCTGAGAACTTCTGAAATTTGTGGTGGTAAAACTGTTAGGAAAGGTTTCCAGATTTCTTTGAAAACTCCCTGGGCCCTATCTTACACCCAGAGCTAAGCGACGCTAACCCAAATGCAAGTGTCTTTGCTAATTCCAGACCAGTGTAGGTGTCATTTTAGCATCCAGCGCTGACGTTGTTGAAATAACAAGTTAACTTGCGCCCATAGGGTTGGTCTTTAGACGAGGTGTGGCCAGGATAATTTTTGGTGTATTGCTATCTTGAGCCAGCAGAAAGCTCTTGCGCTAAAACCACCACAAACCTGGTTAAGCCATGTCGCAGTTGTTTCAATGTTATTTTAACTGCACAATATTAAGATAGTAACACCCTCCTGTCTGTTACACACACAAACAAGCATAAAAATACCAAGATTACATTGTGAATTAATATTTTTCCCCAAAATAAAACATTGTCCCTGGAATCGTGGGAAAGTGGGCTTGTTTTAAGACAGTAAACTACCAGTAAAAACACGTTGGTCATATTTCCATAAGCAGGACAATATAAAACATTGTATAATCAAACGAAATTCGTTAAACAAGCAGGCTAATATTACCACGTATATTTTGTAAAATAACAGCAATGGTGTAAGCTTCTGTTTCCCCATTATTATATTTCTGGGAAACGGGAAATAGTTTGGCGGGGAATTACCGGGAACCCATGCCACATGTCAGTGTTAAATCCTAATGTTTAAGATTATTATTGTGTATATTAAAACATGTCATAATGGTTAGTCCGAATAATATTGATCCATATATTCCTTGCTCACACACTTTAATCTTGCGCAGGAGCAGGTCTGTTTCGCCAACTGTAAATCACTCTTTTTGCATCAGCCATTATATTAGCAATCCGCCAAGGTGCAAACGCAGCTGGCTTTCCCATGCTCTAATAGTTCCCCTTGACATACAAAGTATCATTAAAAAGTATCGAGGGTTATCGGTTATTAATAATAGCTTTTCCACTTCAGTTATCAATGAGCTCTCGATAGGACTTGACTCAATGAAGTGTCCAATCTGTAGATATGCAAAAAAATGTTTATTCGGGATATTAAATTTGTCATGAATTTGGGGAAACTCTAAAAGTGTGTTTCCATCAAATAAGTCAGAGGTCGATCTTTACTATACTTTACTATAGACCCTTTACTATACCAATCATAAAAAATGCTTTTCTTTATACCAGGAGGAAAGGTCTTATTCCCTATAGAAAAGCATTTTTTTATGATTAGTATAGTAAAGGGATAAGATCAAGGCAGATAAACAGTTCTGTCTCTCTAGATGTTTACACATATCTCTCCATACATGTAAAGTACTATTTAGTACACGGTTCTGTTTTAGACCTCCATTTCCTTTCTGTTCCCTGTCATGATGCTTATCAGTGAGTATGGTAATGATGCTTATCAGTGAGTATGGTAATGATGCTTATCAGTGAGTATGGTAATGATGCTTATCAGTGAGCATGGTAATGATGCTTATCAGTGAGTATGGTAATGATGCTTATCAGTGAGTATGGTAATGATGCTTATCAGTGAGTATGGTAATGATGCTTATCAGTGAGTATGGTAATGATGCTTATCAGTGAGTATGGTAAAGCAAACCATTAGTCACTGCTGACCCAGTTAGACATAGGGTCATCTCTGATCGCTGGTATGCTTTCGATATTCGGCAGTTCATTTTGGCCTTCACACTTTGCTCTTGCCATCACTCTGATACAAGTGAATCTCATCTGTCCACAAGACCTTTTTCCAGAACTCTTCACTCTTTCAGGTACTTCTTAGCAAACTGTAACAATGGCCATCCTGGTTTTGCGGCTAATGAGTGGTTTCCATCTTGCAGTGAGCCTCTGTAATTTTCTTTTTGAAGTCTTCTGCGGACAGTAGTCCCTGATACATCCACGCCTGCCTCTGGAAGAGTGTTTCCGATCTGCCGGACAGCTGTTTGGAGGTTTTTCTTCATTATGGTGAGAATTCTTCAGCCATCCTAGAGGTCTGCTAAATGTCTTCCTTAGCCTACCAGGCCCTTTCAGATTACTGAGCTCACAAGTGCACTCTTTCTTCTTAATGATGTTCCAAACAGTTGATTTTGGTAAGCATAAGTTTGGCCTATGTCTCACTGTTGTTTTCATATTTCCCAACCTCATAATGGCCTCCTTGACTTTTATTGGCACAACTCTGGTTCTCATGTTAGCAAATGCCAATAACAGCATTAAAAAGCTGACAATCAAGACTAGACACTGAAAGCTGTCTTATACCTGTATTAGGGGGGGGGGGGGTGAAATTAATTTGACCTCTAAACTTTTGAATGCACATGTCCAACTATTCAATGTTTCAGTACTTTTTGCACAACTTGCTGTTCTCTAACAAGGAGCTGAACGGCAAAATTCACAACAGGTGTTTGATCCATGAATCGACCAATAAATTTCCTGGTTCAATTAGAATTGGTATTTAAACAGTCCTCTTCATCATGCTGTTCACATTTTGACATCATGAGACCAAGACGACACCTAACAATTGATCAACAGTACCTCGCCATTGCGAGGCTTCAAACAGGATGTTCTCAGAGGGAAGTGGCCACTGAGCTTAGAGTGTCACAGAGTGTCATCAGCAGGTTGCAACAGAGATACAGAGAGACTGGAAGAGTCACAGAAAGGCATAGAAGTGGACGTCCTTTGGCCACATCCCACACTGATGACCGCTTCATTGTGAACAGTGCCCTGCGGAACCGGATGATGAATGCCACTCAACTCCAGGCACATTTAAGGGAGGTGAGAGGCACCCAAGTGTCACGTCAGACCATTCGAAACCGTTTACATCAGCGTGGTCTGCGTGCTAGACAACCTGCAAGGGTACCTGACCACACCACCAGGCACAGGCGTCATCGTCTTGCATGGGCCAGGGAGCATTTACGCTGGACGAGGGACCAGTGGGCCTCAGTGCTGTTCTCTGATGAAAGTCGATTCACGTTGAGCAGAAATGATGGCCGCCAACGATGTTGGAGACGTCAAGGAGAGCGCTATGCATCAGCCACTGTTGTCACCAGACGACCCTTTGGTGGTGGCGGTGTTACAGTGTGGGCAGGTGTGTCTAGTCAATACAGAACTGCCCTACACTTTGTGAATGGTACAGTGACAAGCCCATACTACCTGAATAACATCATTAATCCAGTCATTGTGCCCCTGCATGAACAACACAGGCCTAATTTCATCTTCATGGACGACAATGCTCCAGCTCATCGAGGTCGCATCATTAGGGAAAGGCTGCTGGAGACTGGGGTACCTCAAATGGAGTGGCCTGCACTTTCTCCAGACCTGAATCCCATAGAAAACCTATGGGATCAGCTGACTCACCGTGTAGAGGCTCGTAACTCTGTACCCCAGAACCTCAATGACCTGAGGGCCGCCCTTCAAGAAGAGTGGGATGCCATGCCTCAGCAGACAATAAGTCGACTTGTGAACAGCATGAGACGTCGTTGTCAAGCTGTAATTGATGCTCAAGGGCACATGACAAGTTATTGAGACATTGACATTTTTGTTGTGGTATACCCACCACTGTTGTTGGCTTTTGTTTCAATAAATTGTTTGAGATGAGGAAATCACCATTGCATGCTTCTACTTAAATGCCCTACTTTCATGATACGTATAATATCACTGTAGCGTGAACTTACATTTTCCATAAATTTCACCCGAAAGCCAAATATCCCTAACTTTTTGTGAGTAGTGTATGTATATGAGAGTCATAATATATTGGGATGGCAGGTATGCCATCCACCAAGTTACGGCTTGGCGGGGCATGCCCCATACCTATACAGCACATAAATTTTTTTCGACAAAAACAATGTGCAACTGTTTAGCCCTAGCCTACACCATTAATAATCGGGTTTAGCCTAGCTACTCAGCGTGGATCAACCAGAAATCTTGACAAAGGTATTCTGTTATATCAAATGATATTCCGAGATGGCAACACTTTAATAGCCTACTTTGTATTACAAAATTATTACATGTGACTGTTTGCAACCGAATTGCAGTATAAAACATAATTAATATGCGATTGTGTTCAGCTAATGACAGCAAATAGGCTACTTCTTATTTAAAGTGGTGGCATTTTTATTTTAGATTTTTCTTTTGCTTTAGAACCCAACAACAACAGTGAACAGATAAATACAATTTTGTATAATAGAAGAAATATATAAATAAAATAAATAGCCCAGTGGTTCAAATAAACATATTTTATGGTGTCCAAATAAATCTTTACCAAATACTATTTAAAACTAATAAACGAAACAGGCTCCTGTACAGACACACGCATCAAGATCTGGCTTGTTTGTCAGATTTGGCTGGCTATCTCCTATACAGCCATCCATCCACCACATTTTCAGTAGGCTAATGGATTCTAGGATCTGAGAAAAAATAAGATTTATATTTGCATAGACTAATAAAATAGCTATATGCAAATATAACCATTCAATGTCTATTGTTAGGCCACGTAGCTATCTAACGTTACAATCAATGACCGACATCGTTATTTTAGGCTATAGGCTAAACGTTAAACTTCTGCTAGAATATTGGAGATGGGAAAGTCGTAAATAAATGTAAATTGGATGCGATTTCAAACTAGCTTGAAAAGTAAGGGAGAGTGAACAGAAAACATTGAGCATAGGCTATTAAAAATTAGCATCAATCAGGTGATTTGGGTCTGAATAAAATATCAACGCAAGTTTACTAACTTGATTTGCTACCAGCTAGACTCTGCTGTCTGAAACCGCTTCGAATTCCAGCTCGCGCCACTGGGAGAAAGAAATGTGGCTCGGGTAGTTCGAAAGAATCAAACAAAGTTAAGGACATTCACGTTCACGTTCATTAGTTGCAAACTGATACGTTCAGTTAACCGTTCACCAAAAACATGAGCACGTTCAATGAACGCGCTCTTTTAGCGCGTTCATGCACAACACTGACTATAGGGCATGTTTGAACAATTGTCTGCATCCACTGCTTTGGGTCTATGAAAAGCATAGAATTAATAAAATGTATTCTCATTATTATTATTATTATTATTAGTATTATTATTATTATGTATTTATTGATTGATTTATTTGGAATATTTCGATTTCTATCAAAACCTGTGTGGTCCTACAGAGCATAGATATCCTTGTGTTCACAAAATTCTGTTCGCAAATATCATAACTATTGGATACGTTCCAATGCTATATGTACGCTATTTTCTAGGGGGGGGGCTCCACCGAATGTTGTTTTTTTTACCTGAAAAAAGTGTCCCCACAACTTTTCAAAACAAAGTGATGCCCTTGAAAGAGAATATATGTATATGAGAGGTACAAAATGAATTATACCCCAAACTGGCTGTCCTAGATTTCTTCTTTTGTCCTCGGTATAATGTACATATTGTGTGATTCTGCCATTGATCCTATCTCCCCAGAAAAGAGGCCTTTGTCTTTTGGACCAAAGGCAGCTGGAACTTTCCATTTCTGTAACAGTTTTCATAATGCTAATTGCCAGCTACACTACCTTGGGTGGGTGTGTACAGTTTTCTCCCTTCTGAAGAATAATGACTTCTCAAGGAATGATATTACAGTATAAGTTTGTTATGAGCCTTTCTGGACATTTTTTTTTTCTTTTTTAAATTCATTTTGATCTATGTTTGTTCGTTTTAATTTTTTTCTTATTGTAAAGTTTTGTGTTCTATGTGTTTTGTCAAGTGAGCGTGGGTCTGGCCATTTAGGGGTCGATTTACTAAAGGTTTGCATATACAAAATCACATGTAAGACCGTCATCACCCAAAAAAAATCAACTGAGGTGATTGACGAAGGAGGTGCAAAGAGGACTGTGTGTGTTAAAACTGAAAGATACATGGCTTTTTCATTTTTGCGGGTTAGCCTGAATGAATATGGAAAATTGAGCGTCCTTATACTGACGGGAAGATAGTGGGTTTGTAGTTGAGTGCATGTTTTTTTTTTTTGTGTAAGCAAAAGTGTACAGTGTCTGGTCTGCTTACCTGAGGGAGATTCTCTGTGTGTCCGGCGATGTTCAGGGGGACGTGCGGTCCAGGAAGGGATAGAAATACTGCTTTGGTTTTATGTAAAGGACAATTTTAATGAAATTTCATAAAGGTCTTGGTTTGTACTTACCCGTTCTGTGTGCTGTCTGAAGGGTGGGCGGGTACCTGTGCAAGGAAGTTTGGAAAAACGGATAGTATGGGGAAGCTTGCAACTGCTTAAAATGTGGAGCGTTGTGTGGGAGGTGCATAGCCTTGCCTTTATGAGTGCTTCGTTGCTGTCACTTGGGGCCTGAGTGGGGTGGATCTGTAAGGGGTGGGGGCAGGAAATTTGAATGTCTGCCTGTGGTTCCTTTTTTTTCTTTGAAGCATTTCAATAATGACAATTGTGTAGAACTTACCACATCTGGCATCAAGGTGTTTTTTTCTGTGAAGGGAAAAGAGACAGGGTTGGCTTGGGAAACCTCCGATAGTCTTGCCGTTGCATCAAAACAATGTGATGCAGGGGTTACACATTAAATGGTGAATATTTTATAAAATGTATAGGTATGGGGTATGCCTCGCCAACCTGTAACTTAACAGATACCGGACATGCCATCCCAATTCGGTTTCAGTTGCATGGGAGTTGTATTTAATTTAAACGTATCTCATGTTAGTGAGACAGCTGTAGTCCAGCATTAGTGTTCTCCTGAGATGACAGGTGTACTGTTACGACCCCGGATATGGACTGGACCCAAATGCATGACTCAAACACAGGAATGCCAATACTCAATATTTTATTGCTTGATCAGGGTACTCCTGAAGCATAGGGAGAAAGGCAAAGGCAGTTAAAGTTCCAAGCCGGAACTGGACTTCAAATAGACAGACAACAGAGCGCGTAGCTCTAATAAATTATGCTTCAACCAGTACTCCTGAAGCATAGGGAGAACATAGAAGACGGACAGTCCGGGTATGAGTCAGCAGGGGAGCAGCGGGAGCAGGAGAGGCCAGGGGCAGGAGATGGAGACAGATAACCAGGTAGGCGGAGCAGGGGTAGAGCGGGAGCGGGAACAGGGCTGAGTGGAGTGGCGGAAGATGTGCAGGACAGTGCAGCGGAGTCCGGGCAGGGCGCGGGCGCAGCGGCAGGGCAGCAGCAGTAGCAGCACAGCAACAGCAGAGCAGCAGCAGCACATCAACAGCAACCACAGCACTGCAACCGCAACACAGGCAGGGGTAGCAAACAACTGCAGGTTGGCAGACTGAAGCAGACAAAGGTAGTATAGCGAGGCAGGAATAAATGAACAGTGGGAAATGCCGTTCCAGACGAGAGCAGACTTGGACTTCAGACGGAAGAGAAAAGGCGAGTTAACGCCGGTACAGGACAAGACTTTAGTTAGCAAGACTAGACTGGATACTAGGAATCAAGACAAGACAAAAGCAAAAGACAAGTTTCAGCAAAAGCCAAATCCAGAAAAAATTAAATCCGACAATATGAAGTCGGCGCTACAGCTTAGAGCTATGCAGACGATTCGGCCAATCATAAAAATGCCACATCAAAATAATATATTTCTCTAATATCTGATTGGTTGGTTTGGCCATATAAAACATGTAGACGCAGCGAGAAAGAGAGAGAGGTCAGTTTCTTTGATCAATCAATGCCGTCTCTTCTTGATAACTCCTAACTTTTATACATTGCTTAGGATATAATATTTGCTAGCCTAGATTACTCAGTGGCGAGAGTCTCCGTCTGGGAGATTCGATTTTAAATTGATTACAGTTTCACTCAAAATTATTCAACCCCCTTCACTTTTTGCACACTTTATTGTGTTGTAGATTTAATTTCAAATGGATAAAATTGCCATTTTTGCCCATCAATCTACACTCAATAACCTATAATGACAAAGTGAAAACATTTTTTTAGAAAGTTTTGCAAATGTATTAAAAATCAAAAACTGAACTTTCTCATGTGCATAAGTATTCATACCCTTTGCTTTAATGTATTTTTAAAGTATCATATTTCATATTTGGTCGCATATCCTTTGCATGCTGTTACTTCTTGAAGTCTGTGACCCATCAACATCAAAAGACTCTCGATATCTTATTTTCAGGTACTGTTACAAGCGATACTATAACCTCTCTGCATTTGAATGGATCTCTATGGGAATTGGGGGGTGAGACTGGATTCAGCTGTAAATTACACTGGTACAGTCTGGAACACATGACTGGCGAAATGGCTGTAAGTTATCAAGGGTCTGAGCTATAGAACCAGCCCCAACCATCACTCTGTTGCCAGATATGGAGAATATTTATCCATTATCCATTTAAAATTAAATCTACAACACAATAAAGTGTGCAAAAAGGGGGTTGAATAATTTTGAGTGCAACTGTACATGTTGCATCTAGCCTAGTTGTTATAGCGGAACATCTGCAGCATTGCATTAGCTGGCTGCACATGTGTGTGCACACCCGTGTGTGTGTGTGTGTGTGTGTGTGTGTGTGTGTGTGTGTGTGTGTGTGTGTGTGTGTTAGCTAGCCTACTGCTGCGTGTTGGCTAGTCAGCCCCTACTTTCCTCAAACTTTGGAATACTTCACATATATAAAAATATACTATCATATCTGTCTCTCGCTCTCACGGCGAAACGGCAGTCATCAACAGAAGCAAGCCCCCCGGCGTCTCAGGCATAAAATATAGCCTATTAAAAAATATATATATATATATATATATATACAGATCCTTTCCAAAAAATTAGAATATCAT
This sequence comes from Synaphobranchus kaupii, assembly GCA_029718625.1. Lineage (NCBI taxonomy): Eukaryota > Metazoa > Chordata > Actinopteri > Anguilliformes > Synaphobranchidae > Synaphobranchus > Synaphobranchus kaupii. The sequence goes on from CM056399.1 coordinate 1,998,865, forward strand.
GGAAAAGTTTTTTTTTCCATAATTCCATTCAAAAAGTGAAACTTTCATAGATTATAGATTCATTACACACAAAGTGAAATATTTCTAGCCTTTATTTGTTTCATTTTTCATAATTTTGGCGTACAGCTCCAGAAAACCCCCAAAACAGTATTTCAAGAAATTAGAATAGTGTGTCGAAAATCAGCATTTTTTTTTTACCACGATGTTTCTCTCGCTAATAATAGGCTACTAACCGCGAGAACCGCTTAAATCCGAACCAGAACTTTAGTAGATGTACACATTCTCACACGTTTCAGCTCATGCTCTTATTTTGAAAGGCTTATTGAGGTGGCGTGACATCACATATAAAGCAATACCCCTGATTGGCTGACTACATTTGTGGATCGTACTTTCCGCGATAAAACTGTCAAAATTATTTGTAGTCAAATGCGAAGCGATCCACAAGTACACTGTGATCCGCAAACACAGATTTGACACTTGAACGCTGAGCATTGCACAGAATTTGTACGCGTGTCTTGAAACAGGGGTTTGAAAATACAAGTTAGACTGTGTTTGTTTGCAAATTGTGAAGAGTGTATTTGTAGATTGTTACACCAAAAAACAGCGGAACAGTAGTGTCAAAATTATGAAAACAAATGCGAAACAATCTACAAATAGAATACCAGAATTTGAATGAATGCAACATGATTTGTCTCCGTCACACACGCAGACAAATCATGTTGCATTCATTCAAATTCTGGTTTTTAAGTACAAGTCACTGAATTCTATTTGTGGATCATGATGTGTTTGTTTGTGGATTTTGAATCTATTTGTGGATCGTGTTTTATATTTGCAGATCATGAGTTGTTTTTTGTGGATTTTGAATCTATTTGTGGATCGTGTTTTATATTTGTGGATCATGAAGAGTTTGTGGATTTCGAATCTATTTGTAGATTGTGTTTTGTGTTTACAAATTTGTGACTCATAGTCTGTGCATTTACAATAATTTTGACATCGATTTACCCCCATAGTTATAGTATCGCTGAAAATAAAATATCAAGAGTCTTTTGATATCCCTTTATACCCAGTCATGATAGCATCACCTGTTTACCTGTGGAACGTTACAAACAGGTGTTTTTTTTAACTTCCCAGTCTTTTTTTGGCCCTGTCCCAACTTTTTTAGAACGTGTTGCAGGCATCAAATGTTTTACCTTATCAATAAAGTTGATAAGTAAAACATAACATATCTTTTCTTTGTACTGTTTTCAATTAAATA
>CM056399.1:2000619-2064051 GCA_029718625.1 Synaphobranchus kaupii
ATAAGACTGTAGGCTAGAATATTTGACTTGATCTTTTCATGCGCCTTATGACAAAACAATACGTCCTGGCCCAAAAGGTCCTAATAGCACGGCTTAATGATAAAACTGAACAAATACATTATTCTAATTAGCATTAGCAACTGAAACATATACAGACGCCCCCCCCCCCCCCCAAAAAAGTGTCATTTCAACTAAACCTATTCCTTGTTTGTTGTGTACTTCTTTGGATCAGTATTCTCACAGTATCTTGGAATGCCTGTAAATACTCTAAAAACTCTCATCACCGCAAAACCGACCACCCACAAATAGCTGTACCATTACGTTGGTAAAGTACATGAGTAAAAGCAAAAGATTTGAAGGCTACTATGATATGTTAGGGGTAATTCAAGATGTAGCACACCCAGTGTAATGTCCAGTGTTCAGCTCTAACAGAGTAGGCTACAAATGAGTCCAATAGGGACCATATACTGTAGGAGTTGATTTAACACTGAACATTTTTTTACTGTGTATCTGTGAATTACTTTAATAAAATGATCTAATTGCCTGACTATTTTGACAACGGGTGAGTTGATTGAACGAATCCGTACAATTTAACTTGACAACAGCCGAACGCCACTCTACAGGCGCATGCGCGCTCTGGTGTGTATGCTCTCAAGTTGTTTCTCAAGAGTGCAGGAAAGAAGAAGTAGTCAAGCAGTTGAGCTGATTCTGCACAGGGATGCGCAGCTGCATCGTAGGCTGCAAAACACGCTGCGGTTTTCACAACTTTTTTTTTTTTAAAACGCAGCAACATTAGAAAAATGGCGGGCTGCCCAAAGTAGATAAAAGGCCAAGCTATATGTGTAAGAAAAATGTAGGCGTTCGTTTATAGGCTATATCGTTTTGATTATCATATAGGCTACACATATGATAATAAGTCGCACAATCGTGAACATTAAAAAAACAAAAAAAAACAATGTGTTGATTTTTCTTACATCTAAAGAACTTTTCTGTTTTCTGAAAGTCTTTGTTGCTTTTTTGGTGTGGAGGGAGCGGAAGTGTGTGCGGAAAGTCTGAGGTTTAGAGACAGGAAGCCTGCCGAGTTCAGATAACGACACCTGACAAGGCTCTACCCTACAGTTTACTATAAATTATTCTTAAAATAACTGTCCTGGACGCAAGACATTGGCGCGGGATAGTCGGAGTAGCCCACTGGGGGGGGGAAAAAAGTAATTGGTAACATAGAATATTTCATAAATTGCTATTGCCACGCAATATAAATCTCAATTTAATCATCGTTAACCGTTCACTTGTGGTTTGAAACTTGCAAGCAGGTGTTTCGCTTAGAGTGTGTATCCTTCTCACGCGCTTTAGAAACAGTTTAGGCCTATGTGCCTAAGAGGGGTGTGGGGTAGTTGAAGGATTACTATGGTGTAACCTCAGACAGTTACCGATCTTCTCCTAATAATCATACCAACCAAAAGACGACACAGAAACTTTTCAGCTGTTCACAGATTATAGCTAGTAAAAAGGTGCATTGATGTAATGTGTATCTAAACACTATAGGCCTAATTTTAAGAAAAATGCATAATAACTATCACCTTGTAGACATATTTCAAATAAGCAAGTCACCCAAACATATTTAACCGTTTTATGGCTGCAAAACGTATAAGCAATACAAATAAACCAAAGTGTGTGCGTTCTTCGAATTTTCCCCTGAAATATTTTAGCTCATTACGCATACCATTGGCGTTTTTAAAAGTTATAGGCCTACCTTCTAATCTGTGTTATAGAATTGAACAAATTTTATGTAAGTTTTTGGTTATACATACGATGATAGTTTGCTTGTTGAGTTATGTTTTTTCTGTACGTTAATTCTTTTTTTTTTTTTACTATTTTTGATCTCCTTAAACAATTAATACTGATTGGCAGGCTATAACATTATGATTTTAGGCCTCAATAATAATTTACTATTTAATAGAACTGCGCCTAAGCACACGACCGAGATCTGAGACATATAGCCCAGGGACTACAGATTCAATTTAGCCTCTCTGGCTACCTCTGGGACATTTACAGAAATGTTATTAATGTGCATTGTGCCTGTCAAATAAACTAACAAATTAAATGTAAAAAAATATGTCGAATTGAGTATAACGAACAAGGCATGTTTTGTTTTTTAAACAAACAAAACAAAGTTGTATATTATTGCATCACTTTATAACGTGCCTACACAAACACATCCCATTCCCATTCATGTGAGATTGGATGACCGATGAAATAAAGATTGCTTAAAACCATTTAAATCCATTTTTAAAAATCACAAATTAGCGTCCGTTGCCTGGATGGTTGGAAAACAGTTAATCGCGTGACAAGGAGTTCGACAATACTGTTATAGTTAGAAAAGGGTTGACTATACCTTCACCAAATATTCACTAGGCCTAGACCTACCAGTGTAAACCTTCTCGGCCTGCGATTTTTAAACTAGGCTACATGGAATATCAAGACAACTGTTGATTTCATCAAGAGCACACTTAATATAGCCCGTTATTTATCGCGTCCACCCAGATTTCAAAATTAAAAGCACAAACTGAGGCACACTTACATTTAGGCATTTTGCAGACGCTCAGAAGCACAAAAGCGCCACACCGACAGACATTTTTTTCCTCTGGAAAAAATAATATTTCAACTCAACATCATAGTCCTGAAATCCTGCAATTAACTGTCGGTCGTTTTCTTCACCACGTATACTGATTTCATACTTGCACATAGTAAAAAACACCAAAATATGAATTAAGGCATTTATACGCACAAAATAAGACACTTTAGGCCTCAGCTTTGGTCCGTGGTATAAACAAGTAAATATAGGCTACTGTTTTCAAAAAATTAAGTTGATTGTTTTTGTGATATGTGTAGTTACATATTGGACTTTATTTATTGGACTTACATTTTTTTATACAATTAGTTAAACAAACATTTGCAGGTACAGTTGATTTTGGATTGTAAAAGATTCAGGTTATATAGCATTCTCTGTCAAAACCATAAAACTGCGTGAAGCTTGAGAGACAAAATTGCCCACATAGGCTTAAAATGACGTGGATGCATACTCTTTATAAAAGGAAGCAATGAACTACAGCTGCTAATTTTGGATTAAATTTTAGAATCATAATTAAAGGGACGATTATAAAACAAATTACCTAAATCAAAGTTGGATTATTTAATTCTTTCTGAAAATGCTCATCTCGGCTTTGTCCTGTTTGTTGTAAGCTACGTGCCAAAGCCAGTCGCATTATCATTGAAACAGCAATGTTTTAACAACTGATTACCAATTCATTGAATATTTTAAATATAAGTATTTTAATAAATATTTAAATAAACATTTTATGTGACTATAATTATATACACATATAGCCTACACAGCAATAGTCTTATAATCAACAAAAGTATGTAACACAATACGGCTGTTAAGCTTTCGCATTTGTTGGAAATAGACAAATAGCCCACTAAACATTTTAAAAATGCCATTTAGGCTATAGTGTTTCAAATCATGATAACATATAGGCTATTCAAACCTTTAAAGTGAAGTGCTAACTAGATCTTTTATTAAAAATCACAGGTACCCGTCACGTCGCAGAATTCAATCTTCCAGCTTTTATAGGAAAGGAGTCCTTCTTGTATCCAATAGCTCGATGGCTCGAAAGCCACCTGTGTCGTGCGCGCCAGTACATTCCGAACACATCGATTTTTGTTAGTTTTTTATCTGATGTTCTTCATAATTCGTTTTTTTGTTGTTCGTTTGTTTAAAATCGATTTTACACTTATACCGATTATTATAATATATCAACATGTCTTTATGTCAGTGCCTTTGAGATTACAGAATTTGTTAAAAACCAAAAACCGGAGCGCCAAAAAAAAAAAAGCAGATGGAAATTAGGGTTTTAACATCGCCTTCAGTTGTGGACGCCATTTAGTTTTATCTGACTCTAAATGTTGTAGTGGTTTCTTGTGTTATTAAAGAGCCGACATACAACCACGAACGGGAAGGAAGAGGAAATTTTGTACAAGAAGGAAAGAGTGGGGGACCTCGCATCACCGCGTCGTCTCTCTCACTCTGCAAAAAGAGACCTGCTAACCGACTCAGTGGGTGGCTGCGCGCTACTCATTTTCAGAAAACAACATGAAAAACAGAAGAAGTACATCAACCGCCTACCTTAATCGTACAGTCCATTGCCGCTGACGCTCAGTCTGTGGAGCTCATGTATTAGAGGTTTAATCGAGCACTTTGTAACTAATTTGCTTTGTTGCCCTGTCTTAATAGCATCGACTCCAATGCACAGACGCGTTTATGCCTCGGCTCAAACCATTGCAGCAACAATTTTCGCTTTGACCATAACCGGATGACGATTTTTTCGCTCTCTCTCTCTCTTTTCTAAATTGGGAAGTGAAGTCACACTAAGCATTAAAGCGTGTTCCCATTGGTGAAACGAAATCATTTTTTAAATTTCTTAGAAAAATACACGCGTTTTTTTCCCCTTCTACTGAGATTTAAACGACAGATTGGTGGACTAGGCTACCTTAGATATTGTCTTCATGCTCAGTCCATATAATACAAACTCTTAAAAATAATTTTCGGGAGCCTATATTTAAGTACTATTTCTACTGGCAGAATATAATTGCTCTTGTATTTCTTGGGTTTTGGTATTTCACATCCATGTTTTTAGACTTTTAAACTATCGTATTTGAATATTTTGTCTGTAAATTGATTCATGCAAACATTGCAAAAATAACTTCATATATTAGTCAGTTGAGTTTATGGAAAGCAGCTCTGCAGTTGGCATCATTTCTATTTAGAAAAAAATGAAACAAACCGAAATGTTTAATATCGTGCAATTCACATATTGTATGATGATGGACCTTAGGCTCAAGGTAGTATATGCTTTAAATATAAGGGTTTAATTCAGCCTTGCAATTTTGCTTTGTTGCAAAATGTAGCCTACTTATTCAATAACATCGCAAGCCTAAACCGATAAATGATAGCAGTAATGAACGCACTCTCGCCGTTTTCCTGTTGCCTATCTAAATATGACCCCGGAAACGGCACTTTAAGCTCAAAATCTCTAACCGCAAACCTGCACGCAGCGATATCGGCCCCATTAAATGGTACCCATTAATACACTTCAAAACACCAGCGGACACGACGTCATTCTTGATTGCTATTTTAGCCGACTCGACCAAATCCCCATCTATCGACGAGTTGTAAAAGTGCATCTTTCATCTCTAGCATATAACCTATGGTCCTTAGCCCGTCTTCAATTTTTTTGCGTTTTTTTGTTTGTTTTTCTGTTGATGTTGAGGGCCTAGACACAATATCTACAAATGCAACAATGCTGCGCCTTCTTTAGCGCACAATGCAGTTGATGTACGATGTTGTTTCAGCTAATTCCTTTTCTGATTTGGGCATTTAAAGTGTGAAGCATTAGCTACATTTTAAAAATGCTTCTTTTTTCATAATTAACAAACCTATTTATCTTTTTATTTTTACGTTACAGAAACGACAATTGTATTGACATAGCTTGTAAGAAACATAAAATGGCAAACTACTCCTTAAAATAATGGCATCTATTTTGCCCTACATTTTCAGAAAATTAAAGTTAGGCTATACGTATGCTTATCATTGAGTGTCCAAAAATAGGCCAATAGTTTGTTTAGTTATTAGTTCAGTTATTCTGTCTATTTTTAATATATGACACCCTTTTAAATTAGATCAACATTTATGAGTTTTTCTGTGGGTAGCCTATTCAGATATAGTTTATCAACTTTGATACGTTTTTTTAAATAATAAAAACTTTTCCACCAAGATTTTTCAGTTTGGAAGGCAGACAATGTCAGAACGGAATTTTATTTCCTTCTGCATGCATGTCACCCCGTTCTTTTCTGTTAATTAATTCAATAAAAAGGATAATCAATCATTGCTCCTGAGTCGTCCGACCCACCCGATCAGGTGCTTATGTAACCTGACTCTGGTTGTGTCCTTGTCTGGACATTTTTGACGGGGGTGATCTCAATCACGACTCGTGTCTCCAGCGCCGTGATCTCAAGCGATAGACTCACTTTTCCAGATGTGATTTTTTTCTGCTGAGGGAGAAAACGGCCACGCGGCCACAACTGTTTGTTTTTACAGGGTCCTTGCAGTGGTCTTATCTACTCTCACCACGCACGCCGTGATTTCAGAGTTTTTACTTACCTCTTTACAGGCCATTGTTTAGTTTAATGGGTCCCCAGAGTTTTTTTTTTTAGCTAGAGATATGCACAATGTGTCAAACTTTAGAAAGCAGCTTGTAAAGTCAACTTTACAAATCTTTCGCTGTATAGGATTGTCACATTATCTTTTCATCACGTGTGCTGCCTGATATTCCGGAAAATATTCGCTCTCTAATTTCTGTTCATAGCGCTTTCACAATTAAAGCATGCAGCCTTTATGGTGTAGGCCTACGATTTATGGGTTTCTGTGATTTATAAATATATGATCGCATTATGTGTGGGTGTGGGTGTATGTTTGTATCAACACTAATGAACCATTGAACATGTTTAAACGTTGTCTATTCACATAGAGTAAGGTTAATTCACAATTTACATTGAGTTTTTTTCCACAACAGAAAAATTATTAGATTAGCGTTCAAATTTTTTCACTGTTTGTTTGTTATCCCACAGTAGCCTAGCTTATAGACTCATTTGATCGCCAATCTTCATATTACACGCACAGCAAAAACATTGAACACCCTATCGTGTTTATATGAGACGTTCTCAAATAAACACCATAGGGTGTTAAATGTACACCAGCAGTGTTAGATTTACATTGGAATTTTTGCTGTGCGTAATGCCCAAAAATAGGTTGCCCGACTGGCTGAAATTCATTCATATTTTCAAGTGAGGGTTTACAGTAGGCCTCCTTTAACGTCTTTTATGGCGAGTGGCAAATGTAGCCTAATTATCACTATTGTTGGTTTTGTTAAAGGCGAAAATCTAAATAATGTAGACTAATTCGGTTTCTGTTAATTATCAGTCGTGGGCTATATGCAAAACGGTGGTTATAGGCTGCTATTAGGTTATGTGACATCCTGTAAATCCATGTCAATATAGGACCTACTGGTAAAATCTATCAGTTAATCCGATTATGCCGATCCAGTCGCTGTTTCTTATCTTATCTGATTGAAGAGACCAGTCGCCAAAAGCTACCGGTTTCCAGAATGAAGATCATGGCCTAATGTATTAGGCTCCTCTGCAAACGTAATTCACATTGGCTACATCTGCAAATATATGGTAAAAATAAGATCATTTTAAGAAGAACTATATACGACACAACATAATCGGATTCAGTGCAAATCTTGTTGAGAAGACCTTAATATACTTAATTGGATAATCTCGGGGAACTTCTGTTCATACCAACATCCCAACTTTTTCTGCAGTTGCTAATATATGACTGCACTTTTTTATTGTGACAGAGATTAGTGCTAGCATTAGTGTTATTATTATTTGTAATAATTAGTCTATTGTTACTGTGAATAAGTTGTATAGGCCTAATTACTGTTATTACAACTACTTTTAGTAGGCCTAGTTGTAGAATTAGTAGTTGTAGCTACATAAAGTAAGTAGTTACAAGAAAGACGTTAGTTTTCATAGTGTGTGGGCCTTGGTTAACGGGTTGCTTCATCGGCATCAATGAATTTCTTTGAATGGATGAGGTCTGGGTGGCTCCCCAGTCTGTTGCCTCTTAGGTGACGTCAGAGACTGTTAAAACCTCTGTTTTGGAAGAGGAGAGTCACGAAGCCGAGGGCATTCCTTAGCCTTCCATCGGGCCACGCCCTTCACGCGCAGCCTTTTATAACTGTCGCGTCCTGGAGGGAAAGAGACTGCATAATTCTACCTCAGAACACAGAACTGCAACCACCAGTTACGCCCTGGGGACTACCGAAATTATACGATCAACTCAAACTAACGGAAGGTAAATGAAGGTATAATGTCGCATGAATTAATTTAATTGTTTTATTTTTTCCCATCGTAGATTATGTAGTTTTTGGACATTAATATTCTCACTATCGGGAATTATACATTTTCTATTCCTTTGTAGCCTACAGCTGGTGAATACGCGAACTGTTGCGATATTGTGAATGTTTACAGGAGACGCCACCTGCGACACCTGTGGTTTTTATATTCACACATGTCCAATGATATGGTGGACGCGGTTTTACAAGTCCACACTTTCAGTGGTACAGTTTATAACTAAGGAAACTTAAATTACGGGGCTGTATTGAGAAAGTCCCTATCCTATCCTCCCCAGTCCAAAGTCATTGCATGTATTGTTGCTAGTGATGTGTATTGTAGCTATAATGACGAAGGTGAAAGGTGAAATACGGCGTGTTTAAAAAAAATGTTATACGTATGTAATGTTGGATTTGTATAAATGTAGAATAATGTAACAATAGCAATAATTCATCTAAACAATAACAGCAACAAAAAAGTGTCGATTAGTCTATGCTGTTGAAGTCAAATAAGACTCCGTGGTGGAGGAATACGCAAGGATTCAGATGAACAGAAATAGCAGGCTAATTGTTTATGTTAAATTCTGTACTCGTACGTCCTTTATTTTGTGGGTTTTTCTTGTTTTGTTCAAACATCATGGCGAAATATGACAACAACAGTATTATTTATTTACCCAAACATATGAGTTGCATTTTAAAAATCGAAAACCAGGGTATCATGAAAACGTTCAATGCTCTAACACCCTCCTACCTTTCTTGTATTGTTTTGCAGATGGAAATGTATCAATCTGGTTATTATATTGAGGACTTCAGAACACAGGAAGTGCCGGCAGGGTTTGATTTTGGGTCATACGGTAATGAAATGATTTTAATTGATGTTAAAACAACTTAAATGTTACTGCTACCACTGCTACTTGCAGCTACTAATGGTATTTAGTTGACGTTTAATACTTCTTGCATCATTTCTGTTACAGTATTAAGGGGAGCAATCAGATTTTAATGCCCTTTTTTTCCATAAAATTTTCCTTGGTTTTCTGAGCAAAACATTTCCTCTGTCCTTCAAACCTCCAGCCAGAGCTGCTGTAGTCTCTCATTTTCCAAAGTTGGACCTTGACTATCCGAGCTGTCTGCTGTCGGAACTGTGGGCCGTGTCAGGAAATGGCTGTTTCAGAGTTTGAAATATGTCGAAAAAAATGAAGGGATGGGGGGGGGGGTGGTTGCAGTCAGGTTAAAGATACTCTCTCTCTCTCTCTCTCTTTTCCTAATCCTTTCCTCCAGACTTCCGCCTCCAACAGATTGAGAGCCCCCCCCCCCCCCCCCCCCCCCCAACCCCCTTCCCCACATCACCACTTTGTCACACGCCTAATGCATTCATTTCCTCCCCTCTTTCTCCCCTCTTTTAGGGCGAGCTGTACAGAGGCAGCCATGTTCTGCTGCTAAGTCTTAGTTTGTAGTTGCAGTAACAATGGGTCACGTAGACATTCTCTGCCATCTTGAAGGAACATTTAGTAATCAGGCAAGTCATTGCCTTTGCCTCTGCTCCCACAGTGGTGGGTGTAGAAGCAGATACAATGGACAGTCCTGCAGAAAGTCAAAATTTGGCAATACACTGAAAATAATACGTGGACTTTTTGGGAAATATAATAATGAACATATTTCACGGCAATATATTTTGAACAAAAAACTTACTTTAGTGGCAAAAATCTATATATTTACCTATATATTGTAATATATTTTATTTTCATATATTGCCATAAATTCACATAGGTTGAATTTGATCTCCACCTCTCCCTTGTCATCTGCCAGCAATCTGATTTCCCCCTATGTCCTCGTCTCTTCCCCTATAGACTTCAGTGGTGAAGACTTGTCATTCCTATCAGATAGCAGTGGATCAGGGCAACAGAGGTATGCAGAGGCTTATGGAGACCAGCACAAAGATATTCAACTCTATGGCTCCAAAGGTATACAGAAAATGTAGCTACTTGTTTGAATAGGACACTAACATTAGTGTATCCCCAATTTCAAACTGTCGCATTAACAGCAACCTGCCATAACTTCATTACCTGAGACTAAAACTTTTCCACCATTTATATTAATCGACAAAATAAACCTGTGATCAACATTGCGCCTCATCGATTTCCTATTTTCATCACAGATTACTATTGCACAGATGTATAAAAACATTTCTTTCTTCCAGCCAACTCCTGTGACTCTGGGCTGTTTAACCTGGATGCGTATCATGAATTCAACGGCTGGACAGTGTATGCCAACGGTGAGCTTTAATTTCACCCAGACAAGTTTAGCTTAGCTCCCGACTAGGTTTTGAACTGGCCAATCGGGTGCGAGTAACACAATTTGATGGTGGGCGCATGTATTAATTACGGTTGTCTCCTTCTGCTTTGAACTGTAGGCGCTTCTGGCATAGACGAGTCACACATGGGCTTCCAGGAGTCCACGCAGACCTACCAGGATCTACTGCCTTCCTTCCCCCAGACTCAGAGCAGGCAGTTCAGCCCTGTAACGGGGGAGAACCATAGTCTTAGCCCGCAGGGTATGGCTTCCAGCACAGCCTCTCTGGACCAGCTGGGTAAGGCAATGGGAAATTTATGTCAAATTGTCTTTTGCTCGACATGTAGCAACTTCTGTGTGTGCTGACAGAAACACTCTGGCCAGGCCTGTCTTATAAAGTTTTTTTTTTTTTAAATCTCAATGAGACTAATTATGGATAAATAAAAAAAGATGTAAGAAAAATAAGTGTTGGACAGAGGTGTGGGTTGAACAGTTGTCATGTGATCATGTGACCAGCATAGAAGTAGGATAATGTTAATTTATTTTTATCACTGGGATTAAATAGTTTTTATTGGTTTGCAATAAAACATTTAAGAATCGCGTAACACAATATGAAACGCAAAGTGAACATCTCACTTTGTGTCCCTAATCATCTTTTTAAAATACTTTTGTATTATATACTCATGTCCTGAAATGTATTATTAGTTCAGACACATTTTATGTTTATGTTCAATAGTTTTTTTCCTTCATTTTTGACAATACAGTGTACACGTGCTACCCATAGACTGTATAAAAATGGTGCTACCCAGTGATAACACCAAGCATACCATAGATATGACCATTTTAAGAGTGATAACACCAAGCATACGATAGATATGACCATTTTAAGAGGCAAAGTGTCCCTAATTTTTATGCATTCTTTCACACAGGTGATGCTGATCGTACCTACACACACCAAAATGGGAAGCTTTTTGAAAGCGAAGGCCAGAATTTGACCTTGCCCTTCTGGTCCGACTACCCCTCTCCCAGCTACTGCCCACCCATGCAGAACCACCCGGCCTCCTGCTCCTCCTCCCCTACCCCTCAGCCCTCGGACCAATACTGCCCCCGTGTGGTCAAACGGAGGAGCACACATTCTCATAAATCGGAGATGGAGGGCGAGACCTCAGGAATGTCAGCGTATACAGGTGAGAGCGCCGCCTTTAGTTTAAATTCATAAGGGCTTCTTCTTCTCCATCGAGAAAGGACACTGTAATTGCCACGCCATTTCTTTGACATTTTTACAGCTAACAGTAAAAATGTAAAAAACTTAACTTCATATTTAGTGTAAGTTTAAATAATTAAAAACAGTAAATAATTAACAGTTAAAATAATAATTTATTTAGCTCTCCCTCTCTCATTCTGTCTCTTCCTCTTTCTCTCTCATTCACCCTCCCTGATCCTCCTTCGCTCTCCCTCTCCCATTCTGTCTTTTTCTCTCCATCTCTCTCTCTTTCTCTCTCACCGGTCCCCTCTCCGTCTCTCTCTCTTTCTCGCTCTCCCTCTCTCTCTCTTTCTCCAGGCTCAGGGCCCATCCAGCTCTGGCAGTTCCTGCTGGAGCTGCTCCTGGACTCCGCCTGCCGCTCCTTCATCAGCTGGACCGGAGATGGCTGGGAGTTCAAGATGTCCGACCCCGACTGAGGTAAGTCAGTCAGCTTCTCCCAGCCACCTGCAATCTCTTTTTAGGCCTTGTGTGCTGATGGTGTATGAGGTCATATGTGCTATTGAACTGTGATGTCACAACTGGCCGACAATCAGTGTGTTCTGAGAGAGGGGTGAGGGTCTGTATAAAGGGAAGAGAAAAAACGCACAAAAATACTGCATTCTCAAAATATAGAAACCCTCTCAAAAAAGATCTTAGAACTAGAACCAAAATGGTGGACGTGTACTTGCCTTGCAGCTGGCACAGAGGTATGAACCATAGAAATAAAGAGGAAAGCCAACCATGTTACATATGAAATATACTGCACGTGCAATTTGGGGTTTCCCTCAGGAAAATAGGTAATGGAAGGGGGAAGCGCCTCAGAGGGTGAGCGGTGGTGTTGTGAAGCAGAGAACATGCACCTGACCTGGTGAAAACATGATAACACAATGTCACTATTGTAAAATAGCACACATTTATTGAATGGTTCAACATAAGGTTATAACTATATGCAAAGTCTATGTACATCATGAGTTGAAACAGATGTTTACGGAGGTGCTCGTGAATTCAGTGAGAGGAAGAGTTGCTGTGCATCCGCTATTAATACCTGTGGGACATCATGCAACTGCCCAACTAAATGCTTGGTGTTAAATCAACTATGATAGAGCAGATTTCCTTCTGATACAATACACTGATTTCTATTGGGCTCAGACAAGCCCTGTTAGAGTTAGAGTTGATGTGCAGGGCAGCAGTTTAGTTTAATGGTCAGGGAACTGATTTTGTAACTTCAAGACTCCCACCTAAAGGTGGTGCTGTTGTGCCATTTGAGCAAGACGCTTAACCTGAATTTCCACAGGAAATTTGCAGTTGTATAAATGGATTACTTGCAAGATAAATAAATGGTATCTAAGCTTTGTAAGTCGTTCTGAATAAGATACATGCATAAACCTACCACCCCATCCATATACCTATGAGTGTCTCTGCATGGTGTCCCATGAGTGAGGGTCTGCATGGTGGCTAACACGTTCATGTTTTTCTGCATCCTGATTTGCAGGTGGCTAAGCGGTGGGGGCAGTGCAAAAACAAGCCCAAGATGAACTACGAGAAGCTGAGCCGAGGCCTACGCTACTACTACCACAAGAACATCATCCACAAGACGGCGGGGAAGCGCTACGTCTACCGCTTCGTCTGCGACGTGCAGGGCATGCTGGGTAAAACCGCTGGGGAGGTGTTGGCCAGCCTGAACATTTCGCCCGTGGGCACGGAGGCCCCTCCCCTTTATCTGCAGCCTGCCGCCCCTACAACGGCGTCCACCGATAAAGCCGACGCGTGGCTGGCACAGTGAACGATGATTGGCGGAGCTGTGATCTTCCCGGCACCATAGCCGACACGGTTCTCCTCCCGCGGGTCGAGCCGCCTCACATTCTGATCTGATCACTTTCTGATCAGAGGGGTGACTTTCGACGGCATGAAGCCAGACTTTTGCCACTGTTGACTGTCGATGGCACTGTGGACCAAAAATATTTGCATCGGCAAACTTGTTGCATGTCTGGACTCCAGTTCAAGTCAAGTATCGAAGCCTTTAAACCTTTGTGTAAATTTGGGATTAAGGTGGACATGACAATTTATTCCCAAATGGTGTTTTTACTGGTACTAAGGAGCATAAAGTCAGTTAACACTCTTTTAGGTTTAATTCAAGTCGATCCTTCAATTTTGGAACTAATTGTCTCTTGGTTTTTTTGAAATGGAATGGAATACCTGTGATGACAGTGGTCGGACTTAAACTTAAACATAAACATTTAAACTTAAACATTTAATCTAAAAATACCAGGTTAATTCAGATGTATTATTGTTCATATTCATTGATACCAGAATTTTACAATGTTCAGTGGAACCACCCGTTTATCCAGCAAGATATGGAGGGTACCTATTTTTTCTTGTCTTTTCTGTACCTTAAAGCTCTTTATAAAATTTTTTTTTAAAAACAGGTGTAGGAAAATTTCTTGTGTTAAGATAAGACAGTCCTGTTTAACTCTTGATCTGTATTACTTTGATGTATAGCGAAATTGTGCAGGAAAGATATACCTGGCGATTTTAAAAGTACCATAAATGTCAGTTTTGATGATTGTTGTAATCTACCTCTTTTCTGTGTGTCGACCGCATTGTGTTGAAAAGTCCGATGCAACAGTAGAGCAAATGTAGCACGACTTATTAAACTTGTCTTGTATCCTATTAGAAATAACTTACCACCATGCGTAGTCAAAACATGTAAATAAATTGTATATAATTGAAAATAACCCTTCAGTGTCCTCTGTTTCTAACCCTGAATGACTGTATGAGGTGGTTGTCTATTTGGGCCAAAGGTGGCCCAACAGTAACCAACCATATCTAAGCCATGTGCAGCATTTTGATTTTGGGCCAAAAGTGACCCATCTGTATCCAGACAAATTTTATTAAATTTTTTTAAATTTGATTTACACTCCATCATCATAATAATACAATACATTCATCAACACAAAAACCAATCCACTTTTCCAAACCCCCAAGTCCATATTTACACCAGCACACAAAACCCGCCCACCGCAAAAACCAAGACCCCACACTAATACAACACTAAATTTTAAATTCTTCTAAATTTTAGAAGATCTAAATTTAACTGACATCTTGGATGTTTTGAGGTAGGCCTGAAATGGTGAGGACGGTCCAAGTACGTCTGAAGACACGTCGGTTCCCCAATTATCTCTTACTATACGGGTTGCCTGAGAAAATTTTAATTTACGGTCGTTGCCTGAATATTGTTGACTGTAGCTGTTTTAATTGTTAGATGTTAAAATAGCCCTCATCAGATGCCACATTTCTGAAAGCATAATATTTTGTATTCTACTTCTCGGAAAAAAAGACGACGATGGCGATATTATTATTATTAGGCTAGTATTATTATTATTATTAGTAGTAGTAGTAGTAGTAGGCTAGTAGACTGCGCTAGTAGTAGTAGGCCTAATATCATTAGCAGCATAGGAGGTCTATTCGTTGTATTAGGTTGATTGTGTTGGACCTGATCAAGTGACCAATCAAAGGAGTGGAGACAGCAGCCACTCGGCTACGTTCACACTGCAGGCCTTAGTGCTCAATTCCGATTTATTGCTCAGATCCGATTCCAGTGTGAACCGATTGCTCTCCTGAAATGGCCCGCATGCGCAAATTAACAAAAACAAAAGACATCACACCTGTCACACAGCCAGCAGAAATAAACAACAACAAAAAGGAAGTCATCAAAGTCACAGCTTCTGCGTAAGTTGATGTGCAGTGGAGCTAATGATGATAAGGGTGAGGAGACGGGGGAAAGCCAATATTTTAACAAGCTTTTTGTGCTGCCATGGCTACTTCTGTGCAGAGGGACTTGTGAATGCGAGATCGGAGCCAGGAATGGGGTGACCGTGACACGGGCGGTTTCAGTGAAACACAAGCAAGGTATGAAATGAACCTCACCCACTGTATAACATCACCTAGGCCTATAGCATAACTTCACTGCGCACCTTTAGATTAAACTATTGACACGTTATTGGACCGACAACCATTAAGTAAGGTAAGCAGCTACATGAGAAAACCGTGAATAATAAATACCGTGCAACAAAACAAGACAATAATATGGACAGTTCTAACATTATTTTAAATCACAAAACTGCTAACGCAGCTGTCCGCGAATGATAGGCCTATAAAAACGTAGTCTACTTCCGACTTATTATGGTGTAGGCCTATCGTTTGTGCTTATCTAAAATGACAACATATGATTAGCTAATATAACATGAATCTGTTGATAACCTAGCCTGTAACTAGCCCGTGCGATACGTTCTAATGCCCTGCTACATGAAAAATTACGTAAAAAGTCACATGAATTCCGATCTGACTGTTCAGACTGCGGTTGCTTTGACCAAAGATTTTAGATATATGACATATGCTTTGACACAATCAGATATGTATCGGAATCTAATACCAAAGAGGGTAAGCGGAGCAAGAGGTCCCACTTAGGGTCTGGAACGTCCGCACTTGGAACTTATTAGACAGACAACAGGCGCTCATTGAATGACTGGCGGTCAATGGAGTTTTTTCAAAACAGTTTGCTAAACGGGTCATTATCAGACAGACGAAATCAAAAGTCTACCTTTTCTTTTTAGATTATATATGCTTAGGTTGTCAGGACCCAGTACTAGCTACTACTTACAAGGCGTTATGATTTTGACTATCCAACGAAAACCAACTTTAAATCCGGTTAGCGCCGGTAAGATGCGCGCCACTCTAAGCATACGTTATGTAACTTTAGTTGCTAAGCTAACTGAAAACACTACTGCGCATGCCTGATCACTTCCTCTTGTGCGGACAAAAAAAGCGCCAGTTGCGTATATTGTCATATATCTAAAATCTTTGCTAATACCACATTCAAAAGTGGCCCAAATCAGAACTGGAAATGTCAGATTCAATGTGATTTTCGCTGTTCACACTTCAATAAAAAAATCAGATCTGTGTCACATTTGAGGAAAAAATCGGATCTGGCCACTTTTTACCTGCAGCGTTAACGTAGCCTCTGTATCCCATCCCAGCCCCCAACGAAAGTCTCAAAAATCAACTTGGCGAGCGACCGAGAGAAAACCAAGTTCGTACGCTCACAGCTCCGTGCTCGCGCGGATTGGTTCTCTGCTCGCTCGCTTCATAGTGAGGGGCATTCCGGCTCTTTTCAGTGAGTCAGATCATTTGGCTCAGCTCACCAATAAGAGCCGGCTCTTTCGGCTCCCAAACGGCTCTTCATTCAGTAGCATTTCCGGTTTTTCAAAATCGGCCAAAGTTAGCGATATTTGACCTATGATTGGTGTTTGTGCACATCTATCACTTAAATTGTTCAAATGAATCTTACTCTACCTTCTAATTACCAAAATAACATTATTTTGCATTTTGTTTGTTATAAAAACTATTTAAATAAATGTAAAAACAGTAAGACGCTATTACACATGTGCATTGAAAGTAGAGCATTTTTATGTCTTGAAATAAATTGCACAATAAACAGTGCATAGTTGTAACATTCAAACAAAAATAGACACTCATATAAATGGAACATAATATTGTGTCATAACAAAGAAAATAAATAAATGCATAAAAAAATAAATGTGCAAAACTGCAGCATCCGAACAATTAAACTGACCAACAATTAAACTGGTTTTTAAATTATTATTAATGTTATTTTCTTAGACTATAGTGGTTTTATTTATTTTTGGCCTAAACAATTATTCTCTTTGATACAGATAGAACTTGAAGAAAAAAAACGAATAAAAGTTCCACCAAGACCACAAGCACTTGTCTTGTGTTCATTTATAAAAACAAATCGGCTCTTCAGATGTGCGAGTCGGCTCCCAACGTTCACCTAAAAGAGCCAGACTCAAAGAGCCCACTCGTTCGCGAACGACACACCACTATCACAGCTCCACTCGCGCGGATACTGTTCTGTGCGCTAATTTCACTATTCCACGCGCGCGATATTTATGGAACTAAATTAAACGCCATAAGAAATAGCGAATTTAAGCAGAATGAATAAAACCACTAGCTATCACCTGCTTGCCATCCTGGACGATTTAACCAGGTGAGCAGTTTGATCTGTTCAAATATAAACTGTGCGACTGCGAATATGAACATCGAATTCCTCGAGGCAAAGTCGAAGAAGCGAAGAGATCGGATATTGTGAATATTCTTATCTCCAAACATACCACAGATGGGGCCGTACCAGTCACCGTAAATATTTTAAAATCTATGGATTGCAATGATTTAGCTACCAGATTGAAGAAAACCACCTTCCAAGGGGGTAAGTCGCTGCAATGACTACTAGTTTCGTTTTTAAAAAAAGCTTTCGTTTTTGAAAACAGGAAAAAAGTTTCCACTTTTTATTGCAGCCACCTATACTTATAAGCAGAACGTTTCAAGAACACGTGTTGAAGTCAGTAGCCTATGTAGCATATACAGTGAGCACCATAATTAATTGGACAGTGACACATTTTTTGTTATTTTTGTTCTGTACTCTAACACTTTGAGTTTGAAAGGAAAAATGGCAATGAGGTTGAAGTGCAGACTGTCAGCTTTAATATGAGGGTATTTTCATCCATATCGCTTGAACCCCCCCCCCCCCCCCCCATTTTCGGGCATCAGAAATTATTGGACAGTTTAACATAATGTAGAATAAAGTCATCATTTTTAATATTTGGTCGCATATCCTTTGCATGCCATGACTTCCTGATGTCTGTGACCCCAACAACATCAAAAGACTCTTGATATCTTATTTTCTGGTACTCTTACAAGTGATAATGTAACTTCTCTGCATTTGAGTGGATCTCTATGGGAATTGGGGGGTGGGACTAGATTTAGCTGTAAATTACACTGGAACAGTATGGAACACATGGTTGCCTAAATGCCTCTAAGTCATCAAGGGTCTGAGGTATCAAACAAGCCTCAAACCATCACTCTGCTGTCAGATATGCAGTAGATATGGATGGATCACTTTAAGGGTTGTTTCTCCTGACAAATTTTCCTATTGGTGCTCACTGTATGTAGGCTATAGCCTAGTTCAGCATAGGCTATGTAATTTTGTTAGTTACTGCAGGTGTTTTCAACCTTTTATGATCCAGGGACCTCCACAGTAAGTTAAAAATGTTATATTTTTCAAAAGATGTTTTAGGCCTATATTTCGAAATGTTTTCCCAAATCTAGGCCTAGAAAGAAGTCTGGCCAGGGTCCTCCTACAGTATGCCACCTTCAAGGACCCACAGGGCTCCCCGGACACTTAAATTACAGTTATAATCTAAATAAAAGAATTTAGCTAACAGGAATTGTTCTGCTGACTAGTATCCTGTTCTTGCTCTTTCGGACATTGCAAAACGTCTGCGCGTGGGACATTTGTTTCACGAATACAGAGCCCAGTTCCGGAGGCGGTGCAAGCCGTGGAGGAGCCGCACCTCCGGCAGCTGGGCCGTGCGGCACTACCGGAGGTAAACGCTCGACCACATTCTGAATCACAGCGATAGGCTACCAAATGTTGTTGATCAAAGGTTTCACTTCATCAGTTATGACTGGACCTTTTCAGTGTCCAATTTAATTTTAGCCTAAACCTCTATTTATCTGTGTGAAATGTGTTTATCTGTCTGCTCTCTCTGCCTGTTTCCCATGCCGTAGCCTATCTTGCACCTATAGGCTGTATACCTGCATGCAGCCTCCTCCATCTTTCCTCCATCTTTCCCAATCCCACCTCCTCCCCACAACTGACCCGTGAACCTCCCTCTACCCCCATCACTCCCTACAGAAAGGCACTTCATTGACGTCCACCGCACAGCCCTGATTGAGAGAGTCAGCAGTGTGAGCGCCATCCTCGACCGACTCCTGGACCACGGGGTCATTGCTCAATCGGACTACGATGAGATTCTGGCGGAGAGCACCAAACAGACTAGAATGAGAAAACTCTTCAACGGTCGCATTCATTCAGGCGGTAAAAGAGCTAAAGATGTGCTGTACACGATCCTGGAAGAGCAAGAGTCCTACCTCATGAACGAGCTGAAGGAGCTTTAGAGGTGAAGAGTTTCAGAATCAAAAGAACATGGGGGAAGGCAGAATTCACACAAAAATTTATTTGTACGTTTTTAAGTAGAAACCAATAAATTGAATTCCTGTTTACTGATTGGGATTTATTTTAATAGATTTGGTTACGCAATATTTTGAGAATTTCGCTTATGTTATCTTAAACAACTGAGATGTGCATTGCTGGTGGTGATGGTGGACGTTGAGTTTTAAGTTAAATGAAATCATTGAAAAAAAATTAAAAATACAGCTATTTTAATAGTGTGTTTTGTTGCCTTTCGATTTGTTTAAATTTAGACAGAAAATCTTGGATTATATTTGAATTCAATATTATATATCTGTGTAATAGGCCTATTTTAAATATGTCAAATGTGAATTTGCACATTTATTGCAGCTACGCCAAGTTTTAAGAACGCTTAGGCCTACATCGAAGTCCGTAAACCATCATGTTCTTCAGTTTGCTACATCTGAGTTACAGTGCCATCTAGCTAAATGTAATCTTGTTGTTTTCTAACCTATTGTAGGCTAGGACTAACCTTTGAACTTCAGAAGAAGTTTCACATTTATTTTCATAGGACTTCTCTCTTTCTCGACTACGGAGTTTGGTTCCGAATCATGAAGCGGTGCAAGTTGTGAGTCTTTGGAGGAAACTAAATAATAAATAACGAGTGCGTTTCCTTATCTTGAAATTTAAACGGAAGATAGGGAAAAAAACTGCTTGGATTGTTTTAAATTTAGCATGCTACTATAATTATAGTTATATGCCTATATCTGGCTCATTCTTCATGTAACCTAGGTGTTTTTCAGGAAGATAAGTAGGGTACTCTTTATTGTTCATATAATAATATGGTCAGAATTTCTCTCATTAGTCCTTCCTGCCATTCTACTGGTGAAATGACTCCCTATAGCCAATTCATCGCATTACGGAAGATGTGTTTGTGTCTGTTCTTTCAGAGCTATGTGAAATCAATTCCATCCAGACAATGAAATGGCCAATTGGAAGTTCTTCAGTTAGGGTGGTGCGACCATAGACTGTATAAAAATATGGACAAAGCCACTGTGACGTCACCCATTGCCTTTCCATGGCCTCGGGAAAACCAAATTGAAACACGGAAGTCTTTTTCGCCGGCTGTTTGGACGAACTGCGCCTGCTCAGTGGAGCCGACTTGACCTTTGCTTGGAGCAGGGTGAACCGGATATGGTCTTCATGGGAGGTTCTCTGTCCAGGCACAGTATGATTGACAGTTCGGGGCGGAGATTCTGGAAAGCGGGAGAAATTAGAAGCGGGAGTTTTATATTGCAAGCACAGTCTATGATTGCAAGCAAATTCACGGTAAGTTAAGCTAATTTATTATATAATTTCATTTTCACGGTTTTACGGTGTTATTTATTTGCATTGACTGTGTGAAATTCGCCACATCATTGTGTTATGTTATAACGTTTTATTCAGTTATCTTCAATTTACAGTACATTAATATTCCACCCAACTCAGATCGGAGGTAGGCTAATTCCATTAGCTAGCATACCAGCTTGACAGTGAGATTAGTTACGTTAGGCCTAGGCAGGCTAAGGCGAATATAGGGTAACGTTATGATTGCCATTAACGATATTGACGGTCAATCAATCACATTTACGTACAAGACTACTTTTATTATAAATGTCCCGAAGAGCTGCTCTAAATAGGTAGCAAGCTGTCAGCAAGCTTGCGACCCAAAAAATCCGTCCAGGCCATAGACTGTATAAAAATAGGTCCTTGCGGGATTTCTAAATTCCTAAAAATGTCTGGTTAGGTTTTGCTCATTCCAATAACCCAGCAGAGTAGCCTATTATGTTAATAATGCCCGCCCGAACCTGTCCTAATTTTTTTTGTGTGTGGATAAAATATACAATATATGATCACCCTAGCTAACGCAAATCACAATGAAACAAGATAAAATAACGTAAGCTGTGGTCATCTACGAAGCATTTTAATAAGAATCTATTTGCATGCGTGAAAATTGCACAATGCACTTTGTAAAAGCAAGTTTCCCACCCTAGTACATGAAGTCTCATTACACAGACTGGTTGTAACCTTGAATTTTTAATTTCTTTTGCAGACACAACGATGGAAAGCCGAAGCCTCAACTGAGTTTCTGTACCCACCTTTCATTGTGAACCATTTTTCTTTTTTAATCACTGTGCCTTAAACTAGTCATTTACATAATATACTTTGAGTGTATTTCTCTTTCATTGCTAATTTTTCAAGTGTAGCTCTCCTTATGCAATAGGACCAAACAGCATATTGACAATATTAAAGTATCATGTCTAGATTGTGGATGATGTTTTTAATAGCTTGCATCCAGAATGTATCATTGTATATTGCAATGAGATGCATTTAATTTTATTCCTCTTACACAGCTAAAACTGTCTGGATAGTTGGTGACAGCTACTTTTTATTTTTTTAAATAGTATCGTCCATTCCCTTAAAGACTGAATCTAGGGGAGCAGTTTCTCCAATCCTGGATTTAGCTTTTAATGGAATAGGTTTTTTTTAATGAAATGGGTCAGCTTTTCAAATTTTATGTTATGATGTTATATTTTGTATTATGATTTATTTTAATTAATGACATCTTTAGCTATGCCATTGTTCACCCAACTCCCCCTGCTCTTCCTCATCCCTGTCCCGCATCTTCTCTCCCCCACCCATCTTGTCCTCTCCAGCCATGGCACCCCATGGCCTTTCTTGCTTCCTGCTCCCTAAGCCGGTGTAGCTGTCAATTAAAACATTTTTAAATTATCCAACTTGTTTTGATGTGTTCATTATTTGCATAACAGAATCATGCAGTAGGTGAAATAGCAAATATTACACAATATATAAACTAATCAAATGTCATTCAAAATGAAGCATAAATAAGGGCATCTGGTAGCCTAACTACCCTCTACATTATACATGTTGTACAGCAATTAATTTTTGTAAGTACTTGCTCTGTAATGAGAATCAGACCCTTTATATAAATGTGGAAAAATGTCATTTGAGGTTTTTGTCTGCTTTTGTCTTTAAAATATTTAATACCCTCTTGCATTCAGTTAAATAATGAGTACATAATGCACCAATACATTACCGCTCAAGATGGCCTTCCCCAGCGTGCACAGTGTAGGTATAGCCACTGATGTAAATAAGTAACAGACATCCTGTAATCTCACTGAAAGACTAAGGAGGAGCAGCTTGTGCTGCGACTTTAAATGTGTTAAAGGAGTGATTAAGATCATTCTTTTTTCACAAAGCAACTTGAAATCAGTACAATTTTTTATGTATCCTTAAAAGATGGTCAGATGTCCCTCGTGGCTGACAGGGTGAGTCTGTGGTCCATACATCCCGCACAGGATGGCGGCGTTTTCCTTTGTAATATGGATGCTGCACATTTGATAAGAGGGTCACCCACAGACTAGGACTGCGGTCCCCAACCATATTCCTTGTGCTGTTTCAACCCCAAATTTGGCACATCTGATTCTACAAATTAGCAGCTCAAGATATCATTTCATCACAGAATTAGTGATCTGTGTTAGTATTGATTATGTTGGTAACTTGAACAGCTGGTAATAAATTTACATCTGTGAAATAGAGAAAGGATAGAGCAAGATCAGTTTTCATTTCATAATAGGGGATAAAAAACTCAAGGGTAACAAGAAGTTAGGGGTTTGACATAGGAGACAACAAAGTTCAGTAGCCTGTCTCAGTTTAAAGCCCACTCACCACGTCAAGGTGCAGGCTGAGAGTGGGAACACAAGACAAGACACACATTTAGTACAAGACAAACCCTGACGAGACGCACATTAAAAATGACAAGGTCCACATAAAAGATCAAATTTGTACATAAATGCTGGCTATAAATGGTATTGTAATCCATGTGTCTTTGTAAGCGAGGACTTCCACGTTAGCCTAACGTTACCCTATTTTTATACAGTCCATGGTGGTGCCAAGTGGCGACACGAAAAACATGATAGCTAAATGACAGCTAACGTTATGTCGGGTTTCCATCTCCATGAACACGTTTCCCACATGCTTTAAAAGTTATAAATAATGCTCAACCTAAAATGAATACCTCTAATGAAATATACACCATGACTAATGCACGGTAGCTAACGTTAGCAATGTCGAAATTCACTCCACATAAATGCACTTAGCCAGTGGAGAGCATAGCCAGGACGAAGTGCAATGTAGCTACATGTCTACGACGAGACCGTTAACGTTAAATTACAAAGCTAAAAATAGACACAAAGGCTCACCAGGTCGATGTTTAATGGAATCTAAGTTAACGTTACACAACTGAAATTTGACTAACGTTACTTTTGACAGGTTTTACATCGTTAGCTAACGTTAAGTAGCCAAACCAAACGGTTTTGGGAGATAAAGTTGCTAACTGCATTAGCTAGCATACTGGTCTACGTAATATACAAAAGCGTTAGCTTGTCATGCTAGGTCGCGGTAGGTAACGTAGCGTAGGCTACTTCTGCAGGCTGTTATTTAATAAGGCTAACGTTACTTACTTGGTAAAAAATCAAGTAATAAAAATTGTATTACCGAAAAAACTGGAGAGACTGCTTTTTGTTTGACTAATGCACGGTAACGTTAGCAATGTCGAAATTCACTCCACATAAAATGCACTTAGCCAGTGGTGAGCATAGGACGAAGTGCAATGTAGGTTTTACATCGTTAGCTAACGCTAAGTAGCCAAACCAAAAGGTTTTGGGAGATAAAGGTGCTAACTCCACTAGCATACCGGTCTACGTAATATACAAAAGCGTTAGCTTGTCATGCTAGGTCGCGGTAGGTAGCGTAGGCTACTTCTGCAGGCTGTTATCTAATAAGGCTAACGTTACTTACTCGGTAAAAAATAAAGTAATAAAAAATGTCTTACCGAAAAAACTGGAGAAAATGCTTTTGAGACGGTCGATTAGTACAGTTGTATGCAGAACATGCCATAATGAATTCAACACTAGTGACAATGAGAATTGCGATGGGTCTAATGGTCTAATGGTCTAATACTAACCAAATTCACACATTAAAAGGACGAGAATGGGTGAGAATGTCAAGGTCATTGCTAGCCACTTGAGGTACCGCCTATGGGTACCCGCCCACGTCCCGCCCCCCACGTCCCGCCCGTTCCGTCTATGGTTCCCGCCCCTCAAAGTGAGTGGAATGACCGGCAGTAACCCGACTCAATCTGTCCCCTGATTGGTCCTGAACAAATGTCAATACCCTGTCCAAACGACACAATATTTTAAAAAATCAGCACATGCACAGGCATTAGATGAAGGAAAGGCACCTATTGCAATAAAAAAAAATTTAGTAAAAAATTTATTGACTGAGTATTTTGACCAAATTGCTGCCGTTCACTTACATGGGGAAAGACCTATACTGGAGCCAACCGCAGTGGCGCTAGTGAGCAACGGCACAATGGCGGCTCCCAGGCCAACCAGGAAGTGAGCTTCAAAACGAAATCCCAGTCTTGGCCCCTTGGGTGCGACACTACAGCCAACTGGGCGCAGTCAGTAACGGCGGCAGGATTTAAATCGTGGGTGGCCCAAGGTAATTTGTGAGTGGGCCAAGTTCATTAAAATTGATATAGGCTAGTGAGTGCATCCCAATAGGCTACTCGAAAAATGCATCCTCCTTTGTCCTTTCCTCCAGTACCAAAACACAAACTATTTTGAGGTGAAATTACCCGGAGAAAAAACAAAGGGAGCTGGCTGACCCAAATAAAAATGTTTTAGCCAACTTTTTTGCCCCAGGTCAGAAAGATGCTCCGTGCCAGGATACAACCTGCCAAGCTGTTGGAGCAAACACTACAATCACCGAGAACGTTCAGCAGTTTGTGCCGCCGACAACAGACTCCGAGAGCAGCGATAACGACGGGGTGCCCCGTACATCTGCCGAGCTATGATGATCCAGGGAAGTGGCCGCAAAAAATTACAGCTATCGATAGAGAAAACATCGTTAGAGCATTGGCAGACATTGACAACATTACTTTGTTGAAAGGCAATACAGCTAAAGATTCCGCAGGCAAGCCTTTCCCCGACTATTTTTCATATTCTAAAACAGCCAATGGATGCGAAACAATTAAAAGAGACTGGTTGTTGTTAAGCAAGTGTAATATGTCATTGCACTGTGTTCCACGCGTTCTTTTTTCCAGAATATTAAAGAAGTCTCAGAGCGGTCTTAATAGCAAAGAGGGACTTAGGGTGTCCACAACCAAGTGGCAGAAACCATACACTAAATTGCCTGAACATGAAAAAAGCACCGAACATAAAAACTGTTACTGGCAATGGCGTAATTTGCAGCATTCTCTTTTAAGAGGCTCGGGTGTTGACGACCAGCTTCAAAAGGAATTTCAAACACATGTAGAAAAAAACAGGGCTTTGTTGGAGAGTCTTTTAAACGTGACACTGTTTTTAGCTTCCAAAAGTCTGACGTTCAGAGGAGACACCGATGAGCTTGGAGACATTCATAATGGGAATTTTCTAGGACTAGCCTATACTCGAGCTGATCTCTCATTATGATTCTGTTATGCGCGCACCTAGAAAAGGTAAAAGAGTATAGACAGAGAGGGGAAAGACTGCCATCACATTGTCTTTCAGGGCGCGCTCAGGATGAATTTATTGAACTGCGTGGGCAATATGTTCTCAACACCATTCTCAAGGAAAGACTCCAGTCAATCTATTTTTCTATAATATGTGACGCTACCCCGGACATATCCCACGCTGAGCAGAACGTCCTGCTCCTTAGATACGTGTCTAATGCAAGGGGCCAAGACTGGGATTTCGTTTTGAAGCTCACTTCCTGGTTGGCCTGGGAGCCGCCATTGTGCCGTTGCTCACTAGCGCCACTGCGGTTGGCTCCAGTATAGGTCTTTCCCCATGTAAGTGAACGGCAGCAATTTGGTCAAAATACTCAGTCAATAAATTTTTTACTAAATTTTTTTTTATTGCAATAGGTGCCTTTCCTTCATCTAATGCCTGTGCATGTGCTGATTTTTTAAAATATTGTGTCGTTTGGACAGGGTATTGACATTTGTTCAGGACCAATCAGGGGACAGATTGAGTCGGGTTACTGCCGGTCATTCCACTCACTTTGAGGGGCGGGAACCATAGACGGAACGGGCGGGACGTGGGGGCGGGACGTGGGCGGTACCCATAGGCGGTACCTCAAGTGGCTAGCAATGACCTTGACATTCTCACCCATTCTCGTCCTTTTAATGTGTGAATTTGGTTAGTATTAGACCATTAGACCATTAGACCCATCGCAATTCTCATTGTCACTAGTGTTGAATTCATTATGGCATGTTCTGCATACAACTGTACTAATCGACCGTCTCAAAAGCATTTTCTCCAGTTTTTTCGGTAAGACATTTTTTATTACTTTATTTTTTACCGAGTAAGTAACGTTAGCCTTATTAGATAACAGCCTGCAGAAGTAGCCTACGCTACCTACCGCGACCTAGCATGACAAGCTAACGCTTTTGTATATTACGTAGACCGGTATGCTAGTGGAGTTAGCACCTTTATCTCCCAAAACCTTTTGGTTTGGCTACTTAGCGTTAGCTAACGATGTAAAACCTACATTGCACTTCGTCCTATGCTCACCACTGGCTAAGTGCATTTTATGTGGAGTGAATTTCGACATTGCTAACGTTACCGTGCATTAGTCAAACAAAAAGCAGTCTCTCCAGTTTTTTCGGTAATACAATTTTTATTACTTGATTTTTTACCAAGTAAGTAACGTTAGCCTTATTAAATAACAGCCTGCAGAAGTAGCCTACGCTACGTTACCTACCGCGACCTAGCATGACAAGCTAACGCTTTTGTATATTACGTAGACCAGTATGCTAGCTAATGCAGTTAGCAACTTTATCTCCCAAAACCGTTTGGTTTGGCTACTTAACGTTAGCTAACGATGTAAAACCTGTCAAAAGTAACGTTAGTCAAATTTCAGTTGTGTAACGTTAACTTAGATTCCATTAAACATCGACCTGGTGAGCCTTTGTGTCTATTTTTAGCTTTGTAATTTAACGTTAACGGTCTCGTCGTAGACATGTAGCTACATTGCACTTCGTCCTGGCTATGCTCTCCACTGGCTAAGTGCATTTATGTGGAGTGAATTTCGACATTGCTAACGTTAGCTACCGTGCATTAGTCATGGTGTATATTTCATTAGAGGTATTCATTTTAGGTTGAGCATTATTTATAACTTTTAAAGCATGTGGGAAACGTGTTCATGGAGATGGAAACCCGACATAACGTTAGCTGTCATTTAGCTATCATGTTTTTCGTGTCGCCACTTGGCACCACCATGGACTGTATAAAAATAGGGTAACGTTAGGCTAACGTGGAAGTCCTCGCTTACAAAGACACATGGATTACAATACCATTTATAGCCAGCATTTATGTACAAATTTGATCTTTTATGTGGACCTTGTCATTTTTAATGTGCGTCTCGTCAGGGTTTGTCTTGTACTAAATGTGTGTCTTGTCTTGTGTTCCCACTCTCAGCCTGCACCTTGACGTGGTGAGTGGGCTTTAAACTGAGACAGGCTACTGAACTTTGTTGTCTCCTATGTCAAACCCCTAACTTCTTGTTACCCTTGAGTTTTTTATCCCCTATTATGAAATGAAAACTGATCTTGCTCTATCCTTTCTCTATTTCACAGATGTAAATTTATTACCAGCTGTTCAAGTTACCAACATAATCAATACTAACACAGATCACTAATTCTGTGATGAAATGATATCTTGAGCTGCTAATTTGTAGAATCAGATGTGCCAAATTTGGGGTTGAAACAGCACAAGGAATATGGTTGGGGACCGCAGTCCTAGTCTGTGGGTGACCCTCTTATCAAATGTGCAGCATCCATATTACAAAGGAAAACGCCGCCATCCTGTGCGGGATGTATGGACCACAGACTCACCCTGTCAGCCACGAGGGACATCTGACCATCTTTTAAGGATACATAAAAAATTGTACTGATTTCAAGTTGCTTTGTGAAAAAAGAATGATCTTAATCACTCCTTTAACACATTTAAAGTCGCAGCACAAGCTGCTCCTCCTTAGTCTTTCAGTGAGATTACAGGATGTCTGTTACTTATTTACATCAGTGGCTATACCTACACTGTGCACGCTGGGGAAGGCCATCTTGAGCGGTAATGTATTGGTGCATTATGTACTCATTATTTAACTGAATGCAAGAGGGTATTAAATATTTTAAAGACAAAAGCAGACAAAAACCTCAAATGACATTTTTCCACATTTATATAAAGGGTCTGATTCTCATTACAGAGCAAGTACTTACAAAAATTAATTGCTGTACAACATGTATAATGTAGAGGGTAGTTAGGCTACCAGATGCCCTTATTTATGCTTCATTTTGAATGACATTTGATTAGTTTATATATTGTGTAATATTTGCTATTTCACCTACTGCATGATTCTGTTATGCAAATAATGAACACATCAAAACAAGTTGGATAATTTAAAAATGTTTTAATTGACAGCTACACCGGCTTAGGGAGCAGGAAGCAAGAAAGGCCATGGGGTGCCATGGCTGGAGAGGACAAGATGGGTGGGGGAGAGAAGATGCGGGACAGGGATGAGGAAGAGCAGGGGGAGTTGGGTGAACAATGGCATAGCTAAAGATGTCATTAATTAAAATAAATCATAATACAAAATATAACATCATAACATAAAATTTGAAAAGCTGACCCATTTCATTAAAAAAAACCTATTCCATTAAAAGCTAAATCCAGGATTGGAGAAACTGCTCCCCTAGATTCAGTCTTTAAGGGAATGGACGATACTATTTAAAAAAATAAAAAGTAGCTGTCACCAACTATCCAGACAGTTTTAGCTGTGTAAGAGGAATAAAATTAAATGCATCTCATTGCAATATACAATGATACATTCTGGATGCAAGCTATTAAAAACATCATCCACAATCTAGACATGATACTTTAATATTGTCAATATGCTGTTTGGTCCTATTGCATAAGGAGAGCTACACTTGAAAAATTAGCAATGAAAGAGAAATACACTCAAAGTATATTATGTAAATGACTAGTTTAAGGCACAGTGATTAAAAAAGAAAAATGGTTCACAATGAAAGGTGGGTACAGAAACTCAGTTGAGGCTTCGGCTTTCCATCGTTGTGTCTGCAAAAGAAATTAAAAATTCAAGGTTACAACCAGTCTGTGTAATGAGACTTCATGTACTAGGGTGGGAAACTTGCTTTTACAAAGTGCATTGTGCAATTTTCACGCATGCAAATAGATTCTTATTAAAATGCTTCGTAGATGACCACAGCTTACGTTATTTTATCTTGTTTCATTGTGATTTGCGTTAGCTAGGGTGATCATATATTGTATATTTTATCCACACACAAAAAAAATTAGGACAGGTTCGGGCGGGCATTATTAACATAATAGGCTACTCTGCTGGGTTATTGGAATGAGCAAAACCTAACCAGACATTTTTAGGAATTTAGAAATCCCGCAAGGACCTATTTTTATACAGTCTATGGCCTGGACGGATTTTTTGGGTCGCAAGCTTGCTGACAGCTTGCTACCTATTTAGAGCAGCTCTTCGGGACATTTATAATAAAAGTAGTCTTGTACGTAAATGTGATTGATTGACCGTCAATATCGTTAATGGCAATCATAACGTTACCCTATATTCGCCTTAGCCTGCCTAGGCCTAACGTAACTAATCTCACTGTCAAGCTGGTATGCTAGCTAATGGAATTAGCCTACCTCCGATCTGAGTTGGGTGGAATATTAATGTACTGTAAATTGAAGATAACTGAATAAAACGTTATAACATAACACAATGATGTGGCGAATTTCACACAGTCAATGCAAATAAATAACACCGTAAAACCGTGGAAAATGAAATTATATAATAAATTAGCTTAACTTACCGTGAATTTGCTTGCAATCATAGACTGTGCTTGCAATATAAAACTCCCGCTTCTAATTTCTCCCGCTTTCCAGAATCTCCGCCCCGAACTGTCAATCATACTGTGCCTGGACAGAGAACCTCCCATGAAGACCATATCCGGTTCACCCTGCTCCAAGCAAAGGTCAAGTCGGCTCCACTGAGCAGGCGCAGTTCGTCCAAACAGCCGGCGAAAAAGACTTCCGTGTTTCAATTTGGTTTTCCCGAGGCCATGGAAAGGCAATGGGTGACGTCACAGTGGCTTTGTCCATATTTTTATACAGTCTATGGTCTAATGACGCAAATGGCAACGGATGGACAATAAACGAACATTTTATTGAGTTTATAGACAAAACGACGGGAAAATAAATTGCAAACATGATAGAGCAAGCTCTACAACGACACGGAATTCATATCGCTGACTGCCGTGGACAGGGGTATGATAATGGAAGTAATATGTCGGGGTATGATAATGGAAGTAATATGTCGGGCAAAGTGAAAGGTATGTAAGCCCAAATTATCCAAGTAAATCCATTGGCCACATATTCCCCTCTGCGCATCACATACGCTGAATTTAGTAGGTGTACATGCTGCAGAATCATGTAAAGAAATGTCAACCTTTTTTTGGCTCTGTCAATCGCCTGTATACACTATTCAGCGCTAGTCCTGACCGGTGGTCTGTACTGAAGGAAAAGACGGGATGCTCCCTCCGTCGCATAAGTGATACACGATGGAGTGCGCATATTGACGCGTATCAGACCTGTGGTTCGCCACCTCCCTCGCGTGATTTGGTCTGTTCTCCACTCTATATCAATTCCTCGTCAGTTTGAGTTCTTAGCTGTTCAGATAGTAGTTGCTAATGCTCCTCTTAGTATTATTGGCTGCTATAGGCCTCCATCAGCCATAAATGATGCCATCATAAGTTTAACTGACTTATTGTCAAATTTAATTTCTTCTGAGTTGATTTTGATTGGAGATTTAAATTTGGATTGGCTGAGTGATAAGTCTGCTAATTTTAAACATGTATGTGATTCTATGAACCTTACTCAGCTTATTGCCAGTCCTACAAGATTTAATTCTGCTAAACCGGGAAGTGATACTCTTATAGATATCATCTTAACCAATGCAGCACATAAGTATGTTGCAGTTGGTATTTTTCCCAATGATATTAGCGACCATTGTACTATCACATGTGTTAGGAGCACCAAGTTGCCCAAAGCTAAGGGTCTGATTGTTCTCAGGCGTTGTTTTAAACATTTTTCGGAGCAGGCTTTTCTTCATGATCTGGCTGAAGTTGATTGGTCTCGTATTGCTTTGATTCCTTCTGTTGATGATGCTATTTTCTTCTTTCAACATCAGTTTTTAACGATCATCAATAAGCATGCTCCTTTTAGAAAAGTTAGGGTCAAAAACAGGGCTAATCCTTGGTTTTCTAGAGAACTAGCTGATTTCATTCAAGCTCGTAATAAACAGTGGTCTCTAGCCAGACAATCAAATGCTGTCAATGATTGGTTTCTCTTTCGTTCCCTTAGGAATAAATGTGCAGCTCTTATAAGAAAATTCAAATCTGAATACTATTTGACTTTAACCTAGATACGTTTAATGACCATTCTAAGTTTTGGAAAACAGTAAAAGCCTTGCAGAATAAGAAAATTGCTGGTCCTCCTCAAAAATTGAGGGTCAGTGATTCTTCTTTTATTTCTGATAAAAAAGGAGATGTCCAATGCTTTCAATGCTCATTTTAAAAAGGCTGGACATATTTTTGACACTTTAAATCATGTTTCTCGGCATAAAGATAATTTTCCTGGGCCTTTGATTTTTCTCCCCCTCTGGTCTCTGAGGCCTTGCGTGCCCTGCAAGCATTAGACCCTAAGAAGGCCGCCGGACCTGATGGCCTTGATCCATACTTTTTAAAAATTGCTGCACCGATTGTAGCCCAACCAGTTGTTGACATTTTTAACCTTTCTATTTCCACACAAAAATTGCCTGTTGTTTGGAAACAAGCTTTTGTCTCGCCTTTATTAAAATCTGGTGATCCTTCCAAATTGAATAATTATAGGCCTATTTCAAATCTTTCTGCTCAGCTGAAACTTTTCCTAGACTCCCATAACATCCTAAATCCTATGCAGTCTGGATTTAGAACCAAGCATAGTACTGTGACTGCTAGCTTGAAAGTTCTAGACGATATTAAAGCTGCTGTTGACAATAAATGATATTGTGTTGCTTTATTTATTGACTTAACTAAAGCTTTCGATACAGTGGATCACCACATCTTGATCAACATCCTACTGAAGGCTGGTTTCAGTCAAAATGTGGTTGGTTGGGGTTCGGAGTTACCTGTCAGACCGCACTCAGTGTGTCAGGTTTGGTAATATTGTTTCTGATCCTGTTATCTTAGAAAAGGGGGTTCCGCAGCGTTCCATTTTGGGGCCGTTGCTCTTTTTATTATATGTGAATAACATCTGCGCTCAGGTGAAACATTCTTTGTATCATTTGTATGCTGATGACACAGTTTTGTATTCTTGTGCTTTTTCTCTTGAGGCTGCTGTTTCTAATTTACAGTCTGATTTTATTTCTTTACAGCATGCTCTCTTCGACTCCAAATTATTGCTGAATGGAAACAAAACTAAGGCAATGTTGTTTGCATCAAATAAGTCTGTGGTTTCCCCTCCTTCTATCATTACTCTTGAAGGTACTTCTATTGAGTTTGTTGATACTTATAAATATCTAGGCATCTGGCTCGACAAAAATCTTAACTTTAAACATCATATTGAAATGTTAACTAAGAAACTCAAGTTTACCTTGGGTTTCCTATACAGGTTAAAATCTTGCTTCTCTCCTTCTTCACGTAAGCGGCTTGTGACAGGCCTATTTCTGTCACAGTTAGACTATGGTGACACTGTTTATAGATTTGCATGTCCCACTGCCTTAGCCAAACTTGATCCGCTTTATCATGCGGCTCTGAGATATATTTCTAACTCTGCCTACAGGGCTCATCACTGTACATTGTACACTTTAGTCGGATGGTCTTCACTTGCTTTGCGCAGGATGCAGCATTGGTATGCTTTATTGTATAAGGCTATTTTAGGCAAGCTACCCTTGTACACTTGTTTTAAGTTTGAATTGATTCATAATTCTCACAATCTAAGATCAAATGCTTGTTTGCGTTTCAAGGTGCCACCTGTGTGGACTGAGGCGGTTAAAGGAGTCTATCTTATTTTGGCCCTTGGTCTTGGAATGACCTACAGACTCGTCTTAAATTGGTCTTTCTTGTTTCATTATCGAGTTTTAAACAAAAAATATCTGAACTCCTTGTCACTAGCTGCTCCTGCCATGATGTTTAGCCCTTTTATCAATTATTTATTTATTATCTTTTTATTTGTGTGTTGTTGTTTGATGTGTACAAAAGCCTGGTCGCTGGGCATTGTAATTTAAATTTTGTTTACTGCGGCATGTCAGGTGTCTGACTAGTGCTGTGTTTTATATGGTGTGTATTCTCACCTAGTGCTTACTTTGTAAGTTTAGTATGTTCATTCTTGAATGTGTAGATGGTAGTTCTTTTGTTGTGTTGTTCGTATTGTCTTGTTGTATATGTATTAACCGACGTGTAATTTGCTGCCATTTTGGCCAGATCACAATTGTAAAAGAGATTTCATATCTCAATTGGTTTTATCTGGTTAAATATAGGTTAAATAAAAGTGATCGAAGCAATAGAGTGCATAATATTGTCCTGCAAGTTATCCAATGAGGCCTTATCAGAGGCAAGAGGACTGAAGGAATATTTATCATCATTTACAGCTATTGTCTTGTGCAGTGTCTGGGTAAATATATTGGAACATATTTGTGGCGAAGTGAGCACCACCGCTCTCGTGCAGAGACAGTAATCAGGCAGGTTGGTTGAGAGAACACGGTTTTTATTTGGTTCTCTCTGTATTAACAAACACTCAAAATACACGTTCTTCCGCTCTTCTCCCCGCAGATGTTCCGGCCGGCTTTTATGCACTCAGGCTCACTGTCAAGGCAATTGGTTAATTGATACAATCAATAACACAATCAATCGTTACCAATTGCATGATTCCCGAGAGCTGTGTCGGCTCCACAAACCACACACGTTCACTCTCTCTCTTGCCGGCAGCGCCTAAAACCACGCCCCCCTACCACAATATTGAAGATAGGAATTTGCTCCTGCAGCGTGGTACCTTGCCTTTGGATCAGGAAGCAGCCAATATTGAGGATCTACATCAGGAAATAATTGCATTGAGAAACTAGTGGGATTTACTACTCTCTGAAGATTGAAACATTGCCAATGCCATGGGAGTTCCATCTGAGTTTTGACGCAGACAGAGGAAACACCACCGCACTGAAGAGACTCACAGGAGACTCCTGATGTAAAATTTCAGAATTTTGTGTTTTATGTAGCAGTGGACAATATTATTGCACAGCTGAATTTCAGATTTCAATTAGGGACATTTGCAATGACTTCAAGGCAATACTCAAGTTCAATCAGTTGAGTGAAGAGGATCTAAGGGCATCTTGTAGACATTTGAAATCAAAATATTCCAAGGATCTCTCTGAAGATTTGGAAAAACAAATGCTCCATCTGAAAAAAAAATATATAGGGCCTCTTTCTCTGTGTCATTAACACCAATTGAGTTACTCAACAAGATTTATGATATGAAGCTGGAGGGCATTTATGGTGACATGCATTGCACTGAGGATATTTTGCACTCTACCTGTAAGTGTAGCAGGAGGAGAGAGATCATTCAGCAAATTCTAAATAATCAAGAAATATACACGCTCCACAATGAGCCAGGTGAGGCACAATAACCTGGCAATCCTCGCCATTGAATGTGAACTGGCTCAACAGATTGACTTTAAAGAAATTATAAAGACTTTGCATTGAAAAAGACCAGGAGGATGTTGTTCTAAGAGGCAGAGGCCGTAAGGTAGGAAAACGTTCTACATCTAGGCAATGTTTGAGTGTAGTAAATCTTTGTTGACCTTGTTGTAAGGGTTGCTGTGTACTGGTAAGGGCTGGTGTGTAGCCTACTGTGTGTGTGTGTGTGTGTGTGTGTGTGTGTGTGTGTGTGTGTGTGTGTGTGTGTGTGTGTGTGTGTGTGTGTGTGTGTGTGTGTGTGTGTGTGTGTGTGTGTGTGTGTGTGTGTGTGTGTGTGTGTCTATCTTGCTTCTGACACTGAGTAAGTCTCTGTTTGCAAGTGAAAGAGAGCATGTGCACATTTATTTTGACTGAAGCAGGATTGGGGTGGAGGGGGCCCATTCACTGGACCAGTTATTACTTTGCTTGGGCCTGCCTAGCCTATATAATCAAGTCTGGCCAGGGACCCCCTACAGTACCTTCAAGGACTCCCAGGGGTCCCCGGACACCCTTACTTACTAGTAGCCTGTTCTTGCTCCTTCCGACATCGCGAAACGTCTGCGCGCGGGGAGCATTTCAGGACCTCTGTTTCATGAATACAGAGCCCGGTTCCGGAGCCGGTGCAAACCATGGAGGAGCGGCAACTCCAGCAGACTGGAGGTACATGCTTGACCATATTCTTGAAAATATCCTTCATCGCGCACAGAAACTGTCAACACGCCACGGTATTGGTCATCCTCGCCGAGAGGGTGAGCTGCTTAAGATACTGGATAGCAAATTAACCACCACCAGGGGGTGGAACCACGTCATGCCATAAATACGGAGCGTGCACGCCCGCCCGACCTCTTTTGCCGACTTGAGGGCGCAAGGTTCCCCGCCTGACCACACAGCCTGAAGTGTTTCCAGCACTGCTGGCTCTAGGCTATGGGCGGCAGTGTAGTATAACGGTTAAGGAACTGGCCTTGTAACCGAAAGGTTGCAGGTTCGATTCCCAGGTAGGACAGTGCCGTTGTACCCCTGAGCAAGGTACTTAACCTGAATCGCTTCAGTATATATCCTGTATAAATGGATAATATGTGTAAA
Organism: Synaphobranchus kaupii; assembly: GCA_029718625.1. Taxonomy (NCBI): domain Eukaryota; kingdom Metazoa; phylum Chordata; class Actinopteri; order Anguilliformes; family Synaphobranchidae; genus Synaphobranchus; species Synaphobranchus kaupii. The sequence goes on from CM056399.1 coordinate 2,037,135, forward strand.
AGAAATGATAAAAAAGGTGTGTAAGTAGCTCTGGATAAGAGCGTCTGCTTAATGCCTGTAATGTAATGTAATATAGGCCCTGCGGCCACTCCCGTCTAGGGGCCAAGCATGCAAGCTGTAAAACTACGGATTTGGGTGCCATAGCAGGCCCTGGTGGCAACATATCCACCCTGGTTGGGAGGAGCGACGGGGTACCCACTAGCAACTCCCTAAGGTCGGCCATCCATCTCTGCTGGGGCCAGTTGGGGGCAATCAGCAGAACTTGTGCCCCTGAGCTCCTGACCCTCGCCAGGACTGCGGGCAGGAGAGGGAAGGGGGGGAAAGCATAGAGCAGGGCTGGAGGCCACTGGTGTGCCAGTGCGTCCACACCCAATGTCCCCGCCGTGCCCACCATTGAGTACCACAGGGGGCAGTGAGCATTCTCCCTGGATGCGAAGAGGTCCACCTGTGCCTCCCTGAAGCGGGACCAAATGGACCTGCACGATATCTGGGTGCAGGCGCCATTCCCCCGGTCTCGGGCCACCCCTGGTGCCCATAGCAGGATTTGCCGTGCTTTCGCATGCAGGGTTGGGGATCGAACCCCACCCTGGCGGTTGAGGTAGGAGACTACCGTGGAGCTGTCTGTCCAGACGAGAACGTGCCTGCGCCAGACCACTGGGAGGAAATGGTTCAATGCCCAAAGCACTGCCTCCATTTCTAGCAGGTTGATATGTTTCCCCTGCCCATGAGGGGCTGCACGGACTGGCTCCCTCTGACGGCTCCCCAGCCGGTCTTGGAGGCGTCCGTGGTGATTGTCACTCTTGAACATACTGGCCCCAAGGGAACGTCCTCCTTGAGGCCAGGGGTGGTGAGCTATCAATCCACCAATTGGGTAATAGGGAGGAGTCGCCGCCCGTCTTCATGTGGGCTCCGTTGATGCGAATCCCTTGGCGACGGAGTGGGATCAGCGCGGCCTCCCTGCACTTCATAAAAAGTGCGTGGGGCCTGGACTAAACCAAAGGGGAGGACCGAGTACTTGTACCCTGTGCCCTTGAAGGAAAAGCGGAGGTACTTCCGGTGATCCCGGTGTATGGGGATATGGAAGTACGCATCCCTCAGATCCACAGAGGTGAACCAGTCGCCATCTCTCACCTGAAGGAGGAGACTGGCGAGGCAGAGCATGCGGAAGGGCAGGCACTTTAAAAAGCGGTTGAGCCCCCTCAGGTCTAGGATGGGGCGGAAGCCCCCATCCTTCTTTGGGGGCCAGAAAATAAGTTGAATAAAACCCCCTGTCCCGCTGCCACCGAGGGCAGGGGTGTTATTACTCCCAAAGTGAAAACATGTTCTTTGAAATTTTTGCTAATTTATTAAAAATCTAAAACTGAAATCTCTCATTTACATAAGTATTGCTGTAACGCTAAGTGCCTCCAGCATGGTTACTGCATTCATTACAGTTATGTAGGTTTGGATGGAGCCAAAACCAGGACCGTCTCCGCCTACCCCTGATGTTTACCAACCCAATATGATGAGCTAAGAATCAAGATATGTTTGATTAGTTAGATTTTAAAGGATCGCAATATTATTTATTAATCTGTTCTGATGACAAATTAATTATAATTTTCCAAAACGTCTCAGAATATTGAGGGGGCACGTGCCCCCTCCGCTTGAATGAGTAAGACGTTTATGTGTGACAAGCTTTCTTAAATGTAAGGTTACTGGCTAGCAAGCTAGTCTACTCAAAGAAAGTTGAAGGAATCAAGTTTGTTGAAAGAAAGAGCTTGCAGAATGGTAGAATACTTTTAATGCAGCCGTGTTTGTTTGTTGCTGTGTACATTAAAAGTAGGCTTTTAAACAGAAATAAGTTTTCCAGAAGCTGCACACACTCAACGTCAAATTGTGTTGGTGTCGTTAGCCTACCTATGTTGTTCAGTTAGCATCGCAGCCACTGCCTCACTTTGAGGTTTTAAATCAAGTGTCCGTTTTCTAACTTTTGAACAGTTTGCCCTGGAGTTGTGTTCTTTGTCACCATTATACTGAGCTTGTGCAGAGTTAAATTCGTCAATATGATTCACCATGAAATTTGGCTGGTACCATCATGAGAGTACTCTGACAAAAAAGTGTTAGAAAATAGCTGCTAGACAGCTTCATCAATCATTGAACATAAAATTGTGAACTCATTGCATGCAAAAAAGTTAAATAAAGTTTTTGGTTAAAGATTAGTACTGTTTTTAAGTGATTTTGCTCACTGATACTTCCAAAATTAAAACATGGTTACTGTGAAATAAACTGATAATACTACTTTTGAGAACTAAAAATTAGGCTTACACATTACTGCTGCACGTTATATTAAACGTTTTAATTAATATTACACAGTCCATGTAACAAATTAGAGATCCTACAAGAAAATTTGTCACTGTGGTCAGAGTATATTGGTTGTTATATTGTCATTCTTTTCTATAATTACGGCTATTGTTCTATATTTTTCCATGGTCTTATCTGATCAGTCAAAAATGACACAATGATAGAGACGGTTGGTATGGCAGTAAATCCTCCCCATTACCCCAGTAGGGGGAGATATAACATTGCTTTATTTTTATTTTTTCTTACAATATTCAAAACAGGTGCTAATTTTTGAATCGCAAGGTAGTTATATATATATAACTACCTTGCAATACAGTTAAATATAACACCCATTTAAATAGTTTGGATTTATAGTATGATTCTACTTAAATCATTGTTGTACAGACAAAAAGAAAAATAAGCCGTACTCAACTGTGCTTGAGCATATGTGTGAGTATATCCAATTTACACCTCCATTCAACCGCAACATGAATCGCCAACAAGCCTCCAGGTATAACAGGTACATTGTATGTTTATTGTGTAAAACAAGAAATAATTTGTGAAAATCTGATATTTTTAAATGAGCAACATGCTACAATATGGAACTCATTACACTGCACTGCCCTCATTCTGTGGATCTGCTGGTTTCTCAGGGCTGGAATGTGTGAGTATATGGAACTCATTAGACTGCACTGCCCTCATTCTGTGGATCTGCTGGTTTCTCAGGGCTCACACTGGACTTTGAAGAGCTCTCCTGCGTCCCCGTGCTAGCTGTTGAGGAGCTTGCCTGAGCCTGTCCAGGTTTGGGCTTCCCTTGCTGGTGCTTGCTTAAGTTTGGACCTCCTTGCCCAGGAACGCCTTGCTTTAACCCCCCACCCCGGGGCAAGTCGGGCCTGGAGCCGTGGTAGTGCTGAGTGCCCTGTCTGCGGGTTATTTCCGCTTGTTGGATCCTGTACTTCTCTACCTTGCGGCCCTCGCGTGCTATCTTGTAGTCCATGTAGCTTTGGACTCCACCAGAGAGGACCTGGCCCATACTCATCATTGCTTCCCGCTGGGCAGCCTGCTCCCTCTGCCTGGTGATTTCTATACCCTCCTTCAGATTCTGCATCTCCTCCTTCAGGACCTCCACTTTCCTCTGGAACCCCTTGGCCATCAGCCGCTCCTGTTCCAGCAGTTTGCTCTCCAGCGCTTGCTCCATCTCTTTCTGGGCCTCAGCCGCCTCCTTCTTCTTCTTGACCTTAAGAGACAGATTTACACTTGTAGGCATTTAGCCAACACTCTTTAATCCAGAGAACCGTGCACACCTAGCTTTCTCTTTACATACCGTCCATTTATACAGCTGGATATTAACTGAAGCAATTCAGAAAATCACACCTAAATGTTTGCCCATTGATTCAAAATCCATTTCCACTAAGAATATCAGATCAGGATGTTGGCGAGGATGGTTAAGTTTCATGGGTAGCAAAGCATCTGGGATAACTGTACTAGCCTACTGCCAAAAAAAACTGTTTTAGACATTTCTGTTCTAGTTTTAGGCCTGTTTTCAATCAACATTTGTGCTCCAATGCCAACATTAATCAAATGTTGATTAGAATCTCAGTTCATATACTGTACACAGCTGGATATTATTAATAACTCGATTAACAATTCCTAAAGGAATTCTAGGTGTGGTTGCTTCGCAGTGGTATCAATTGCTGGAAATGGTATACAAAGATGGTAATATGATATAGTGTGAGGTGGTAAATAAAAGGTGGAAATGTATTAAGTGGTAATGTGGTATAAAGGGATCTAAAGAAGGTGAAAGTGTTAAAATATGGTGATGCATTTTGTGGTAAGTAGTCTAAAGAACCTGGAAGTGATACAAAGAAGCAATGAATTGTGATGAAAGCACAAAAAGGTAATGTTAATAATCTGGGATAGTATTGTTAGGTCATAACAGTGTTGTAGAGGGAGGCATTGTGATGTCATAAGCAGCGTAATATGCTACAGCATCCACATTTTATTGCATCGGTTTTCAAATGTGCCCATTCACTCCCATTAATTTTTTGTTGGCGATAAAAGGTCAATTATCTGAAAAAGTGTATATGGTATAAAGGTAAAAAGTAATAGCAACCTGGAGGGTGTATGGAGGTATAATATGAGGTATGAATGGTGTCGATGGTGTGAATGGTGTAGGAGGAGATAGTTTCTCAAAAGGTGGCAGAATAATAATAAGTATGGTGAATAACAAAAGGTGTGGTTTCACAACCACACCTAATTATCCTATCCATCATCATTCATACGAGCACACACACACAAGTCAGAGGAATTATTTAATTTAGAGCCACTACCAAATATATTCAGTGGGTCCCCATAAAAGCTAGAATTTCATGCACTGAGGACTGACATAAATCCTAAGCTGCATCTATGGTTTATTAATTAATTAATTAATTAATAAAATTTTCAGAAGATAAGGGCTCACCATTAACTGACGCATGGTCTCCTGGTGACCCTCTTCCTGGTCCCTCAGCATCTTCTCAGCCATTTCCCGTCTCTCCGTCTCCCTCCTTTTCTCCTGTTCCAACATGGCCACCTTCTGCTTATCCTCTGAGACAGTGAAGACAGGAACCAATCATTTTTCAGAACTTCTTTACAATTTAATTGTAAAAAAGTTCAATTATTAACATTCATTGCTTTAGTAAATATCTAGTTACCACAATGCTATCCTCTTGCTTTCAAATTTTCATGATCAAAGTAACAAATGCCTTTTGATTTGAATGATCAGGAATAATGACTAAAGTCAAAGGTATTTGCATACAGTCAAAAAAACATGGTAAAGAAATGTTTTCTTTTTGACAATGCAGTTTATGCACCTAGTTTTAGAGTACTCTTTGTATGAATTGTATAAACTCTTGTATTTTGACACATGGCCAGGTCAGTGTTGTAAATGAGAATTTGTTCTCAATCACTTTTATCTGTTTAAATAAAGGTTAAATAAAATGAGTAAATTTGATCAAATAGGAGCATTTTCTTTCTGATCATTCCTTCTTATCCTCCTTGCTCTGAAGGGCCCCTCTTTGTGACATGATTGTGTACTTATACTTTAAAAGAAGTCTTTTAAACTTATCTGCTTTCACAACAAAGTGTTTTTACACATTTCTGTGTGTTCCATCAGTTTATTTTTCTCACATTTTGAGTTGTATTTTAATGCTCTCGGATTATCTAGATCACTACAGAAAAGTTTGTTTAAGCACCCCAGGAAGAGTTTGCTGTGGCCGACCACTTTATACCCACGCAAAATCCAGGCTGTCAGAATCAACAATGCTCTTCCCTTTACAACACAAGCCTTAGGCCCAAAACGTTTAAACAGTTTCACATAAATTATTTTTTTTTTTTTTTTGTACAAGCTGTGTAATGGATGTGTCATGTTCCAGCCTTTGTTTGAATTACTTTTTTAATTAAATGTATAATATAAAAAATGTTTAAAAATAAAATTAAAAAAGGAGCTGCTCTTGATGAGTCGACTAGAAAAAAAGACTAAAAAGACTACAAACTACAAAGTTCATTCCAAGAGCTTTATTTGTCATTTTTCTGGGTAAAGTGTTACAGTTACATATACAGTGTTAAGTCACATATACACACGGTAACATACTTGTGCTTCAGCTAAGAGCTACATGAACTAAAACCCTTTTTTTCGGGGAAAAAGAGATTTCTTAAGAGCCTTGTATTGGAAAACAGTGGACACTGCGTCGAGCGCCGTGCTGAATATTGGTAGGAGAGTTTCGGTCAAAAAGTTGCCAGATTTGGCGGACTGGCTGTTCTTCTCCTTGAGGATCTGGATTTCCTGGTTCATGAGTTCGGCCTTCTCTCTGAACCCTTTCTCCTGCAGTTCCTTTTGCTCCTGCAGCTTACACTGCATGGCCTTGTCTGCCTCTGCCCGCTGGACCTTCCACTCATCCTCCATCTTCTCTGTCATCATGCGGATCTTCTCCGCCTGGCCCCTCCGCTCGTCCTCCAGGGTCCTCTCCATCTCCTCCCGTCGCTCCATCTCCGCCTTTCTTTCCTGCTCCAGCAGCGCGGCTTTCTGGTTTTGCTCTGTTCCATTCATTGTGGCAGAAATAAGGGGGGAGGGGGAGGGGGAAGGGGGCGGGTTGTGCAGATAGAATTATTAGGAGTTATTAACCCCTTTGTGCAGTGACTCTATAGTGGCGTAGACCCTGGGGTCTACGTCACAAACATCCTACTGTACCACGTCAGAAAGCGAGGGTACCATGGAAAACTGCATATCATATTCATCAGCGCGAGTTGGACTATTATCAGGCAAAATATGAAGTTCTATGTGGCACTGTTCTTCCATATTTCCTAAAAGTATCATAGTGTGATCTTCATGAGAGCGAATCGGGTTGAAGATACTGGGCATTTAGATATATTTAGGAGTTGGTTACAGTTCTTCTTTAACCACCCAAACATTTTATAGTATCACAGCAACAATAAAAAACACATAAGGAAATACAGATCCTTTCCAAAAAATTAGAATATCATGGAAAAGTTTTTTTTTTTTTTCATAATTCCATTCAAAAAGTGAAACTTTCATAGATTATAGATTCATTACACACAAAGTAAAATATTTCTAGCCTTTATTTGTTTCATTTTTCATAATTTTGGCTTACAGCTCCAGAAAACCCCCAAAACAGTATTTCAAGAAATTAGAATAGTGTGTCGAAAATCAGCATTTACTTCAGTTATTTCAGAGAATTAATGTTTTAGACTGAGTGTCACACTATCATCTAATTTACTCAAAACACCTGCAAAGTTTATCTCAGTTTGGTTCAGTATGGGGAAGACTTCAGACTTGACAATTGGCCAGAAGACCACCATTGACACCCCCCAGAAGATGGGTAAGCCACAAAAGGTCATCGCTAAGGAGACTGGCTGTTCACAGAGTGCAGTGTCCAAGCATATCAATAGAAAGTTTAGTGGAAGGGAAAAATGTGGCAGGAGAAGGTGCACAAGCAAAAGAGATGACCGTAGGCTTCAGCGGATTGTCAAGCAAAGACAATTCCAAAATTTGGCAGAGATGCAGAGGGAGTGGACTGAGGCTGGAGTCAGTGCTTCAAAAACCACCACGTACAGACGTATCCGGGACATGGGCTACAACTGTCGAATTCCTCGAGTCAAGCCACTCCACTCATTCTCTGAAATAACTGAAGTGAATGCTGATTTTCGACACACTATTCTAATTTCTTGAAATACTGTTTTAGGGGTTTTCTGGAGCTGTAAGCCAAAATTATGAAAAATGAACCAAATAAAGGCTATAAATATTTCACTTTGTGTGTAATGAATCTATAATCTATGAAAGTTTCACTTTTTGAATGGAATTATGGAAAGAAAACAACTTTTCCATGATATTCTAATTTTTTGGAAAGGATCTGTATATAGATATAGGAAAATTAAACTGCTATTTTGCCTGCTCACTTATTAGAGTGAATTTCTGTCATCATCACGTAATTTCCTTCTGTTATGAAAATCTCTCAGAGTATCAAATAAAGTCATAACCTTACCTGCATTATTAAATCCAGATACGTCCTTTCTTTATGTAGTTTATGTAGTTATTTCCTGCATTTTCTGCCTATATGTGGTGTTCAGCGTAAGTTTCAACATGGGCGAAATCTCAAAGATTAATCTGCAGAACATTACGCAATTCAAATTGGGAGTAGTAATGTCTTGGAACTAATTGTAATGGATTGACAGCATTAATATCCAAAAAGAACGTATTCTAAGCTTTCTAAGAGGTATAATCACTAGTCATTAGACAGTGATTGTCAGAGCTGTGTGTGTCACGAACGTATTTCAAACTAACATGCACCGTTACGCGTCCGCGTCTCCGTGGTTTTACGCATTAGAGTGCATACGCATCGCTAGTGAACTCCGGAGAGAAATCGTTTTGTTTGTACAATGGCGAAGTGACAAGAATATTTTCAGTCCTTATAACTGCTGGATGCTGTAGTCTTCCTCAGATGAGGACGGGGATTCAAATGAGGAGATTTACATCCATGACTTTTCAGCTGAAGCAAACAGCATGGATTCCATAGCTAAGTGTTGCCTTGTGTAAAAGGTGTGCGTGTGTGTTTTATGGTGTTGTATTCATAACAGTATAGCTAGCTAGCCACAGAAAGGCTAGCTAGGTTGTGTTATTATTGTTTATGATATCACAGAGTTTTACATTAGTGGTGCTGAATTCAGAATGAAATGACCTGTAGTCTCTCTTATTCTGGTTTAATTTAGTTTATAGCTAGTTAGCTAGCAACCTATTAGGTATTGGCTATAATTTAAGCCTGCATAAGGCTCAATGATGAAGTATGGGGAGTCTGTGGAAAAAAGTCCCTGCCTGAGGCGACTTGGATTTGTATAGCATAAGTAATGACAATGGTGGTGAGCTGTCAATCTATTACGGATAGACTGTAACTTTACTGGGAATTTATACTACACTATAGTAGAAGCTTTCATGTGTGGCCTAGCCATTCATTACTTTGGGTGAAACAGCATAGCTAATATAGGGCCAAAAATGGATGACACGGCAGCTAGTACAGTACAGTAATCCATGGGCTGGCATAGTATGTTTATATAGGAGATAATTATAGTTGTTGCAATAGTAATAGTTGTAATAATTCATATGACGCTTGAAATTGTGTGCAAGTTCTCATACATTGTTAGTCTGACTGGCTGGTAATATATTACCTTTTATGATCAGAACGGGCTGTGTTGGACATTTTTGGCACTGGAAACTAAACTGAGACCAATAACTTGATTATCTAAGGGTCAGTCCCCTCATTAATTACCTCCTCATAGGACATAATAATGTTGCTTCAAATGGACACTAAAGCTGTGTTCATGTTTGGATAGCTTTGGATAACGTGGATATCTGTGGATAGCTTGGATACTTTGCATATGTTTCCATGGGTTTTCATCGGTTTGGAAAGGTTTGGGTAGGTTTTTGCAAAAGTTGGAAATGATCTATTGATATACAGTCGGACGTTTACATACACTTAGGTTGAAGTCATTAAAACTAATTTTTAACCACTCCACAGATTTCATGTTAGCAAACTATAGTGTTGGCAAGTCAGTTAGGACATCTACTTTGTGCATGACACAAGTAATTTTTCCAACAATTGCTTACAGACAGATTATTTCACTTTTAATTCACTATATCACATTTCCAGTGGGTCAGAAGTTTACATACACTAAGTTGACTGTGCCTTTAAATTTTTTATATTTGGTCGCATATCCTTTGCATGCCATGACTTATGCATATCCTTTGCATGCCATGAAAGGTTAAGGTCTTATGAAAGATATTTCATCAATGATTGATCAATGTGACTGAACTAGCCATAGATTCCACTCACCTGATATAAATCAGTCTCTGGTTAGAGGGAACAAATAAAAACCAGGAGTACTATTGGCCAGATTTGAGTGTCCCTGTGGCACAGTGCGAGTCAATCACATCAAAGGTATGTTTAACCTAAGCATTTCATCCGACAAATCCAAGCAGCCTTTTAATTGCACGAGGATGGGTTACGACGATATACCAAAAAAGCAAGCAAAGTGGTTACAGCCATGTAACAGTGCCTGTTTAGCCCTGTACTTTATCACCTTTTGGCTGCAGTGTAAAAAAAAAAAAAACAGGTGCTATATGCGACCGCATCCCCCCAGTCCATGAAGATAATTTACAACCCCCCGCCCCCAGTCCGCGATCGCAATCACCCAAACCCAGGTGCTTCTCTGGACAAGAACATCTGCTAAGTGAATGTAATGCAGTGTAATGTAATGTAAGTAGAATGTGGTGTTACACTGCACAGCTTTGGATTAAGAACATGAAGCAGACTCAACATGACTTTGCACAACATGTCCGTCGGACACTTCTTCATTCAGAAGACTGTGGTTTCTAGAGGGCCAATTTTATTTTGTTCCTTAATGAACATGGGTGGGAAAAAAAAACAAACCCTTCCAATTTGTCAGAGAGCAAAGCGGCATTTTCTTTTGAGTAGAACTTAAGCATGAAAGTAAACTGAACTGAACACCATAAATCTAGATTTTCTTTCTTTACTAGCTAGCTTGCCAGCGAGTAGAAGAACAGCTTCCATGCCAAGTAATAACGAGTCTGAGGCCAGCCCATAGACTGTAAGCACCTGTTGTAGTCTAAAGTAGGTACCTGGAACATGTGAGGTTTGGGGCTATATATCTGCACTCAGTATAGGTAGAGAGTGTATATAGCTCATTTTAATCAGGAGGACAGTTACTCTTCGACAAATTAAAGATAATTTTTCGGTGGAATTCCCCTTTAATAATCTAGCCTAGTCCTTCTTTTAAGGTTCCCATGACTACCATTGGATCATGAATTCATACCTAAACAGTATTCAGAGTTTTTGTGGGCAATAACAGGTTCACCTCGCTTCCCTTCTGAGTATGTGGGCTATAAAAGGTTCATCTAGCTGCCACACATGACCACGGTGAAAGAGAACTGAGCACACAGGTTCGACAACATTGTCAGGTTACAGAAGAAGGCTTACCGTGAATCTTTCTCTCCTGCTCGCTGAGCTTATTGTCAGCCTGAAGGATGGAGTTGGATTCCACACTTTTTTCCTTGAGGAACTGTTCCAGGACTTCCTCCGCCTAGATATTACACACAAACACAAACACAAACACACACACACACACACACACACACACACGCGCTTTAAAACCTGGACCATCCGCTGAAAACAAAACAGTGAAGTCAGTCGGTGGTTGAAATGCATGCCTTCCTCCTGGCCACTCTTACACAGTGGCAGCTCCAGCATTGGGCCTGACGGGCCTGGGCCTGCCCACTTTCATGATGAACCATCCAAAAACAAAATGTATTATAAAGAAATATATTCATATTTATTCTACGTCCATAATTCGGAATACTACACGGCCCATTATGAGACATACACTAAATGCTATACCTATGAAATGACCTATAAAAAACTGTAGCATCCACGGACTGATAAATAACCACCTGCTGCGCCCACTAGCCTACTCCAGTATCTGAAAATATCAAAACACTCCTCCCTTTTCCAGTTTGCCAAAAGAATTATGAGAGAGCCACCGTAACCAACGGAAAAATATGGAAAAGCAATTGTAAGTGTGACGTGCATTTTGTGTTTAGACTTTTTACATTTTTTACTGATACATAATTTAATAAAGCCATTATAATTAATGAGAGAGCCTTGTGCTTCACTGAAGTAAGCCCAGTTTTATACCCTTTCTTCTCTGCTAGTAAGTGTGTCGTTTCTTTTTTGGTGTTTGTTTTTAGCCACTTCTGACAGTGGGCACTTACCCTGACCCCTTTGTTGGGCTTGCTGCGGAACTGGGCCACTACGCTGTCGTTGTCCGCGCAGTACAACTCGTAGCCCCCTGGCTTGGCGTAGAAGCCCTCCTGCATTTTTTTGGCCATGGGGGCAGACAGTTCAGACAGGAGCTTCCTGCACAGAGCCTCAGATGCCTCCTCATTCTGGCAGAGAAGGTCAGCGTAGTGCTTTGCGACGGCCTCCTGAAACCACAGACATATCAAACGTAATTGACAGATTTGAAATATAGTACATACTGTAACATTTCTCTTTCCCTCTCACATAGTCATACTGTGTCTAGTCGTCATCTTTCAGCGTAACCTTTCAGAAAACCTTGTGAGAATTACAGCTGTGACTGTTTTTCCCTGTTCCCCCTGTGTGTTTTTAAAATGTTTTTTTTTTTTTTGCACGCTGTTTTGATAGGGCCGTTGATTGTTTATGTTCTGACTTAAAATTTGGCTGTGCAATGAAATACTCATAAGGGACATTAAAGACTGATTGATGGACTGATTGATTGATCTGCGCCACTGCCAGCAGAAATGAGCATCGCGAACGATCAAGTGTGCAAAGCAAGTTCTGTCAGGTGACTCTTTCTGTAGACGACCATTGGTCGGCTAGCAACCATGCGTCTCATACTCAACCAATCACATGCACACACCTCTAATGGAGTGCTCTTTTAAACCAATCACATGCACACACCTCTAATGGATCCTGTGCTGCTCACTGCTTTTTTTTCTTTGCGGCTTCTGTGTTACAAATTTGCTATCACCCTCCACCACCCCAGCTTCCGTACTGGATCTGCTCTAGTACAGGGGGTTTCTGGTCACCTCCTGTTTAGCGGGGGGAGATGCCCGTGCTCCAGAGTAGTACTAAAGCACATCCATTCAGCACCAAATCAAAATAATTATGCAGCACATTCATTAAAACATGTAATTTGAAAACGTGAGTTGTCCTGACAGAAATAGTGATTACCGCCAGGTCTTTCAGGTGTTCGCCACCGTCATCCTTGAAGGAGCGACTCATGAAGGTCTTGGTGGCCAGTGTCTCGCAAAGCCTGTGCTGCCGGGACATGGACTCTAAGTCCACGGGGAAGCACAGCTCCTGCATGCCCGTCTGGTACTCCTTCAGGGCATCTCTCCCCGCAGCCTCGTTCTCGATCTTCGCCATGGTCAGCACGGCGTTCTCCAGGCAGGGCACGTCGCCTCTGGCAATGGTGTCCACGTAGGATTTTGCCAAATGACCAAGCACTGTGGACAAAACAACAAATAAATAAATAAATAAATAGGATAGATAAAGAAATGCAGAGGAAAAGTTTCAACAGAGAGGAACACTCTCATTCTCATTGAACTGGATGTTCCTGAAAGGTACAAAGAGACTATGGGTGAATTTTTGCCCCCCCCCATACAAGGTCTCACCTGTTGTTCATCACAACTTTAATACGGTGATTATCTTAAGAACCAAAAATAAATATCTAAGATTCCCTGCTGCATTAGAGGCTAAAGTGGCGGTGCGCGTGACATGTGAATTACACATTTGGAAGCCGTTTAGGAAAAAGTGAAATTAATAAATGGAGAATTGTAACTGTAAAGGAGGAAAGGGTACACTCACTCCTTCCAGTGACTGGCAGTCCTCCTTTAACCGTCTTCACGGAGCTATTCTCGAAGATGTACTTGCAGAAGATGGTGGTGACGGTGAGAAATGAGGGGCACAGGTCGCCCTCATTCAGGGACTCCAGGCGTGACATGTGCTCTGGGCTGGCGGGGGTCATGAACACGAAACACCGTCTTGACGGGAAGTAGTTACGGATGCACTCCCGGGGGAGGTTATAGTCTGCCGTTTTCCTGTCCCTGCCTGTGGAAATATGTGATTATTATAGTACAAATGTTTGTACATTATATTTAATATTTTTCATTTGGTGGCTCAGCGGACACCTTTATCCAGAGCAACGTACACAGCTTACATATTTTACATATTATCCACTTAATACACAATTATGCAACGTGTTATCACCCGTACTCGTCACATAGCCACGCTTAGGCAGAAGCCTCGGCGTCTCTCCTCTGACACCAAAGGTAGCCTTTGGCGTCGTATATTCACGGTTGTGGCCACATAACTTTTCTTTGGTTGTGGCACTTCAATATTATGCTTTTTCTTCATCCGGTACGCGCTCTTCCGTTAAGTAACGTTATGGCTAATGTTAGCTTAACTTAAAATATACTGATAAATTATTTTATTATGTTACTACAGTTCGGGCATGAGCCCGAGTTACGTGAACTCCTGTGAGGTTATGTTTAGGGGTTGGGGGTGGGGGGGCATGCTCACGGTCGGTTACCAAGCAACGACATGAATATTCATGAGCAAAGCCTGCGCCATAGTAGGATTCGTGAATTTGCGACCGAAAAGGCCTCCTTCTGCGTCCAAAGGATGACGCCGTAGGCTGCTGCCAAAGAGTCACTTGATGACGCCTTCGGATGAGACCAGCCTGCAATTATGATCTATTTATGCAGATATTCTTGAGGGTAAAACTGCGGGGCTACCACGTGGAACCTCTTTTGCAAGCTCAGGTTTGTGTTACGAGCCCATTTACTGTACAAGCCCAGTGCCTTAACTACTACATCCCACTACTGACATATTGGCGTGAGTAAAGCTGAGCTGTGCAGTCATTTGTGTCTCTTTTCTTTGTTTCCCACTCTCACCAATGGGGCAACTGGCCCATTTCCCCGAGTCACCCCAAAGCCTGCTCTCTGTCCCCCCGTATGACCACCGCTCTAGCCTGCCATCCCACCCCGGGACCGTCACCTACGGATGCTTCCTGCAACCAGTCCGACTGATTTTGCATTTGTGAACCCACACCCCAAGCCGGCCAGAGGAGGATGCCCCCCCTACCGAGTCTGGTTCCTTCCAATGATTCTTCCTACATGTCTTTACAAAGGGACTTTTTCCTTGCATCTGTTGCCTTTGGCTTGCTCTTTGGGGGGTTATCCCAGGGTAAAGTGTGAAGCATATTGTGACAAATATATTGTAAGATGCTCTATATAAATAAAATTATTGTTTGGTAAAGTACAAGTAATGCGCAGCTGGCTGCAGGCACCCAATCACTCACCCTACTCTGTGTGGCTCATCAACAGGATAGGTGACCCAGCAGCCCAAATACTGCATCTTTGTGTAGTAAAATGAAAAGTAGGGTATCGTGAACTCTTAACATCTCCTAAGTTCAGACCCATGCAATTTACCTTTCTTGAGGGACAAGGCATGTTCCAAATACTGGTTCTCATCCACGTCCCTCCCATCAATCTTGAGCTCCAACGTGAAATCCCGAACTGCCCACACGAACTTGGGGAAGAACTGAACAAACTGTGCGTCTGCTCCATCGTCATCATCCCCAGAGGCCGAATCGCCACTGGGGGATTTCACTTTGATCCGTTCTGTCAGCTCTGTGACGTATCTGCAGTAGCTAAGGACGAATGAAACCCTAAAAGGCTACCGTAATACAGTAGGACAGGAAAGATGACTGAGTCTTCTTTTAAACCAATCACATGGTGCCAAACACCAGAGGCCTTCGGCCTGTTACATACTCTCCCCAAGGAATACGCACAACGATGCAAAAAGCAACGCAGGGGGCATTTCTCACGTTCTTGCGTAGCGAAATGTGTAGTCCAAATTTTGTAGCGCAAATTCCACAAGTTTCCATTTGAGGCGCTAAATATTTTAAATACTGTTCAATCACTGTTCTATGAAAAACTGCAATTGAAAAAGTAATCATTAACGGTGTAAGGTTACTCGCTCCAACCAGATTAGCCTAGCCTGCCAAATACTGGATAAGCAGTATATAACCTCAGACAGGGCTAAAGGAAGCTGGTAAACGCACGTATGATATGTTAGCAAAGAGTTTGCGTATGTCCCAAATCTGCGCTGGCGTTCCTTGTTTAGAGTATGTACCAGGCCTTAGTGTTCCAAATGACCATGAGTCTAGAACACAAAGTGCATGCAAACCCTGCATGTATAAAGCACTATTATTCTGTTTGTTTTTCTTTCTCATTGTGACTAGGGCCTCAATCAACAAAATTATCAAAATGCTTGTTTTTAATTGTCCTTTGACAAATTAAGTCATTTTGTTTCTACAAAAACTTAGTTCATCAAGTTCAGCGATCACCAAAATGAACATGTCTAACAATGGGCCCTATCTTACACCCGGCCCTAAGCGGCGCTAACCCAAACGCAAGTGTCTTTGCTATCTTACACCCGGCGCATGGTTCATTATAACGCCTTGCGTTCATGTCATTTAACTACCACGTATTCTTGCGCCCATTACAAGTGAACTGGGCGTGTTGGTCTTAAGATGAGGAGTGGCCAGGATTCTTTTTGGCGTATTGCTATCTTGAGCCAGCAGAAAGCGCTTGCGCTAGAACCACCACAAACCTGGTCTAAAGTCATGTCGCAGTTGTTTACGTTATTTTAACGGCGCATATAAGTGCGTCTACATAATCGTGCACACAACGCGCGTACACCCTCCTGTCGGTTACACACAGGGGCGTGCACAAGCATGACTAAAAATATCAAGATTACAATGTGAAATATTATTATTGTGTAGGCTATATAAAAAAAATGCATAATAATAAAAGGGTCCATAGGTCAAAGACCACATAGCTACCTGTCCCTTAGCGAAGGGGAATGCGATCCAGGCGATGTGCAATGGTACGTGTAAGGTATAGACTATTCGCAATTATCCTGGATCAATCTATGATCAATCTATATTTGCCAATAATTCCTGTAACGTTCTGGGGGGACAATCTTCTGTTACGGGACCATGGCTATCCATTAAAAATGGCTTTCCATTTGCTGATAACACCTATATCAAGCCTAATGCGCGAATTGTCATTTACACCTAATGCGTGAATTGTCACTCAATGGAAAACTCGCGCACGGCAATAGACGGACATTAGAGTTCTGAAAAGTTTAATCAGATGTCATTACAATACAGCTCTCTAGGCCTACAGCCTGTAAGTAAATAGAATGGTTTTGACTGAGAAAAGTTCAAAACCTTGTCCAGTGAATATTGCATTTACTGTTTTTCAAATGGCCTAAGCTACAGCGAAGGTGTGGTGGGAAAGTAAACACTAATAATGAATAACGATTCATCCATACAAGCGTTTGTAGGGTGGTTTACACAAGTGTGTCCCTTATTCTCAGTACCAAAGGTGAACTGACTGTTTACCGTGCTGGCAGGAAGTCTACAAGATCTGATAAAGGAACAATGCTATTGCCCAAGAGCACAGTTGCAAATACTCAGTTGCGTCTGCGCTGTGTTCACAGAACTACTGAAGTTGAAACAGCATTATGTAACCTGTGGTTGTCCATATACAGTGTATTCATGTTTGATGTTGTTGGACAGCCTATATCATGGGGAACAAGGTGGTGTCATTGGTGGCGTGGTATAGTGGGCGCTGAATAAAGATCTTGAAACACCATTCAAAAGGGAACAGTAGTAATGTTAATTACCTATGAGTCAGCAGCCAGCTGTGCCACAAATGGTTAACGTGGTGTGATAAACTTACGCAAGCAGGGGTTATTGTTGTTACTACAGTTTTTTTGTGATTGGGTCTTGCTTTGAAGAATCAGGTTTCTCCTTTGATCCTTGGGTATATAGGGAGAAAAGTGGAATGGTTCTGGGAGACTTGTCAATACGACCCCCTGCGCGCCATTCGCGTATAGCCGTCTCACCACACTCATTTTGCACCATTGCATGCTGTCATTACTGGACATACTGTACAATAAATTGCATTTACTTTAACATGGCATTCTTCTTTGACCTTTAAGGTCCTAACACACACATAGAATTAAGGATATCTGCACCCCATAGTCACTCGCCTTTACATTAGTGCCATCACAAGATACGCATTGTATCCCTGTAGGCTACACAAGCCAGACACACGTCCGTGTCTAAAAACGATAGCTAGCGATCCGTATAGAGCCATGCTATTGGCGGAAAGAGACTACAGTCCCTCATTTGCGGCTTCCTTCTATGTACAACTGAATAGCCCTAAAAAACATGCAACATGTAAAAAAGATACTGAAGATTCTCTACAGCTTGGTTGTCTATGGTCCCCCGGCTGTTGTAGACCAAAGTGCTGCTCAGGAGGATGGCCAGTGAGAAGATCCAGGCATCATTCTTCTGATCTCCCTGAAAAACAAACACATTTCCACTGGGATTAAAAATGAAGATGAAAATGAATTACCTTACATTACGCCCTCATTTAGCAGACGCTCATATCATACCCCATGTGACTTATGAAAGAACATAAGTTCATTCAGCTGATTTGTATGAGCAATAATTTAACATTTAACATGCTTTTGATGTCGACCATTTAGGCTTTACTCAGTAAACATTCTCGTCTCACCTGCTCTCAGATTTTATCTGAATTTAATGGGTTTAATATGTTTGAAGAACCAATTGAAAAGTCTTTTTATGAGTGCAAAATATGAACTAGGTAACTTCTCTCCTGATACAAGTAGCTCAGAAAATTCCAAACCAAACCATCTAAATGCACAGAACTGGATATGTAGCAAATACAATCAAGTGCAAACAAACATCCACATAATATTGTATATAAATCTAATTTGTCAACTGAACGGGATAAGAATGTAAACAGTGCTATTTATTCAAGTCATTCCAGGGGAAAATGGACCCTTTTTAATCTTGACCTCTCAGATCATTCTGACATTTGACGCCCATAATATAACCTTGGAGTAATAACCACTGTTATACTTTTGAGGGGGGGAAAAGTGGAGTGAAAATTGACCCTTTGTCATCTTCTTAATGGTGGTTTGTGTTTTTTTCCCTCAAAAGTATAACAATGGCCATTACTCCAAGGTTATATTATGGATGCCAAATATCAGAAAGATCTGAGAGGTCAAGGTTAAAAAGGGTAAATTTCCCCCCCGGAATGACCCGTTCACTGTTTGTAATGGAATGGATTGTCGGTGATACTTAAGGGTCCGACCTTCTCAACGTCCCCAAGTCCCTCAGTGTCCAGCAACACCAGGGTGTGGCCTTCTCTAATAGGATGAGGCAGCACCCACATCCAGATACCCTTGGTCTTTGATTGTACAGTGGCTCCCAGGGCAAATCCTAAAGGAATGACCAAAGAAATAGGAAGTAAAGTCCCAGGCAGAGTATTAATTGATTGATTGATTGAAGACAACATTTAGCACAGCAAACACTACGAAAATAGAGAGTAAACTTATGACTGGTATATTAACAGCAAGTACACTCAATAACTGACTGAGCACACATTTATTTACTTCAATTGTGGCCCTCACAAGTTCTTTGTTAGTTGCTGGTAAACTATTTTATTTCAAGGTAGCATCAATTTATACAGCTGGAAATATACTGAAGGAATTCAGGTTAATTACTTTGTTCAAGGCTACAATGGCAGTGTCCCTATCTGGGAACTCATTACATTACAGGCATTTAGCAGACACTCTTATTCAGAGCAGCATAGGCTACACACCTTCTTTTTTTTTTTTACAGCTAGACTAAATCCTTTGAACAAGTGGACTTACTAAAGGGGGTGCATGTGTGTGTGTGTGTGTGTGTGGGGGGGGGGGGTTTCGCACAAAAATGTCACCACTTGTCTCACCGTGATTCTTCCCAGCCAGTTTGTTCATGAGGTAAGACTTTCCAGTGCGGTACAAGCCCACCACCGCCACCACGACTACTGGCTGATTTATCCCCATCAAGATATCTACCGCCTCTGGGTTCACACACAGGTTTCCACCCGTATTTTCAATCAGACACAGTGGGGACTCCATGACGGTAACACGGCTGGCCATGACTGCTTTGACAACTCTGTGTGGATGGAGAGAAAAATATTTTAAAAGGTTTTTTTATGCCTGCTTTCACAGTTGATTCTACGCCAGTAGCCTAGCATAGGCTAGGGTTTTTTGCCTTAAGAGTCAATCTATAACAAAAATGACTGCACATAGGCTATTATTAGGCTACTATCTATCCATTTGGAAATCGCGTGCTGACAGAATTTTCAATTGCACATAGTCACATAATGGATTAGCCTATAGTCCATATGCCAACATCGTTTGTAAAATAATTTCAGGGCTTCTCTTTTGTTCAGTATGTTTTTCAGGTCAATTGCGTAGGCTAGTAGGTTTTAGGCTAATTACGAAACTGAAAGTAAATCCTCTGTGCTAAAGGTCCATAATTTATCCGTAGAACGATCAATTAATATAGGCTACCATAGCTATATTGTGTAGTCTAATTAAACGTAACTATATACGGTAGCCTATTCCATATCTCATGACTTCGGTTACCGTTTTCTTGTTTAGCTTCGCTATCTGATAAACTGAACTCGACAGCACTGAATTTAGACAAGTTGATTCTCAAGTTGGCTTTCATTGAACAGCGATTAGGCTAACTAACAGGATTTTCATTTCATTTATGATGATCGTAAGTATACACAGTTCGTTTACTTAGGCTACATTAGCTGGGTGGAAATCAAAGGTTCCTCTTTTTGATAACATAAAACTAACAGCAGCCTAGTAAGACACAACCTTTTCCCCACACAACCATTTCTTCTGAGAGTGCACCTTTACGGAACTGATTAAAAGCATTGGATATATAAGCCACACAAATACAGCGATAATTAACTCACCAGTCAATATTTCTTTCAGTTTGTTGTAGGTTAGGCTACACTATTCAAGTAGACCAACTTCCACCAGTTACGACGACGTGGTTCTCGGAATTGTAGTTAACGCTATCATGAAAGTGAAAGTGTTGCGACTCGTGACCAAAAGTGAAAGTGTTGTAACCAACTTTAGCCTACTAAAAAGAATCACGCCCATTGATTAATTGTTTTGAACAATGCATGGAGTCCACTACAGTGGACAGGCTTTTCAAAGTCTATTTTAACATAGTGAAAACATTTATAATATCAGAGCAGATTCCTTGCACCTTTGCCTACATTTTGATATGCTCCATCTTGTTAGCTACATTTTATTGGCTTTTCTAGTTTTGATAAAGAGAAGGTCAAAATGGCAGGTGGAGGTGGACACATACAAAGTCCCTCTGGTGTAGCTGTGAAATCCTTCTATTCCTAGAGAAAATATATTCTTATTAGGGAAGATGCAAGGAGCAGAATTAGTTATATTTGTAACAAAAAATTACCGTAGGTCTTGCATTGTATACGAAAAACATTTTGTCCACTGAACAGCATGCATTAAAGTAGTGGTGTGTCGTTCGCGAACGAGTGGGCTCTTTGAGCCGGCTCTTTTAGGTGAACGTTGGGAGCCGACTCGCATATCTGAAGAGCCGATTTGTTTTGTAAATGAACACAAGACAAGTGCTTGTGGTCTTGGTGGAACTTTTATTCGTTTTTTTGTTCATGTTCCATCTGTAATCAAAGAGAATAATTTTTTAGGCCAAAAATAAATAAAACCACTAAAAGAAAATAACATTAATAATAATTTGCACATTAATTTTTTTATGCATTTATTTATTTTTCTTTGTTACGATGCAATATCATGTTCTATTTTATGAGTGTCTATTTTGTTTTGAAATGTTCAACTACGCACTGTGTTTATTGTGCAATTTATTTCAATACATAAAAATGCCCTACTTTCATTGCACATGTGTAATAGCGTCTTACTGTTTATTTAAATAGTTTTTATAACAAACAAAATGGCCGATTTTCAAAAACCGGAAATGCTACTGAATGAAGAGCCGTTTTGGAGCCGAAAGAGCCGGCTCTAATTGGTGAGCTGAGCCAAATGATCTGACTCACTGAAAAGAGCCGGAATGCCCATCACTAAAAAGAGTTGTAATCGGCATGTGTGGTCTATGTTTTCAAGGGGCCCTTTGGGGCACATTTCTGTGACCTAGGCGGGTGAAACACATGCAGAGTTTGATGTGAAAAAAATATTGCTCTGTAAATGCTCGAGCAATTTTTAAAAAACACCTTTTAAATAGTGGATTTTGGTGACTTCTAAAGAAAGATTATTCTAAAAATGATCTATCATTAGTTGTAAACTAATGGCGATTAGCATTTAGCTATCTAATGTGGTTAAACATACTAAACATATGATTAGCTAGGTTGACAAACATTCTTGAAATTAGCAAACAACGAGTTAATTTTAGACACATTAGTCTCTGCTCTATGCATTTGCTAGCTGGATAGCATATCATTGCTCACTTTTCATATTCCCTTCTTTCTGCAATAAAAAAACAATTCCCACATTAGACTAATGTTAGTTCATTATAGCCTACACTTATTTTTTTTGAAGCAAGATTTTCAGGACTCACCTGTAAAGTTTTGCTGTCTGCTAGCTAGCTAGTTGCTGGTCAACTATCAGCTGGCGTTAGCAGGATAGGTTAACGTGCTGGCGAAAGTGATTCGCAGGAACCAAACGCCAATTCTGAACGAATGAGCGAAATATTTCAACAGTAGTAGCATAATGCTATGTGACGTCAGCACAGTCTCATCTGTACTCATGCTGCTTCCTATGCATTGTGTTTGAAAATACAGCTATTACCATGTTGGCAGGTTCCTTTCATCAGTGGCTTTATTATCTATGTTCTCTAAATTCATTTTAATTGTGGATATAGAAGAATAGAATAGAAAGCCTTTATTGTCATTGTATTCAGGATACAACGAAAACAGTGAATATAGTATTTTTATGTGAATTTATGCCCCTTACAATTTTTGGGTGAAGCAGACAATATTTAGCTCTTTTTCAAGAAAAGTGGCAGCTGTGTAGAAGCTAGTGTAGAAGTGAGTGAATATGTGAGTGTCATTTTCAATAACCATAACAGCGCAAATAATTGACATGAAAATCTCAAAATAAATATAGTATTTACCCTAATATAAAGTGGGAGATTACTGAGCTACAAAAACTGATTTAGTGAAGTTTTAAAAGAATCCCCCCAAAGTCTTTGAATATACAGTATATGTCAAATTGCAGAAAATTTCGTCATTATTTTCTTTTTTTTGGCGGAAGGACCCCCATGCCCCCCGCTGTAATTGTGCTCCCCCAGAATTTTGGCTTGCGTGACACCCCTGTAGGCTAGGCTATAATTTAAAGTAGCCTACCTAATGCACATTTGTCGTGTGTGCTTAAAACATACTGAAAGGTCACAAGGGTAGCAGTGCTCTGATATTAACTCTGCGGTGTGGGATAGCCTATCTGTGAAACTCAAGTCCGTTTGCAATATAATGTATGGGATCAAAAACCTATATATCCTGTTGGCCATAAATAAAATGATATTTAGTGTGGAGCTCCCAAATTCCCTTTGAGCCGTCACCAGGCACTTTCTAGCTTATTATAATAGTCTATATCATACCATATTTGAAACACACACATAGGCTACAAGTAAGCTAACATAAGTAGCCTACAACAGGTGTTGCATGAGCGTGTTAGGTTTCAGTTTGCTGAAAACGTGTGTTTGTTTTTTCTTATTAATTATTTGCTTAAATGTAGGCTATTTTAGCATAGTCCAGATTTAGTCTTTGAACTCTTCAATGTATTGAATTCTGATTGAATGGGTTTAGGCTCGATCATAACAGCGCAAATAGGCTAGCCTAGGATAAACATCCTTTAGGAACATCCTTTTAGAAACATTTGTGTTGTTTTACACAACATTTGTTTTAATACCCAACAATCTGGATTTTCTTCGACGTTCGAGACTGAAGTAAAATAAGGGATAGTGCGTGGATGGAGCCTTATAAGGAAACTCTTCATAAACCTATCGTAGGCTAAATAGGCATAGCCTATGTAAAAATAAATATTGCATTGCAGCCATTTACACATCTGTCTCTTTGTAAAAGGAACAATAGGCTAGCTACTTCTGTTCTGATAGAAAACTTTAGGTGTAAAGGTTCAACTTCATCTCCATGGAATTTTCTGTTTTTTCCCCCAATTTTTCCTTACGGCTAGTAGCAAGATCCACTGTTTAGTGTTGTACATATGTGACCCGTTTCCAATGTTCTCCAAGGCCTCAGTCAAAAAATGGCAGAATGACAAGCAAATTAATTTTCAGTGGGCGTGGCTTATTACAAAAATGCTAATAATACCAAAACCGTTTGACAGAAAGTTTGGATTAATTCATACAAAGACTACCCTAATGCAACATAATATACGTTTTTTGAATTATTATTTTATCTATTTAATGAAAAAAAAGTGAAGAGACACTCATATCACCCATGTGAAAAAGTATATGGTTGTGGTTGTTGCTGATAAAAGTGGTAAAGTTATTTAGTTCAGGGAGCAAATACTTATTCATATGGGTCATATGATGGATTTACGTATGGATCAACATTATGCTATTTCTTTTCAAGGTGGAGAATCGTTCTACATGGAGGAATCAATGGATTCAGTTGAATGATCATATTCCTCCAAGCTTCAGAAAACAACAGAAGCAGCACTGTGATGGAGCAGTTGGTTCAGGCGGTTGACGGTTTTGGTGTCCCCTCTAGAGTGAGATGTCATCATGGCGGAGAGAATAATGCTGTTTGCCTCTTCATGGACGTCTTTCCAGGGCCAGCCCGGGGAAGTGCATTGAGAGGAAGGAGCACTCACAACCAAAGGATTGAATGACTGTGGAGAGATGTTTGAAATGGCCTCTCTAATGTATACCGTTTCCTCTTCACACTGCTGGAGCACGATGGAATATTGGACTGCAACAATGAAATGCACCTTTGGGCTCTACACTACGTGTACTTGCCGAGAATCAACCGAGACCTGCGTCTGTTTGTCGACCAGTGGAACCACCATGGGCTCAGGACTGCACGGTACATGTCCCCGTATCAAATATTTGTGCGGGGATGTCTTCAATACAGTCACAAAATCTCATGGGTGTTCAAGGGGTTTTTGGTGCAGATGAGCAGCCAGCAGAGGGAGTAGAGGGACCACCAGCACCTGCTTTCAACTGGCCCGAGAGGGTTGAAGTTCCCTCTAAACAGTTTGTTCTTGAGCCTGGTCGCCTTCAAGAACTCCAGCAACGAGTCGACCCTTTGGCGGGTTCAAGAGACAGTATTGGAGTCGATCTTCTGGAGTCGATCTTCTGAGCTTTCTGTCATCTTAAACTGAACCAAAGCTAGGAGTCCATTTTCAGTCCATCAAACACTAAGAGATTAACGACAAGATCATTGGCTTTTCCCTGGAAAGACGGGTCCAATTGTACAGACGCCATTTTGCAGCGTTTCTGCCTATAGGAAAATGCATACGGACAGGAGCAAGTGAAATGTCTCCTATAAACTCTTTGGTTTAACAATTTATGCTTGTTTTGAGTATTTTGGTGTGTTTTATTTTTATTTTTTTCTGGAGTGACAATAAAATGTACTTATTAACACAATAGTCTGAGTCTAACTGTTCCCTCTCTCTCAACATTTCGTTATTCACCGTATGCAATAAATAAAATGAAAAATATCACAGACATATTTCACTTGGAATGTGTTTATATTTTGTATGCATTTTCATCATATATATGTATACAGAAATATACAGGGGCATCTGAGAGCAGGCCTGCAGTCATATGCTTATCAGAACAAGTAAACAAAAATAGAAGCAAGAACAAAACAACAGAAAAAGCTAATTTGTCTGGTATGGGCAGGTCCTGCCTCAGCATCTCTATTTAATTTAGGTCAGGACTTTGCTAATCCAAAAGACAAATCTTCCTCCTGGGCCAACCTTTGGTACTGTAGTCCCTGTGGTGTCGTCTGACAACCCATGAGCTTGGGATGCAGGGCCACTGTATCGTCCAGGTATCCACAGTTCCTTGTCCTATAGGACTTATACTGGCTTTACTGACCAACCCTAGAGTGGATGGAGAGCTGGGGACAAAGCAGCATTGGAACCCCTGACAGAGTGGGTCGGTGGCCTAGGTTTGGCTTCAATAATCAAGTCTGTCATGTTTGTTGTGCAATGCACATTTTTTCGTAGAGAACCAGTGTCCCAAGCCTACAAAAACGTCACACAATACTGTCACGCAATACTGTTCACAATAAATGTACATTCCATTTTCTAGGTTTCCATCCCATCATATAGCCTATATTTATTGAAAATGAAATTATCTCAGTGTGCACTACTATAGGTATATACAATACCCACCCCAGCAACAGCCTGTTCACCCTGCTGCCGTCTGGCAAGAGATACAGAAGTATCCACTGTCATAGCACCAGACTACAGAGCAGCTTCTTTCCTTAGGCTGTAAGACTTCTAAATTCATCCTCTGTACTCAAATGGGCAGCAAAGTAGCAAATGGGACTATATCTTGCATCTCGTTGTGCATCCCTGTGTTGTAGAATGACAATAAATTAACCTTGTGTAGGCTAACTTGTATAGGACTATGGTCCTTAATGTGTACTTCCAAGTTGGACTCATGCCATTACAAAGAGTGTCTTCGTGATACAGAAGCAACACTGACAAAGCACACAGACATTGGTACTATCACATATTATTTATTGTTCATTTCATACATACACTCATACAACTGGACATTAAAACCCAACTGAACTGATAAGCCTCCGGAAGCTTTTTCAATATGATACATATTTTTACAATATGTGCGCAAACTAAGGCCCTAAAAGGTTAGGTCAGAGTCAGAGTTATTTTTTAATGTTCATATGCCAATGGGCCATAAATGTTGTCTTTCAATATGTGATCCTCCCCTCTGCCACTGACAAATTTCACCCCTTCATATCAGTCGCTGGACTGAAACTTGTGCGTATCCCTGAGAAAGTGAGTGAAGGAAGTGAGCCACCTTGACGATCTCCATGTCCACTTCTCAAGATTCAGGATCATTGCCATCTATAGCCCGCTACTGACTCATTTGTTTTGTATACATTGAGTTGAGAGTATTTCAGACAAAATCTCTCCATAACATTGTTGAGTAGAGCGCTACTCTGCCTGTCATAATTTACTTAATCTTAACATCTCTATGAGCCCCAGGTGAGCCATAGCTTAGCCTAATATTTTTTTTATTTGTGTGCTCTACAAACTATTTGTTTGTGTGGTTTGTGTGCTCTACAAACTATTCGGCTGGGAACAGCAACAGCCACAAAGCTATTCTACTAGCTCTAAGCTGGATAGAAGAAGTCAAACCAATCAAAGTACATTAAACATACATTACAGGCATTTAGCAGACACTCTTATCCAGAGCGACATACACAACTTTTAAGCATTTTTTACATAGTAGCCATGTATACTGTTGGATATATACTGGAGCAATGCAGGTGACGTACCTT
>CM056399.1:2064551-2153566 GCA_029718625.1 Synaphobranchus kaupii
ATAAGTTTACTCTCTATGTCCGTAGTGTTTGCTGTGCTAAATTTTGTCTTCAATCAATCAATTAATACTCTGCCTGGGACTTTACTTCCTATTTCTTTGGTCATTCCTTTAGGATTTACCCTGGGAGCCACTGTACAATCAAAGACCAAGGGTATCTGGATGTGGGTGCTGCCTCATCCTATTAGAGCAGGCCACACCCTGGTGTTGCTGGACACTGAAGGACTTGGGGATGTTGAGAAGGTCAGTCCCTTAAGTATCACAAACAATCCATTCCATTACAGTCAACGGGTCATTCCTGGGGGAAATTTACCCTTTTTAACCTTGACCTCTCAGATCTTTGTGATATTTGGCTTCCATAATATAACCTTGGACTAATGGCCTTTTTTATACTTTTGAGGGAAAAAAACACAAACCATCGTTAAGAAAATGACAAAGGGTCCATTTTCAGTCCACTTTTTCCCCCCTCAAAAGTATAACGATAGTCATTACTCCAAGGTTATATTATGGGCGTCAAATGTCAGAATGATCTGAGAGGTCAAGGTTAAAAAGGGTCCATTTTCCCCTGGAATGACTTGAATAAATAGCACTGTTTACATTCTTATCCCGTTCAGTTGACAAATTAGATTTATATACAATATTATGTGGATTTTTATTTGCACTTGATTGTATTTGCTACATATCCAGTTCTGTGCATTTAGATAGTTTGGTTTGGAATTTCTGAGTCAGAATTTTCTTGAGCTACTTGTATCAGGAGAGAAGTTACCTAGTTCATATTTTGCACTCATAAAAATACTTTTCAATTGGTTGTTTAAACATATTAAACCCATTAAATTCAGATAAAATCTGAGAGGAGGTGAGACGAGAATGTTTACTGAGCAAAGCCGAAACGGTCGACATGAAAAGCATGTTAAATGTTAAATTACTGCTCATACAAATCAGCTGAATGAACTTATGTTCTTTCATAAGTCACATGGGGTATGAGCGTCTGCTAAATGAGGGCGTAATGTAAGGTAATTAATTTTCATCTTCATTTTTAATCTCAATGAAATTGGGGATTGATGTGGTGTGTGTTTGTTTTTCAGGGAGATCAGAAGAATGATGCCTGGATCTTCTCACTGGCCATCCTCCTGAGCAGCACTTTGGTCTACAACAGCCGGGGGACCATAGACAACCAAGCTGTAGAGAATCTTCAGTATCTTTTTTAAAGTTACATGTTTTTTTAGGGCTTTTCAGCTTTATTGGACAGCACAGTGTAGAGAGACAGGAAGAATGGGAGCGAGAATGAGGCAGAGACATGCGGCAAAGGTCACTTGCAATTTATTGTACAGTATGTCCAGTAATGGCAGCATGCAATGGTGCAAAATGAGTGTGGTGAGACGGCTATACGCGAATGGCGCGCAGGGGGTCGTATTGACAAGTCTCCCAGAACCATTCCACTTTTCTCCCTATATACCCAAGGATCAAAGGAGAAACCTGATTCTTCAAAGCAAGACCCAATCACAACAAAACTGTAGTAACAACAATAACCCCTGCTTGCGTATGTTTATCACACCACGTTAACCATTTGTGGCACAGCTGGCTGCTGACTCATAGGTAATTTACATTACTACTGTTCCCTTTTGAATGGTGTTCAGCGCCCACTGTACCACGTCACAAATGACACCACCTTGTTCCCCATGATATAGGCTTTCCAACAACACCAAACATGAATACACTGTGTATGGACAACCTCAGGTTACATAATGCTGTTTCAACTTCAGTAGTTCTGTGAACGCAGCGCAGATGCAACTGAGTATTTGCAACTGTGTTCTTGGGCAATAGCATTGTTCCTTTATCAGATCTTGTAGACTTCCTGCCAGCACGATAAACAGTTAGTTCACCTTTGGTAGTCAGAATAAGGGACACACTTCTGTAAACCACCCTACAAATGCTTGTACGGATGAATCGTTATTCAATATTAGTGTTTATTTTCCCACCACACCTCGAGTTTTGAGTTTTGGCAAAGATTCCTGCGGTGAAAATGGGGCTTTACTTTCCCTGGGTGTCTTCAGCACAGGCACTTCCGTCTGTAGGCCTGGATTCAATTCAACACTTAAAGGGGAACTCCAGGTTATTTCTTATACTTCTCTATCGATTCTATATGTTTAATGTGAGTCTTGAAGCTTACCCGCCCTAGAACTGCTCCTCCTGGTTATTTTGTTTCCAGCTTGTTTCCAGACGTGCTGCGTCGTGCAGATCTACGTCACCGGTGCAGTGCTGGTGCCATCAAGCAAAGATTTTAGATATGACAAGGTACGCAACTCGTGCTTTTGTACAATTTCGGAAACCTTTGACTGCAATATTATATACAATGTTTTTGATTTTCATTGCTAAATTATACATCACCGAAATCAGAAGAACCTGAAGATAATGCGGATGGTATCCCTTTAGTCATATCAGACTTTTATCTATCAGCGAATCTGATCAATTTTGAAAATCCCATTATACAGTATAGACCTGCAGGTGGAATGATGTTGCCTTCAAGTGCTGTCGGAATTATCAGAAATACGAGTTTCTGACATGGAAGTTGCACTTGAACGAACCTCCAAATCGCAATTACAAGTGGGAAAGTCGAAGATAATTTTGCTATTAGATAGACAACAGGCGCTCATTGAATGACTGGAGGTCAGTGGAGTTTATACAAAACAGTTTGCTAAACGGGTCATTATCAGACAGACTAAATCAAAAATCTCCCTTTTCTTTTTAGATTATATGCCTAGGTTGTAAGGACCCAATACTGCTATTTACAACCCGTCATGATTTTGACTATCCAATGAAAACCAACTTTAAATCCGGCTAGCGCCGGTCAGATGCGTATCTTGTCATATCTAAAATCTTTGCTTGAAGGCAGGAACGCTGCACCAGTGACGTAGATCAGCGCGACGCAGCGCGTCTGGACACAAGCTGGAAACAAAAGAACCAGGAGACGCAGTTCTACAGCTTCAAGACTTACATTAAACATATATAATCGATATTGAAGTTTAAGAAATTACCCGGAGTTCCCATTTAAGTTAAATTAAAGTGCTGCTTTTTTTAAATAAACATTGTTAGACATGTTCATTTTGGTGATCGCTGAACTTGATGAACTAAGTTTGTGTAGAAAAAAAATTACTTAATTTGTCAAAGGACAATAAAAAACAAGCACTTTGATAATTTTGTTGATTGAGGCCCTAGTCACAATGAGAAAGAAAAACAAACAGAATAATAGTGCTTTATACATTCAGGGTTTGCATGCACTTTGTGTTCTAGACTCATGGTCATTTGGAACACTAAGGCCTGGTACATACTCTAAACAAGGAACGCCAGCGCAGATTTGGGACATACGCAAACTCTTTGCTAACATATCATACGTGCGTTTACCAGCTTCCTTTAGCCCTGTCTGAGGTTATATACTGCTTATCCAGTATTTGGCAGCCAAGGCTAATCTGGTTGGAGCGAGTAACCTTACACCGATTACTTTTTCAATTGCAGTTTTTCATAGAACAGTGGTTTAACAGTATTTATATTTAGCGTCTCAAATGGAAACTTGTACACAAGAACGCGAGAAACACCCCCTGCGTTGCTCTTTGCATCGTTGTGCGTATTCCTTGGGGAGAGTATGTAACAGGCCGAAGGCCTCTGGTGTTTGGCACTCAGAAGACTCAGTCATCTTTCCTGTCCTACTGTATTACGGTAGCCTTTTAGGGTTTAATTCGTCCTTAGCTACTGCAGATACGTCACAGAGCTGACAGAACGGATCAAAGTGAAATCTTCCAGTGGCGATTCGGCCTCTGAGGATGATGACGATGGAGCAGAAGCACAGTTTGTGCAGTTCTTCCCCAAGTTCGTGTGGGCAGTTCGGGATTTCACGTTGGAGCTCAAGATTGACGGGAGGGACGTGAATGACAACCAGTATTTGGAACATGCCTTGTCCCTCAGGAAAGGTAAATTGCATGGGGTCTGAACTTAGGAGATGTTAAGAGTTCACGATACCCTACTTTTCATTTTACTACACAAAGATGCAGTATTTGGGCTGCTGGGTCACCTATCCTGTTGATGAGCCACACAGAATAGGGTGGGTGATTGGGTGCCTGCAGCCAGCTGCGCATTACTTGTACTTTACCAAACAATAATTTTATTTATATAGAGCATCTTACAATATATTTGTCACAATATGCTTCACACTTTACCCTGGGATAACCCCCCAAAGAGCAAGCCAAAAGGCAACAGAGGCAAGGAAAAAAGTCCCTTTTTAAAGACATGTAGGAAGAATCATTGGAAGGAACCAGACTCAGTAGGGGGGGCCTCCTCCTCTGGCCGGCTTGGGGTGTGGGTTCACAAATACAAAATCAGTCAGTTTCAGACTGGTTGCAGGAAGCATCCGTAGGTGACGGTCCCCGGGGTGGGATGGCAGGCTAGAGCGGTGGTCATACGGGGGGGACAGAGAGCAGGCTTTGGGGTGACTCGGGGAAACGGGCCAGTTGCCCCATTGGTGAGAGTGGGAAACAAAGAAAAGAGACGCAAATGACTGCACAGCTCAGCTGGTGAATTGCAGTGTGGGAAGAAGCAGCGGCTGGCAGAACGCTCCTTTGAGTGGAATTCTCACTTTTCCGTGTTCTTCCAAAACCGGGGTAAAATCAGGTACATTTTTAAGTTTGGTGAAGAAAGAGAGTCCAGTGCAGAATCTCTTTACTCACGCCAATATGTCAGTAGTGGGATGCAGTAGTTAAGGCACTGGGCTTGTACAGTAAATGGGCTCGTAACACAAACCTGAGCTTGCAAAAGAGGTTCCAGGTGGTAGCCCCACAGTTTTACCCTTAAGAATATCTGCATAAATAGATCATAATTGTGTATAAGTGGATAATATGTAAAATATGTAAGCTGTGTACGTTGCTCTGGATAAAGGTGTCCGCTGAGCCACCAAATTAAAAATATAAAATAGAATATACAAACGTTTATACTATAATAATAACATATTTCCACAGGCAGGGACAGGAGAACTGCAGACTATAACCTCCCCCGGGAGTGCATCCGTAACTACTTTCCGTCAAGACGGTGTTTCGTGTTCAGGACCCCCGCCAGCCCAGACCACATGTCACGCCTGGAGTCCCTGAATGAGGGCGACCTGTGCCCCTCATTTCTCGCCGTCACCACCAACTTCTGCAAGTACATCTTCGAGAACAGCTCCGTGAAGACGGTTAAAGGAGGGCTGCCAGTCACTGGAAGGAGTGAGTGTACCCTTTCCTCCTTTACAGTTACAATTCTCCATTTATTAATTTCACTTTTTCCAAATGTGCAATTCACATGTCACACGCACTGTCAATTTAGCCTCTAATGCAGCAGGGAATCTAAGATATTTATTTTTATTTCTTAAGATAATCACCGACACCGTATTAAATTTGTGATGAACGGGTGAGACCTTGCGGGGGGGGGGGGGCAGAAATTAACCCATAGTCTCCTTGTACCTTTGAGAATTCCTGTGTGTTCCTCTCTGTTGACACTCTGCATTTCTTTCTGTGAAAGTCTATGTTAGTTATAATATGACTTTACTATCCTATTCATTTATTTATTTGTTGTTTTGTCCACAGTGCTTGGTCATTTGGCAAAATCCTACGTGGACACCATTGCCAGAGGCGACGTGCCCTGCCTGGAGAACGCCGTGCTGACCATGGCGAAGATCGAGAACGAGGCTGCGGGGAGAGTTGCCCTGAAGGAGTACCAGGAGCACATGCAGGAGCTGTGCTTCCCCGTGGACTTAGAGGCCATGTCCCGGCAGCATAGGCTTTGCGACACACTGGCCACTAAGACCTTCATGAGTCGCTCCTTCAAGGATGACGGTGGCGAACACCTGAAAGACCTGGCGGTAATCACTATTTCTGTCACGACAACTCACGTATTCAAATTACATGTTTTAATGAATGTGCTGCATAATTATTTTGGTTTGTTGCTGAATGGTTGTGCTTTTGTACTACTCTGGAGCACGGGCATCTCCCCCCGCTAAACAGGAGATGACCAGAAACCCCCTGTACTAGAGCAGATCCAGTACGGAAGCTGGGGTGGTGGAGGGTGATAGCAAATTTGTAACACAGAAGCCATTATAGGTGTGTGCATGTGATTGGTTGAGTATGAGACGCATGGTTGCTAGCCGACCAATGGTCGTCTACAGAAAGAGTTACCTGACAGAACTTGTTACGCGCCCTTGATCGTTCGTGATGCTCATTTCTGCTGGCAGTAGCGCAGATCAATCAATCAGTCAATCAATCAGTCTTTAATGTCCCTTATGAGTATTTCATTGCACAGCCAAATTTTAAGCCAGAACATAAACAATCAACGACCCCATCAAAACAGTGTGCAAAAAAACCATTTTAAAAAACATACAGGGAACAGGGAAAAACTGTCACAGCTGCAATTTTCACAAGGTTTTCTGAAAGGTTACACTGAAATATGAGGACTAGACACAGTATGTGACTAATAAATTAAATTATGTAGAAAAGTAACACGTTACTGTACTGAAAGCTGGGGAACATCAGTCCAAGATAATTGCAGTAGGAATGCCATTTGGAAACCAGAGATGGCCCATATACTGCACATGAATTTAGCCTTATTGAACAAGTGTATGGCACAGTTCAGCATGGTATTTAATCAGTCCTTCCAATGGAATGAACCCCACAACAGATTAGGAATGTGAAATACAGAGTGATAGCCAAAGAAAGAGAGAGGGAAAGAGAAATGTTATGTACTGTATTTCAAATCCGTCAATTACGTTTGATATGTCTGTGCTTTCAGGAGGCCATCGCAAAGCACTACGCTGACCTTCTCTGCCAGAATGAGGAGGCATCTGAGGCTCTGTGCAGGAAGCTCCTGTCTGAACTGTCTGCCCCCATGGCCAAAAAAATGCAGGAGGGCTTCTACATCAGGCCAGGGGGCTACGAGTTGTACTGCGCGGACAACGACAGCGTAGTGGCCCAGTTCCGCAGCAAGCCTAACAAAGGGGTCAGGGTAAGTGCCCACTGTCAGAAGTGGCTAAAAACAAACACCAAAAAAGAAACAACACACTTACTAGCAGAGAAGAAAGGGTATAAAACTGGGCTTACTTCAGTGAAGCACAAGGCCTCTCTCATTAATTATAATGGCTTCATTAAATTATGTATCAGTAAAAAATGTAAAAAGTCAAACACCAAAGCATTTTTGGGCTGTATATTATTAAGGTAATAACATTATTTTCATAAACAGAGTGCTCAGACATCATTTCCTAGTCTAGTTTGATCCAAGTCATTTGTACAATGTACGTTCATTTCTGCAAATGACTATGGACACAGCTTCTCCGCCCCCACCCCTCTCCCTCGCTCAACCCACGAAGTATTTTTCTAAATTGTGTAGTAGGCGGAGACAGGCTGAGACAGTGGGTGTCCTTCCTCTTTAAGTGGACTTTTGTTTGTCATTCACTGATTTCTCACAGTGACTTCAATGTAATCAATTGTTTTTATTGCATGACAAAATAACAATCAATAAACTTGACGATCCTAATATTTACTTAAAACTACAGCTTATTTAGTCTGTTTTTTCCACAGTTAAAGGTTGTATCAGCGATTTTGGGTGGAAACATAAATGATCACATTCATCTGATTTTTCCTCACGATCCGCTAGCTGCCCGCCCCATAAGCAGGCCGTCAAAAAAACCGCGTCTCTGTAGGCAGCCTATGCTCCGAGATCGTACACAAAAACAATGGTACTACCAACTACTCAAAACCAAAATAAACAGTATTCCAACCAATCACAATGATCTGCACAAACGCTAATACTCTTATCTCGCTGAAATCTTGACGGATTTACAAACGGTTTGGTTTCTTACAAACGTTATTAACGTGGTTATAATTCTGGATGCTTGAACACTATTTTTTAAAACATAACATAATTATTCATAAGTATGTTTGTTTGGGATTTCGCTTCAGAAGTGACGTCACGTTTGTGCAGATCATTGTGATTGGTTGGAATACTGTTTATTTTGGTTTTGAGTAGTTGGTAGTACCATTGTTTTTGTGTACGATCTCGGAGCATAGGCTGCCTACAGAGACGCGGTTTTTTGACGGCCTGCTTATGGGGCGGGCAGCTAGCGGATCGTGAGGAAAAATCAGATGAATGTGATCATTTATGTTTCCACCCAAAATCGCTGATACAACCTTTAATTCCACATAGGCCTAACAGCTCAGAAATAGCTTTGAATATCTTTTGATAATATTCTTTCAAATGCTGCGTTTGTCCGAGTTGACACACGCCTCTGCATCTATACTGTTTCCATTAACAATAACGCTACCACTGTTTCATTTGCCTGACTTCACACGTTACAAAATGCACGTCACACTTACAATTGCTTTTCCATATTTTTCCGTTGGTTACGGTGGCTCTCTCATAATTCTTTTGGCAAACTGGAAAAGGGAGTGTTTTGATATTTTCAGATACGTTAAAGGTTGTATCAGCGATTTTGGGTGGAAACATAAATGATCACATTCATCTGATTTTTCCTCACGATCCGCTAGCTGCCCGCCCCATAAGCAGGCCGTCAAAAAACCGCGTCTCTGTAGGCAGCCTATGCTCCGAGATCGTACACAAAAACAAATGGTACTACCAACCACTCAAAACCAAAATAAACAGTATTCCAACCAATCACAATGATCTGCACAAACGCTAATACTCTTATCTCGCTGAAATCTTGACGGATTTACAAACGGTTTGGTTTCTTACAAACGTTATTAACGTGGTTATAATTCTGGATGCTTGAACACTATTTTTTAAAACATAACATAATTATTCATAAGTATGTTTGTTTGGGATTTCGCTTCAGAAGTGACGTCACCCAAAATCGCTGATACAACCTTTAAGTTACGCAAAGCAAGATAACATTACGCATAGCTCGCTATAGGTTTGATATTAAGTCATGCAGGTTTGCTAGAGACACTGTGACTGTATTGGACTGTACTACTGGAGTAGGCTAGTGCGTGCAGCAGGTGGTTATCAGTCAGTGGTTGCTACAGTGTTTTATAGGTCATTTTATAGGTAGAGCATTTAGCGTATGCCTCATAACCTGGCATGTTCCAAATTATGGAAGTAGAAAAAATGATATTTTATTAATAATACATTTTCTTTTTGGATGAGTCGTCATGAAAGTGGGCATACCCAGGCCCGTCAGGCCCAATGCTGGAGCTGCCACTGTGTAAGAGTGGCCAGGAGGAAAGCATGCATTTGAACCACAGACTGACTTCACTGTTTTGTTTTCAGCGGATGGTCCAGGTTTTGAAGTGTGTGTGTGTGTGTGTGTGTGTGTGTGTGTGTGTGTGTGTGTGTGTGTGTGTGTGTGTGTGTGTGTGTGTGTGTGTGTGTGTGTGTGTGTGTGTGTGTGTGTGTGTGTGTGTGTGTGTGTGTGTGTGTGTGTGTGTGTAATTCATAGGTGGAGGAAGTCTTGGAACAGTTCCTCAAGGAAAAAAGTGTGGAATCCAACTTCATCCTTCTGGCTGACAAAAAGTTCAGCGAGCAGGAGAAAGATTCACGGTAAGCCCTCTTCTATAACCTGACAATGTTGTCGAACCAGTGTGCTCAGTTATCTTTCACCATGGTCATGCCTGGTAGCTACAGTGAGCACCATAATTCATTGGACAGTTAAACATTTTTTGTTATTTTGGTTCTGTACTCTAGCACTTTGAGTTTGAAAGGATACAATTACAATGAGGTTGAAGTGCAGACTGTCAGCTTTAATTTGAGGATATGTTCATCCATATCGGATGAACAGTTTAGAAATTATAGAACCTTTCGTACATAGTCCCCCCCCATTTTCGGGCATCAAAAAATATTGTTCAGTTTAACATAATGTAGAATTAAGTAATCATTTTTTATATTTGGTCGCATATCCTTTGCATGCCATAACTTCCTGATGTCTGTGACCCAACAATGTAAAAAGACTTTTCATATCTTATTTTCTGGTACTCTTACAAGCGATACTATAACCTCTCTGCATTTGAATGGATCTCTATGGGAATTGGGGGGTGGGACTAGATTTAACTGTAAATTACGCTGGAATACTATGGAATACATGGTTGGCGAAATGGCTGTAAGTCATCAAGGGTCTGAGGTATCAAACGAGCCTCAAACCATGACTCTGCTGCCAGATATACAGTAGATATGGATGGATCACTTTAAGGGTGGTTTCTCCTGACAAATTGTCCTATTGAACTCTTATTGAAAAATAAGTCAGAAGAAATCCTTCAAGTTATCCATCCATATCTACTGCACATCTGGCAGCAGAGTGATGGTTTAAGGCTTGTTTGATACATCAGACCCTTGATGACTTAGAGCCATTTAGCCAACCATGTGTTCCATACTGTTCCAGTGTAATTTACAGCTAAATCTAGTCCCACACCCCCAATTCCCATAGAGATCCATTCAAATGCAGAGAGGTTATAGTATCGCTTGTAGGAGTACCAGTAACCTATGAATAGGAATGACAAACTTGCTTCATAACCAGTTAAGTACAAAATGTTCAACAAAATAAGTGGAATGAATAAAATAAATTAATAAAGTAAAATAAGCAGACTAGCTACTTTCCCTGGAAGCAGAGCGGGAGGGCCTAAAAGACTGAATGTGGACAGTGGCGGTGCCAGCGGATTTGTATTGGGGTTGCTGAGGGGGAGCTTGACTATTAATTGGGGGTGCTACGGAACTGTGGATATACCAGTATGCGCACGCACGACCAAACGCAATCACGCGTGTTAAGAGTCGCTAATACACACACTGAGCAGTACAAAAGTACAACAGAATCAGACACAAGCTCAAAACTGCGCGCACACACACTGACACACAAACACACACTGACACACAAACACACACAGAGCGAGTCAGTGACAGAAACTTCATGCACCGCTGTTGGTCTAAAAAAACAGCGTATCAGACCTCGATCCAGATCACCACCATTCAGACGAACGATCCAGATCAAAACCAAAACTGTACAAACGCGAGAACGCGACTGCCATTTTTGACATCCCAAAAACCGCAACAAACCGTCAGACGCCTAGCATAGGCTAACATACATCTCCAGGGTAGGGTTGCACCAGCTATTCGTAAGTTCTACCTTAAGTTGGACCGTAAAGCTCACACTACAGGCTTAGTAGCTACTAGTTCGTTTACAACTAGTGAGCTACTAAATGTGGTTGCACCATGTGTCCTTAACACGAAACTTAGTTAGTAGACCGTAAGCTCTTCGTAAAGTAATGTATCGTCGCACAAAATTACGTCGACGTTTATTGATCCAATGATCGCCGTTAAAAAATGTAAACAGGAAATTGCGTTGCATTAGGATATTGTTGGAACGTTACCTTGGTGACGCAAATTCGTTATATTTCATTGACCCACCATTAGTAGAAAGCTACTTCATGCTGTTCTTTTTTGTTGGGACAGCTAACGTTAGTTAGCTGCCGTTACAGGAGTAGTTGTTTGAGACTGTCTGCCAACTTCTAACGAATCCAGCTTAGTAGCCACTGTGACACGATCAAGCTGTTAGTTAGCTAACAGTGTCGTTAAAGCACTCAGTTCCTATGAGTTTCGTGCTGGAGATCAGCCGCTAGCATGTCTGTTAATCTCATTGGCCTACAATTATGTCCTCTCTCTTAAAACGAGACAGGCGTAGATTTCAACGTCGTCATACAAGACCTGAGAATGCAGTTTATATCGCAATGACGAGGTTCATAGTTTTAAAGCAATTCGTCAACGTTATTCAAATCGGTCTGCCATTGAAACATTATTAATTACGCCGTTATTCCTGGTCAATGGCTTGCGTAAATATTTAGTTTATACGTAGGGTTACGTTCTAACTATATTTTGTGGTGCAACAGGTTTTATTTTAGTAGTGCGCAAGTTGTAACTCAGTGGAGACTTAAGTTACAACTAGCCTATGTTTGAACTTACGTATAGCTGGTGCAACCGGCCCCAGGTACATATCAATGCTGCTGGCTCCCTAGTAAGCACTGAGTGCACAACACATGGAATAAAGAATAAATAGCACAGGACTTCCGCATTTCCGACACTTCGATATTGTCTTTGCTATTTCACATCGAAGTCTGTAAGGTATAGGATTGCGGTCTCTACGTTTCTGGTTGTTACAAATAAGAAAGGTAGCTAGTCCGGTTAGAGTTAGGTGAAAGATTTATTTTAGTCTTTTTCTTTCCTTTCTCTCTTTATCCTTTAAACTCCTCTACTGGTTACCTTTTTGTTCAGCTCTTTCGCACCTAGAGCTTAAGGTACCAGGTTCTATTTCTATTTTCGTTTCTCTAGCCCTTTTACACAGGCTTTCTTTTGTTTTTCTCTGACCTCCTGCTATACGCTCTTTCTGTGAGAGCGTGAGGCTCTTTTATTGTTAAGATTACTCGCTATTATCGAGTTCGCCCTCTTTTGGGGTTGTTTTTGATTTGGCTTCTTATGCCGGGAGGTTTTTATTCCCATTTTTCGTTTGTTCCTTTCCTGCCGTGGACCTATCTGCTTTTGTGGTGTATAGTTTACTATATACACTTTTAGAATTCCTTGGCTGTCGTGCCTGGTTCTCCGAACCTTACACTCCCCCTTACACATATATGTTCATGTATAAGTATTAAAAATATACTGTTTAATACAAAGAGCTTTTACGTATCTATAAGTAGACCAGTTAAATTTAAAAGGTACCCAGTAGCATACATAGAAGTTAAAGGGATAGTTCGGAATTTTGGACATAATGTCTCAATTACGACTTACCCATGATGTAGTTGATTGATGGAAACCATTTTCAGCTAATTCCATGCTGTCCCTTCTTTTGGACATACACACGTTGCTAATGCTAGCGCAACTCTAAAGTAACCGGTAGCATCCACTACCAAACGCACTTAAACACTCCACAGTGCACCCAAAGCAAATAAAATACGAAGACAGTCTATCGGGGTTATTTTGAGTGTTTATGCCATCATTTTTGAAGTCAAACTATCGTTGAATCCTTTACTTTGTGCTGACCTATATTCTCTGTGGAAGTACGGCGACGGAGCGAACGTGGCCATTGCAAGTTTTTGCTCTTCTTTGTTGTTGTATTCGACCAGTGCCGGCAATACATTCGTAGGTAACGTAAAGTATCGCTCCCCAGATAGACTGTCGTCGTATTTTATTTGCTTTGGGTGCACTGTGGAGTGTTTAAGTGCATCTGGTAGTGGATGCTACCGGTTACCTTAGAGTTGCGCTAGCATTAGCAATGTGTGTATGTCCAAAAGAAGGGACAGCATGGAATTAGCTGAAAATGGTTTCCATCAATCAACTACATCATGGGTTAGTCGTAATTGAGACATTATGTCGAAAATTCCGAACTATCCCTTTAAGGTTATATTTTATCTAGCATATAAAACAAGAATACGTTTTCATAATAATTAATGCATGACTAACAGCTCAAAATATCAATGTGTGTGTTTTTAAGTATTCCATATGAGTTTATATGATTCAATGTGCTCTCCTTCACCACACCATACGCTGAGATTCCAATCTGAAACAGAGATGTTCTCCACTTTGTCAAAGGTCTGTAGCTCAGATGCCTGGAGCTGAGGCCTGGAGCAGGGGTTATCTAAGGAATGTAAACATAGCGGCCGTGTATCCAAGCCATTGCTAAGGAGGAAAGGTGTCTCTGTATGCGTCCGTGATGTGAGACAGAGAGAAACCTATATGGGGGTTGGTTTTGTGCAATTTACTATAGTTTAGTTATTGTTAGCACAACTAATAATTTTTCTATCACATGTATTTTATGTGAAGGTTTAAATTCTGATTTGCTGACTTACTTTTATCATGAAATATTATATTCCTGTTTATGTATTGCTCTACTGCGCAAGGGCAGAGGCGAATTAGAAAGAGATTAAGAAGAGATTAAGCTAACATTCGTTGTGCTGTGTTTTCCTGTTGTGCGGAGAAATAACTAAATATAACTATACGGACAAGGTTAAGCTACGTGAACTGACTGTATGCTGCTGTGGATGGCCTACATTGAGAGATAGGCTATGTTGAAAGCAATTGGAGTAGGTGGCTAGCTAGCTATCCGTTACAGAAAACATACTGTGAGACTATTTTGACACAAAATCAAATAGAATCAAGTTGTTCAAATGACAGCGAACCTTGCATAATGTTGGCTTGCTCTTATGAAAGTGGGATTCCCAGCTGGCGAGCAAGCTAATTAGCAAGCTAGCTCACAATGTAGAAATGGAGACTTCCATTTTAGCGAGCTGACCATGAGATTTAAAAAGTAAAAGGTCTTGCTGCATGGTTATATGTTCATGTCGTAAAGACACAAGGTAATATCGATCACTGAGGGGAGTGGAGCTGCGTGATTTTGCCAAATGTTTTGTAAAAATAAATGACAAGAGGGTGAACACGCAGGGGCGGGTCCAGTGGGGGGCTGGCCCCCACTGGAATCTGATTGGCCACCCCTGGTGCCCCCCCTCTGTAGCCCAATGGGAATAGACATAAAATGAGGCGGAACCAAAGTTGCATCTTCCAATGATAGAGCTAGCCGCCTCACTTCAGCATCAATCAACATTTTAACCGCTGAGAAGATGCAAGATTATTTGACGCTGTCGTCGCTGAAGAACAAAAGTGGAATATAGGTAGGGAGGTCGAACGTTCTGCCCGCAATGTAATCACAATGGGCATTCCACACACAAAACAAAAAACAAAATTGACGTCTGGGCTCATTTCAACATGTCATTTAACAAGGAAATCTACTAAACGAGAGTAGATGAAGCTATTCATTTGTTTCAAAAGTGTACTTACACTTCAACAATGTAATTTTTTTACTTTAGAAGCCAGACATTATTATGCTAATTTTACTCTGTTTACGAGCATTTGTGCCTATACTTAATGCTGTACCGAAATCAATGGGGTCATTATAAAACATCCAACCACATTGAAGTCGTTAATACACATTTTATTACAAGAAAAACTCACTGAAATGTTTTAGGTGTTAATCGATCGGTATGTATCGATACTTTCGTCTATTTAGGTGTCCTGAAAACGTTACATGTGCCGCGCGTCCTGCGGGACTTAGAATTCTACAGTCACTTCAGAAGCAAAATGGCACTAAAAAAATAAGGCGCTCACCACCTTATTCGAAATAACCCCAGAAGGGATTTTGTAATAGTGAAATGAAATGTTATTCAAATTGTGGCCAACCCCTGTGGCCAATGCCGATTGTTCAAATCCGATTGGTCCAAGATATGCTGGCAAAGAGGCGCTTTGAAATGTTTTCTGATGTAGGTCAGTAAACTCCAGATGAACAACGACATTTTTACATGTAGATCTTCATCAAAATCTCGTCTACAGTATGGTATAGCTAAAGCATTTTAATATTGCGAATGGGTGTTTTTTTAAATTAACATGAAAAGGGAACATGGGTCAGACCCAGACGCATTAAGTAGGCTAATCAATGTTACTGTTGCGAATACAGTGGAATTCTGAAGCCGCGGGACCCGCCAAGTTTGAAACACGTTTGGCAAGTATGGCGTTTTGGGAGTACATATTTAATTAAATACAACAGGCCATAACAATATATGTGAGTAAATGTGTAGAGTATATTAGTTTTCCTGTACGAATACCACAAAATATCGGTTCTTGTTGTTGAAAAAATAAGGGTAACGGTATCCTAAAAGCAGCACAGATAATGATGTGTTTCCGTCCAACGAGAGTGATTAACGTTACACTGAAGTGAAACGGGCTAATTTAAAAAATAATTTTAAAGCGAACAAACGTCCTTTTTCTGACAAGCTAGCGATTTATATATAGCATTTAGGACAATATACATGAAAAATAAGCTGGCAAAATATGTTTTCTGAAAAATCACGAAAACGGGTTTCACCTCCCTAATAGGTAACGTTAGGTAGCTAAACTGAAGTTCAAATGTGTTCTTTTTATGTGGACTGTAATGGACTAGATAATAGAAGTTAAAAGGTAAATGCATAACGTAACTTCTAGATAGCGTTAGCTAGCTAAGTGAACGCTAACACAGGCTCGGCTAGCGCTAAGCAAATGCCAACGGGCTCGGCTAAGACATAACGTTAGCTTAAGATATCTAACGTTAGCTAGCTAGAATCTATTACATTAACGTAGGCCTATAGGCCTACTATGAATGATGAAAGGCTTAGTAACATTGGAGTACTTAGCATTGAGGCCAGGAGAGCAAAGTTACTCAACCTGGATGATTTTGTCAAACATTTTGCCAGCCACCACCAAAACAGAAGAATGAAACTGTTTTAATCCATTTAAAGGATCGTACAGGACCCACATGTCTAAAAGAGTGGTATGGTCCTTTTAAAGGGTAAGTTCGCTATTTTGGACCTTGGAC
Organism: Synaphobranchus kaupii; assembly: GCA_029718625.1. Lineage (NCBI taxonomy): Eukaryota > Metazoa > Chordata > Actinopteri > Anguilliformes > Synaphobranchidae > Synaphobranchus > Synaphobranchus kaupii. The sequence continues at coordinate 2,080,951 of CM056399.1, forward strand.
CCTATTTGCGGTCTGTCTTCCATGAACCTGACACATTGAGTCCATTTTTTCGCTGATCGGTCCAGTATTGAGTTCGCTACAGATTTCCTGTTGGCTCTCACTGGGCTACAATAGAAGTAAACGGGGCAATTATAAATGTTATGGAAAAACAACGATAAATGTGCTTTTATAGCTCAGTGTGTATTCTTACGGTCTCCGTATGCTCTCCTGTGAAATGTAGGCTATCGCAAACGCAAACCGAACGTTGAAACAACAGTTCCATTTTAAACAGAACTATTTCTCCGACCGCACTACCTCGCACTGACTTCGGATAACATTACCTGCGCAACTTCAGCCTCTCTCTCTTCTCTTGCTCTCTTATCATCCATCTCTTGTAGTTCCGTGTCCGTGTATTCTGGCTCAAATCTGTAGCCAGTAACGTCAGTCAAAATCGAATTCTTCGTCTTCGTAATCATTATAGTAATCCATCATACACGTTTTTTTTGTGCAAAGTGTAGCCTACGTTGCTGCAGGTAAACAAACGCAGACTGCTCACCTAGATAGTTTCGTAAACGGCCGACACACCTTCCTGCTCCCCTACCCCCGACACATAGTACTCCGCGGGAGCAGCGAAAACAAGCAACAGATAAATGCTTACGTCCAAGCCATGCCAAGCACTTAAAAATGTTCGGATTGAGATACATTTCACAGGAGAGCATACTGAGACGGTAACAATACACCCTGAGCTTCCCGTCTCATTTATTGTACATGAAAGCACATTTATCGTTGTTTTTCCATAACATTTATAATTGCCCCCGTTGACTTCTATTGTAGCCCAGTGAGAGCCTACAGGAAATCTGTAGCGAACTCAATACTGGACCGATCAGCGAAAAAATGGACTCAATGTGTCAGGTTCATGGAAGACAGACCGCAAATAGGGTCCAAGGTCCAAAATAGCGAACTTACCCTTTAAGGATTAATCATGCTGCTGCCATTCTGGGTAAAATTATGTTTGTGTTTGAGAATGAATAAGAAGGCCTTGTCACAAATGTCAGCTCCGCTGTTTATTCAAGTGTAGGTAATGTTGCTTACCTGGCATTGTCTGATTACAGTATCTACATATTTGCATGGAACTTATGGCTCAAGTTTATAAAAATGAAAAAAATATCTTCATATATATGGAGCCAATATATATTTGCCCACCAGTCACAGAAGTGACCAATCAAGAGCTAAATGGTTATGTTTTGTTTTTTGTATTCATTTTATTTTATATATTTTTTAGGTTCAAAACCTCATTGTACTGTGTACTGTACAAACTACTGTGAATATTGGAATATTGTACATAGCACTTTTCTATTTACTTTGCTTTTATGGCCTTTTATCCATTTTCATACTGTTAATATGTAAAATAGTTATTTATTTATGTTTGTATCTTTAATATTCTGAATAAACAATTTAACTGTTAAAACGTTAATTCTGACCTGGACTGTATCCATTTATTCTCATGCTATTTTATTTTGTTTTAGGTGTGCTCTTAATATTACTGGTTGTCGCCACCTAATGGCCATTTATGTAGTGTAGCTACAGGCAGTTAGCTATAATAGTGTACAGATTTATTTTGACTTTATTGTTTGGGTACAAACACATTTATTTATAATCTTACTTTTCTCTATCTATACTACATGGGTATTGAAGATTTGCATGACTATTTAACTACCTGTAAAACTGTACACAGTAAGGGGACACTATACAATAAAGGGTAAATAAAAGGCATTATCTTTCAGTATATTGGTTATGATAGAACAGTAGAATAATATTGAAGCAGAAGAATAAAATGGAAATCTGAACAAGTGCTACAATCTTGAGGGGATATTCAACCATACAGTTTGGAAATGTATAATGCAACATTTAATATATGTACAGTGCCTTTGGAAAGTATCCAAACCCATTGGATTTTTTTCAAATTGTGCTATGTTGAAAGCTCAAATTAACATTTCAATTGACTTTTTTTGTTACTCATTCACATGAAGTGCTCTATAATGTCAAAGTAGAGAAAAAAATACACCCTTTGCTGTAAAGGCTTAAAAATAAGCTCTGGTGTATCCAATAGTGAAATATCTAAACATTTTACTCCACTTTGACATTATAGAGCACTTTGTGTAGATGAGTAACAAAAAGCCCATTTAAACATATCTTAATTTGAGCTGTCAAACAGCAAAATTTGAAAAGGTGTTCATACTTTATGAAGGCACTGTATATGTTTACCTAGAATCAGGGGCAGGTATAAAAAAAAGGTTAGGCTAGGGTTAAGGCTAGGGCTAAGGTTTGGTCGTATAAATACACGTGTGTCTGCTGTACGCGGCAACAAAAAAAAAGGTAAGCCTTCTGTGAACACGGCTGTTGATATGTGACTACTACGACCAGGGATTCATGGAATCTAAAAAGAAGTGTCTAGAAAACATGATGGAGTTCTCCGAGCATACACAGGAAGAAAATCTGGGTGCGTAAGTGGGCAATAATGTCCCCGTGAGGTAGTGTTGTAGTCGAGACCACCGAGACCGAGTCAAGACCAAGACCAGAGCGTATCGAGTCCGAGTCAAGACCAAGACTTTGAGGTGGCGAGACCGAGACCAGACCAAATGTAATTTCTTTCCAATACTGTCAAATGTTCATTTTGTTAAATTATCTTATAACAATCTCTTGACTGTTAAAATTACATTGCAGACTACTAATAAAACCGACAAATACAGGGAGAGGGAGGGAGAAAGAGATAGGGGAGATAGAGGGAGGGAAAAATATAGAGACGGACAGACTGATCATATTGCAATCACACTAAATAAAATATGTATATTGCAGGACCCCCTCCACAATCTCCCTACGGCTCTCAAATAATTGTCAAACTTCAGTTGCAGTCATTTAGCAGGTGCACTAAACCTGTATGTAGTGTCATTTAGCAGGTGCAGTCATTTAGCAGAGCAGTCAATGCAGTCTAGTTACAGGAGGTGGGTTTCTTTGCTAGTAGGCATTGCACTGCTACAAAGGATCAATAATTTGTGTTGGTTTTGCTATATGCAAATGCAGGTTGGCATCCTTAAAATGCCTGCTTGTTTACCATTTCAATTACAGAGCTATACTTGTACAGATATGACTGTGGCAGTCCCTATGTTGCTTAACTAACCTTTTGAAACAATAAGAGAAAATAGCATGTAGCTCATTCAAGTATGACAAAATAGTCTATGGATTGTGTAAAACTAAGAATTTAGCCTATTTTCAGATGGTGGTAGCCTACACTTCCTGTTTAAAAACATTTCTTCAAAAAGCAGCGAAGTTGAAGTCAGATTTTTATAGATTATAACATTGAGGGTATGAGTACTGATTACATTTTAAAAGAGACAACCAAAAATAAAACACAATGGATTACCTACAAAAAGTCAACATCAATAATCACCAGTGACGAGAATGAAAAATGTATTACTCTCAATTTAATGAAACTTCAGCAATCAAAATACGACACGTCATTATCTGACGACATACACAAGGACCCCGAGCAAATCGTTGAGCCGAGCAGATTGTTGACCGACGGTGTCTCAAACTTGAGTAGCATAAATGAGGGGTACAAAGTGTAGCCTAATGAAAGGCATTAAAAAAAACCTTTTAAATATTTTTCTCTCCATCCACACAGAGTTGTCAAAGCAGTCATGGCCAGCCGTGTTACCGTCATGGAGTCCCCACTGTGTCTGATTGAAAATACGGGTGGAAACCTGTGTGTGAACCCAGAGGCAGTAGATATCTTGATGGGGATAAATCAGCCAGTAGTCGTGGTGGCGGTGGTGGGCTTGTACCGCACTGGAAAGTCTTACCTCATGAACAAACTGGCTGGGAAGAAGCACGGTGAGACAAGAGGTGACATTTTGTGTGACCCCCCCCCCCCCCCCCACACACACACACACACACACACACACATACATGCACCCCCTTTAATAAGCCCACTTGTTAAAGGATTTAGTCCAGCTGTATAAAAAAAAATGTTGTGTATCTTGCTCTGGATAAGAGTGTCTGCTAAATGCCTGTAATGTAATAAGTTGACAGATGGGGACACTGCCATTGTAGCCTTGAGCAAAGTAATTAACCTGAATTCCTTCAGTATATTTCCAGCTGTATAAATTGATGCTACCCTGAAATAAAATAAGCTGTGTACGTGACTAGATACATGCAATAATGTATGCTGTTTATATTTCCTGTTGCTATTCTTAATTGTGTGTTGAGGGCCACAATTGAAGTAAATAAATGTGTGCTGAGTCAGTTATTGAGTGTACTTGCTGTTAATATACCAGTCATAAGTTTACTCTCTATTTTCATAGTGTTTGCTGTGCTAAATGTTGTCTTCAATCAATCAATTAATACTCTGCCTGGGACTTTACTTCCTATTTCTTTGGTCATTCCTTTAGGATTTACCCTGGGAGCCACTGTACAATCAAAGACCAAGGGTATCTGGATGTGGGTGCTGCCTCATCCTATTAGAGCAGGCCACACCCTGGTGTTGCTGGACACTGAGGGACTTGGGGACGTTGAGAAGGTCAGACCCTTAAGTATCACCAACAATCCATTCCATTACAAACAGTGAATGGGTCATTTACGAGGGGAAATTTACCCTTTTTAACCTTGACCTCTCAGATCTTTCTGATATTTGGCTTCCATAATATAACCTTGGACTAATGGCCATTGTTATACTTTTGAGGGAAAAAAACACAAACCATCATTAAGAAAATGACAAAGGGTCAATTTTCACTCCACTTTTCCCCCCCTCAAAAGTATAACAGTGGTTATTACTCCAAGGTTATATTATGGGTGTCAAATGTCAGAATGATCTGAGAGGTCAAGGTAAAAAAGGGTCAATTTTCCCCTGGAATGACTTGAATATAAGGCACTGTTTACATTCTTATCCCGTTCAGTTGACAAATTAGATTTATATACAATATTATGTGGATTTTTATTTGCACTTGATTGTATTTGCTACATATCCAGTTCTGTGCATTTAGATGGTTTGGAATTTCTGAGTCAGAAGTTTCTTGAGCTACTTGTATCAGGAGAGAAGTTACCTAGTTCATATTTTGCACTCATAAAAATACTTTTCAATTGGTTGTTTAAACATATTAAACCCATTAAATTCAGATAAAATCTGAGAGCAGGTGAGACGAGAATGTTTACTGAACAAAGCCGAAACGGTCGACATCAAAAGCATGTTAAATGTTAAATTATTGCTCATACAAATCAGCTGAATGAACTTATGTTCTTTCATAAGTCACATGGGGTATGAGCGTCTGCTAAATGAGGGCGTAATGTAAGGTAATTAATTTTCATCTTCATTTTTAATCTCAATGAAATTGGGGATTGATGTGGTGTGTGTTTGTTTTGCAGAGAGATCAGAAGAATGATGCCTGGATCTTCTCACTGGCCATCCTCCTGAGCAGCACTTTGGTCTACAACAGCCGGGGGACCATAGACAACCAAGCTGTAGAGAATCTTCAGTATCTTTTTTAAAGTTACATGTTTTTTTAGGGCTTTTCAGCTTTATTGGACAGCACAGTGTAGAGAGACAGGAAGAATGGGAGCGAGAATGAGGCAGAGACATGCGACAAAGGTCACTTGCAATTTATTGTACAGTATGTCCAGTAATGACAGCATGCAATGGTGCAAAATGAGTGTGGTGAGACGGCTATACGCGAATTGCGCGCAGGGGGTCGTATTGACAAGTCTCCCAGAACCATTCCACTTTTCTCCCTATATACCCAAGGATCAAAGGAGAAACCTGATTCTTCAAAGCAAAACCCAATCACAACAAAACTGTAGTAACAACAATAACCCCTGCTTGCGTATGTTTATCACACCACGTTAACCATTTGTGGCACAGCTGGCTGCTGACTCATAGGTAATTAACATTACTACTGTTCCCTTTTGAATGGTGTTTCAAGATCTTTATTTAGCGCCCACTATACCACGCCACCAATGACACCACCTTGTTCCCCATGATATAGGCTGTCCAACAACACCAAACATGAATACACTGTGTATGGACAACCTCAGGTTACATAATGCTGTTTCAAAGATTCCTGCGGTGGAAATGGGGCTTTACTTTCCCTGGGTGTCTTCAGCACAGGCACTTCCGTCTGTAGGCCTGGATTCAATTCAACACTTAAAGGGGAATTCCAGGTTATTTCTTATACTTCTCTATCGATTCTACAGTCCCGGCCAAAAGTCTTGTCGCATGAGTGGACAAAAGTGACAATTGCTAATTACCCAACTCTTAATTAACTAATACAGTTAGGAAACAACACAAATTAATCATAAGTGTCTAAAGTTTATTTAGATACTAGCAAAATTACATTTCAAAATTGTTACTAAATGTTACAGCTTGATAATGATCAACAGGCCAGTTTTGGCCGGACAAAAGTCTTGTCGCAAATCAAATTATAATCAATACATTTTATCTTTCTCAATACCAAATGAAAAATCAGTCTAGTATTTCATCATGGACTATAAGTTGAGAAATTAATATCTTGTATGGGTTCCTTTGGCCTGCAGAACAGTTGCCATCCGGTTTGGCAGAGAGTCGTAGAGCTTGTTGATGAAGTCGTCGGGGATGGCATGGAAGGCCACCTTGCAGGCATCCCAAAGCTCCTCCTTCATTCTTCGGCTTGGTCCTCCAAGCTTCCTCCTTCATTCTTCCCCAGATATGCTCAATAATATTCATATCTGGAGACTGTGCTGGCCATCCCTGAAGGACCTTGATCTTCTTCCCCCTGAGAAACTTCATAGTGGAACCTGAGGTATGGCAAGGAGCTCCATCCTGTTGACAAATCTGACCCCTCTTGTAGTTGGGAATGTACTGGGAGGCAAGAATCTGTTGATATTTGGCACTGTCAATGTTACCATCCACCTTACAGATCTCCCTGGCACCTCCGTATTGGATGTAACTCCAAACCATAATCTTTCCACCTCCAAATTTGACTGTCTTCTGGGTGAACTGTGGGTCCAGACGGGCCCCAGAGGGTCGTCGTCAATATTGGCGGCGCTTGGGATGGAGCTCAACTGACGATTCATCTGAAAAATCAATTTTTTGCCACTTTTCTGCTGTCCAACCTTCCGTCAGGCTGTGGGCCTTGGCGTACGCAACACGGTTTCTTAGCTGTCTCTTGTTTAGCGCTGGTTTCTGGGCAGCAATACGACCGTGGAGACCATTGCGAGCAAGAATCCGACGTACAGTTCTTGACGAAACAGGCGTTGCTGGCGTCCACTCCTCCCTGAGGCTGGCTTTTGACCATCGGACCAGCAAGCTGTCGTCTCGAGCAGTTGTCTTGCGCGGTCTGCCCGACCTGGGTCTGTCATGGACGTCGCCAGTCTCTTGGTAGCGCTTGCGAATCCTCTCCACCTGCCGTTTAGACACATTGAAGATGTCTGAAACTTCAGCAGGAGACTTGGACTTGAGATTCTTGATGATCAGCACTTTGGTTTCTGGTTTGATCTTGGGCATGTTGACAGAAGCAATGTTGAGCATGAACTTGGCTTAAAGTGTCAAATTTCTGCTTTTATAGCTCAAAGTTACCTACAGCTGACTAATCAAGCCCCTTGTTTGTTTCTTCCTTATTCACTGTGGCCTAGAAATTGGAGTTGGCCATTGCGACAAGACTTTTGTCCGGCCAAAACTGGCCTGTTGATCATTATCAAGCTGTAACATTCAGTAACAATTTTGAAATGTAATTTTGCTAGTATCTAAATAAACTTTAGACACTTATGATTAATTTGTGTTGTTTCCTAACTGTATTAGCTAATTAAGAGTTGGGTAATTAGCAATTGTCACTTTTGTCCACTCATGCGGCAAGACTTTTGGCCCGGGACTGTATATGTTTAATGTGAGTCTTGAAGCTTACCGCCCTAGAACTGCTCCTCCTGGTTATTTTGTTTCCAGCTTGTTTCCAGACGTGCTGCGTCGTGCAGATCTACGTCCCCGGTGCAGTGCTGGTGCCATCAAGCAAAGATTTTAGATATGACAAGGTACGCAACTCGCGCTTTTGTACAATTTCGGAAACCTTTGACTGCAATATTATATACAATGTTTTTGATTTTCATTGCTAAATTATACATCGCCGAAATCAGAAGAACCTGAAGATAATGCGGATGGCATCCCTTTAGTCATATCAGACTTTTATCTATCAGCGAATCTGATCAATTTTGAAAATCCCATTATACAGTATAGACCTGCAGGTGGAATGATGCTGCCTTCAAGTGCTGTCGGAATTATCAGAAATACGAGTTTCTGACATGGAAGTTGCACTTGAACGAACCTCCAAGTCGCAATTACAAGTGGGAAAGTCGAAGATAATTTTGCTATTAGATAGACAACAGGCGCTCATTGAATGACTGGAGGTCAGTGGAGTTTTTACAAAACAGTTTGCTAAACGGGTCATTATCAGACAGACTAAATCAAAAATCTCCCTTTTCTTTTTAGATTATATGCCTAGGTTGTAAGGACCCAATACTGCTATTTACAACCCGTCATGATTTTGACTATCCAATGAAAACCAACTTTAAATCCGGCTAGCGCCGGTCAGATGCGTATCTTGTCATATCTAAAATCTTTGCTTGAAGGCAGGAACGCTGCACCAGTGACGTAGATCAGCGCGACGCAGCGCGTCTGGACACAAGCTGGAAACAAAAGAACCAGGAGACGCAGTTCTACAGCTTCAAGACTTACATTAAACATATATAATCGATATAGAAGTTTAAGAAATTACCCGGAGTTCCCATTTAAGTTAAATTAAAGTGCTGCTTTTTTAAAATAAACATCGTTAGACATGTTCATTTTGGTGATCGCTGAACTTGATGAACTAAGTTTGTGCAGAAAAAAAATTACTTAATTTGTCAAAGGACAATTAAAAACAAGCATTTTGATAATTTTGTTGATTGAGGCCCTAGTCACAATGAGAAAGAAAAACAAACAGAATAATAGTGCTTTATACATTCAGGGTTTGCATGCACTTTGTGTTCTAGACTCATGGTCATTTGGAACACTAAGGCCTGGTACATACTCTAAACAAGGAACGCCAGCGCAGATTTGGGACATACGCAAACTCTTTGCTAACATATCATACGTGCGTTTACCAGCTTCCTTTAGCCCTGTCTGAGGTTATATACTGCTTATCCAGTATTTGGCAGCCAAGGCTAATCTGGTTGGAGCGAGTAACTTTACACCGATTACTTTTTCAATTGCAGTTTTTCATAGAACAGTGGTTTAACAGTATTTATATTTAGCGTCTCAAATGGAAACTTGTACACAAGAACGCGAGAAACGCCCCCTGCGTTGCTCTTTGCATCGTTGTGCGTATTCCTTGGGGAGAGTATGTAACAGGCCGAAGGCCTCTGGTGTTTGGCACTCAGAAGACTCAGTCATCTTTCCTGTCCTACTGTATTACGGTAGCCTTTTAGGGTTTAATTCGTCCTTAGCTACTGCAGATACGTCACAGAGCTGACAGAACGGATCAAAGTGAAATCTTCCAGTGGCGATTCGGCCTCTGAGGATGATGACGATGGAGCAGAAGCACAGTTTGTGCAGTTCTTCCCCAAGTTCGTGTGGGCAGTTCGGGATTTCACGTTGGAGCTCAAGATTGACGGGAGGGACGTGAATGACAACCAGTATTTGGAACATGCCTTGTCCCTCAGGAAAGGTAAATTGCATGGGTCTGAACTTAGGAGATGTTAAGAGTTCACAATACCCTACTTTTCTTTTTACTACACAAAGATGCAGTATTTGGGCTGCTGGGTCACCTATCCTGTTGATGAGCCACACAGAATAGGGTGGGTGATTGGGTGCCTGCAGCCAGCTGCGCATTACTTGTACTTTACCAAACAATAATTTTATTTATATAGAGCATCTTACAATATATTTGTCACAATATGCTTCACACTTTACCCTGGGATAACCCCCCAAAGAGCAAGCCAAAGGCAACAGAGGCAAGGAAAAAGTCCCTTTTTAAAGACATGTAGGAAGAATCATTGGAAGGAACCAGACTCAGTAGGGGGGCCATCCTCTGGCCGGCTTGGGGTCTGGGTTCACAAATACAAAATCAGTCAGTTTCGGACTGGTTGCAGGAAGCATCCGTAGGTGACGGTCCCGGGGTGGGATGGCAGGCTAGAGCGGTGGTCATACGGGGGGACAGAGAGCAGGCTTTGGGGTGACTCGGGGAAACGGGCCAGTTGCCCCATTGGTGAGAGTGGGAAACAAAGAAAAGAGACGCAAATGACTGCACAGCTCAGCTGGTGCATTGCAGTGTGGGAAGAAGCAGCGGCTGGCAGAACGCTCCTTTGAGTGGAATTCTCACTTTTCCGTGTTCTTCCAAAACCGGGGTAAAATCAGGTACATTTTTAAGTTTGGTGAAGAAAGAGTCCAGTGCAGAGTCTCTTTACTCACGCCAATATGTCAGTAGTGGGATGCAGTAGTTAAGGCACTGGGCTTGTACAGTAAATGGGCTCGTAACACAAACCTGAGCTTGCAAAAGAGGTTCCAGGTGGTAGCCCCACAGTTTTACCCTTAAGAATATCTGCATAAATAGATCATAATTGTGTATAAGTGGATAATATGTAAAATATGTAAGCTGTGTACGTTGCTCTGGATAAAGGTGTCTGCTGAGCCACCAAATTAAAAATATAAAATAGAATATACAAACGTTTATACTATAATAATAACATATTTCCACAGGCAGGGACAGGAGAACTGCAGACTATAACCTCCCCCGGGAGTGCATCCGTAACTACTTTCCGTCAAGACGGTGTTTCGTGTTCAGGACCCCGCCAGCCCAGACCACATGTCACGCCTGGAGTCCCTGAATGAGGGCGACCTGTGCCCCTCATTTCTCGCCGTCACCACCAACTTCTGCAAGTACATCTTCGAGAACAGCTCCGTGAAGACGGTTAAAGGAGGGCTGCCAGTCACTGGAAGGAGTGAGTGTACCCTTTCCTCCTCCTACAGTTACAATTCTCCATTTATTAATTTCACTTTTTCCAAAACGGCTTCCAAATGTGCAATTCACATGTCACACGCACTGTCAATTTAGCCTCTAATGCAGCAGGGAATCTAAGATATTTATTTTAATTTCTTAAGATAATCACCTACACCGGGGGGGGGGGGGGGGGGGGGGGGGGCAGAAATTAACCCATAGTCTCCTTGCACCTTTGAGAATTCCTGTGTGTTCCTCTCTGTTGACACTCTGCATTTCTTTCTGTGAGAGTCTATGTTAGTTATAATATGACTTTACTATCCTATTTATTTATTTATTTGTTGTTTTGTCCACAGTGCTTGGTCATTTGGCAAAATCCTACGTGGACACCATTGCCAGAGGCGACATGCCCTGCCTGGAGAACGCCGTGCTGACCATGGCGAAGATCGAGAACGAGGCTGCGGGGAGAGATGCCCTGAAGGAGTACCAGAAGGGCATGCAGGAGCTGTGCTTCCCCGTGGACTTAGAGGCCATGTCCCGGCAGCACAGGCTTTGCGACACACTGGCCACCAAGACCTTCATGAGTCGCTCCTTCAAGGATGACGGTGGCGAACACCTGAAAGACCTGGTGGTAATCACTATTTCTGTCAGGACAACTCACGTATTCAAATTACATGTTTTAATGAATGTGCTGCATAATTATTTTGGTTTGTTGCTGAATGGTTGTGCTTTTGTACTACTCTGGAGCACGGGCATCTCCCCCCGCTAAACAGGAGATGACCAGAAACCCCCTGTACTAGAGCAGATCCAGTACGGAAGCTGGGGTGGTGGAGGGTGATAGCAAATTTGTAACACAGAAGCCATTAGAGGTGTGTGCATGTGATTGGTTGAGTATGAGACGCATGGTTGCTAGCCGACCAATGGTCGTCTACAGAAAGAGTTACCTGACAGAACTTGTTACGCGCACTTGATCGTTCTGCTGGCAGTGGCGCAGATCAATCAATCAGTCAATCAATCAGTCTTTAATGTCCCTTATGAGTATTTCATTGCACAGCCAAATTTTAAGTCAGAACATAAACAATCAACGACCCCATCAAAACAGTGTGCAAAAAAAACATTTTAAAAACATACAGGGAACAGGGAAAAACAGTCACAGATGCAATTCTCACAAGGTTACGCTGAAAGATGAGGACTTGACACAGTATGTGACTAATAAATTAAATTATGTAGAAAAGTAACACGTTACTGTACCGAAAGCTGGGGAACATCAGTCCAAGATAATTGCAGTAGGAATGCCATTTGGAAACCAGAGATGGCCCATATGCTGCACATGAATTTAGCCTTATTGAACAAGTGTATGGCACAGTTCAGCATGGTATTTAATCAGTCCTTCCAATGGAATGAACCCCACAACAGATTAGGAATGTGAAATACAGAATGATAGCCAAAGAAAGAGAGAGGGAAAGAGAAATGTTATGTACTGTATTTCAAATCCGTCAATTACGTTTGATATGTCTGTGCTTTCAGGAGGCCATCGCAAAGCACTACGCTGACCTTCTCTGCCAGAATGAGGAGGCATCTGAGGCTCTGTGCAGGAAGCTCCTGTCTGAACTGTCTGCCCCCATGGCCAAAAAAATGCAGGAGGGCTTCTACATCAGGCCAGGGGGCTACGAGTTGTACTGCGCGGACAGTGACAGCGTAGTGGCCCAGTTCCGCAGCAAGCCCAACAAAGGGGTCAGGGTAAGTGCCCACTGTCAGAAGTGGCTAAAAACAAACACCAAAAAAGAAACAACACACTTACTAGCAGAGAAGAAAGGGTATAAAACTGGGCTTACTTCAGTGAAGCACAAGGCTCTCTCATTAATTATAATGGCTTCATTAAATTATGTATCAGTAAAAAATGTAAAAAGTCAAACACCAAAGCATTTTTGGGCTGTATATTATTAAGGTAATAACATTATTTTCATAAACAGAGTGCTCAGACATCATTTCCTAGTCTAGTTTGATCCAAGTCATTTGTACAATGTACGTTCATTTCTGCAAATGACTATGGACACAGCTTCTCCGCCCCCACCCCTCTCCCTCACTCAACCCACGAAGTATTTTTCTAAATTGTGTAGTAGGCGGAGACAGGCTGAGACAGTGGGTGTCCTTCCTCTTTAAGTGGACTTTTGTTTGTCATTCACTGATTTCTCACAGTGACTTCAATGTAATCAATTGTTTTTATTGCATGACAAAATAACAATCAATAAACTTGACGATCCTAATATTTACTTAAAACTACAGCTTATTTAGTCTGTTTTTTCCACAGTTAATTCCACATAGGCCTAACAGGTCAGAAATAGCTTTGAATATCTTTTAATAATATTCTTTCAAATGCTGCGTTTGTCCGAGTTGATACACGCCTCTGCATCTATACTGTTTCCATGAACAATAACGCTACCACTGTTTCATTTGCCCGACTTCACACGTTACAAAATGCACGTCACACTTGCACAATAGCTTTTCCATATTTTTCCATTGGTTACGGTGGCTCTCTCATAATTCTTTTGGCAAACTGGAAAAGGGAGGAGTGTTTTGATATTTTCAGATACGTTAAGTTACGCAAAGCAAGATAACATTACGCATAGCTCGCTATAGGTTTGATATTAAGTCATGCAGGTTTGCTAGAGACACTGCGACTGTATTGGACTGTACTACTGGAGTAGGCTAGTGCGTGCAGCAGGTGGTTGCAGTCAGTGGTTGCTTTTATAGGTCATTTTATAGGTATAGCATTTAGCGTATGTCTCATAACGTGGCATGTTCCGAATTATGGAAGTAGAAAAAATTATAATGTATTTTTTTATAATACATTTTCTTTTTGGATGAGTCGTCATGAAAGTGGGCATACCCGTCAGGCCCAATGCTGGAGCTGCCACTGTGTAAGAGTGGCCAGGAGGAAGGCATGCATTTGAACCACAGACTGACTTCACTGTTTTGTTTTCAGCGGATGGTCCAGGTTTTAAAGCGTGTGTGTGTGTGTGTGTGTGTGTGTGTGTGTGTGTGTGTGTGTGTGTGTGTGTGTGTGTGTGTGTGTTTGTGTGTGTGTGTGTGTGTGTGTGTGTGTGTGTGTGTGTGTGTGTGTGTGTGTGTGTGTGTGTGTGTGTGTGTGTGTGTGTGTGTGTGTAATATCTAGGCAGAGGAAGTCCTGGGACAGTTCCTCGGGGAAAAAAGTGTGGAATCCAACTCCATCCTTCAGGCTGACATTAAGCTCAGCGAGCAGGAGAGAAAGATTCTCGGTAAGCCCTCTTCTGTAACCTGACAATGTTGTCGAACCTGATGTGTGCTCAGTTCTCTTTCACCGTGGTCATGCCTGGCAGCTACAGTGAGCACCATAATTAATTGGACAGTGACGGATACAGACAGATAACAGAATAAGTAACTATGAGAATAAATATGTCTTTAGTCTGTTGTTTAAACGATAACTGAATCAGCATCTCTGATCAGAGAGGGGAGGCTATTCCAAAGGGAGGGTGCTCTGCAAGAGAAAGCCCTGCTGCCTGCTCATTTATATTTAATCCTCGGGATCATCAGGAGAACTGCATTCTGGGATCAGAGAAGCCTTGATGGCGTATAAGGGGTAGGATAATGAAATCTGACAGGTAAAATGATGCACGCCTATGTAGGCCTAGTGTTTTATATGTTAAAAGGAGTATCTTAGTCAGCTCTGGCGTGGACTGGGGGGGTTAATATTTAAATATTGCGTGGGATCATGAAATCCGAACTGCGATCTGATCACAGACGTCGCATTGAACTGTCAAATGTGGACGCACCTCAAATCTGGCCTGACGTGATCGATGTTGGAATTCCGATTCCAGAAGTCACTCCAGAAGTGATAGTGTAGCCTAGCCGTAGCCTCATACATGTTTTCCCTGGGTTCATTCAACTCGATTACAATGGGTAGGTCAATCCAAAATTACAGATAACTCATTCAGAATGAGTGATAGGCTACGAATGGATTGATGAAACGCTAAATATTTAAGATATTTGTTAGCATTGTAGTCTACTGCCTCGTCCATTCTTCCTTCCGATTCCCTCTTTCCCCACAACTGACCGAGAGATCTGCAGAAATGCAGTAATGTAGTTGGCGTAGCTTACGTAGTGTAGGCTATCAGCGTAAGAACTCTCATGGGTCTGGTGTTGAGACTACACCCGGTTTCCCAGACATGAATTAAGCCTAGTTTTATCCTAAAAGAAAAATTTGATGAAGATCTCCATTGAAAAAATATTTAGTCTAGGACTCGGCCTTAGTCCATGTCTGGGAAACCAGCCCTTCAAGTACTGTATTTCCTTGAACAATATCCATTTATGAACTATTTCTAAACTTTGTAAACTAAAATGGTATACTTTCAATTAATTTCAATTTTATTTGTATATTGCTTTTTATAGAGACACTGTCACAAAGACATTTAAAATACTTAAAGTATTTTAAAACCATGATATCACTTCAGTAAAGTCAAAGTAGGTACACTACCTGGCATTTAGTTCATAAAAAGTGTACTTAAGGTATAGCCTACTATTATAAACTTTTTTGTAAGGGAATCTGCAATGTTTTACATAAGTAATTTACTTTGTTAATGTATAATCTGAATGGAAGAATTTACCCAGGTGAAAAAGTAGTATACTTAAGTGTAATAAAGCTATAATTTAAGTATACAAAGGTTATTACAAGTATACTTTTCATTTTTTGTACTTAATTTGAAGTATGTTTAAAAAGTATACTTCAAGTATAGTCACAAACACACCGTAATACTTTTATAAAGTTTGTTTCAAATGAACTGGTAAACATAATGAAATTGTACTGCAAGTGTATTTAAGATACCAACAAATCATACTTTTTGTTAGTGCACTTAAATATACTTAAGTACACTAAAATAGTCCCATTTTAACATACAGACATAGTGCACTTAAGTATACTAAAAATAGTCCAATTTTAACATACACAGTGCACTTGAAGTACAATTAAGTACGACTTAAGTTCTACTTTTGAACAACTTTAGTGCACAAATACTACTAAAAGTATACTTTGAAAAAGTATATTTCAAGTATAATCTTTTTTCACCTGCGTAGGTAAGAAGAATTGTTCCACTGACTAGCCTATTCTTGCTCATTCCCGACATTCCGACATTGGAAAACTGGAGCATTTAAAGACCTTTGTTTCATGAATACAGAGCTCCGTTCCGGAGACCGTGCAAGCCGTGGAGGAGCCGCAACTCCAGCTGCCGGGCCGAGCGGCACGACTGGAGGTAAGAGCGGCACGACTGGAGGTAAACTGTATTCTTGAAAATATCCTTCTGTCAGTATCTGAGTTTGTGTTGTACTTTTCTGTTACTTTGTTTCGGTCGTGTTCGGTGTTGTCCGGGTGCTCTTGTTCTCGTTCTCCGTCTCCCGTCCGTGTGCTCGTGTTTTCACTTCCTCATTCGCCCCGCCCAACCTTCTGTACCTCACCTGATTACCTAGTTCTTTTCACCTGTCCCGCTACTCACCTGTTTCTCGTTTGCTTGTTCGTTCTGTGTATTTAAACCCCACTCAGTCTTCTGTTCTCTGCGAGTTTGTCACAGTTTCGCTACAAGCCTGTATTCTGACCTGTGTTCTGCTAGTTTCCTTGTGTGCCTGATTTCTGTTCTCCTGACTTTTTGATTGTTTCTTGACTTTGTCTTTTGGATCGTTGTTTTTGTACTTTTGCCGGTTTTTGTTCTCTGCCTGTTTACTCACTACGCCTTCGCCTCATCCCTGGGTTTCGACCGCAAAATAAACCGGCTTATTTTTACGTGCTGTCTGCGCCTGAGTCCCTTACACACCCCTGACACCTTCATCGCACACAGAAACTGTATGGGCGAAACGAAAACATCCACTAAAACTGAAATTAATATAAAAAACCCAGAAATGTAAATATCTCCTTAAAGGTTGTATCAGCGATTTTGGGTGGAAACATAAATGATCACATTCATCTGATTTTTCCTCACGATCCGCTAGCTGCCCGCCCCATAAGCAGGCCGTCAAAAAACCGCGTCTCTGTAGGCAGCCTATGCTCCGAGATCGCACACAAAAACAAATGGTACTACCAACTACTCAAAACCAAAATAAACAGTATTCCAACCAATCACAATGATCTGCACAAACGCTAATACTCTTATCTCGCTGAAATCTTGACGGATTTACAAACGGTTTGGTTTCTTACAAACGTTATTAACGTGGTTATAATTCTGGATGCTTGAACACTATTTTTTAAAACATAACATAATTATTCATAAGTATGTTTGTTTGGGATTTCGCTTCAGAAGTGACGTCACGTTTGTGCAGATCATTGTGATTGGTTGGAATACTGTTTATTTTGGTTTTGAGTAGTTGGTAGTACCATTGTTTTTGTGTACGATCTCGGAGCATAGGCTGCCTACAGAGACGCGGTTTTTTGACGGCCTGCTTATGGGGCGGGCAGCTAGCGGATCGTGAGGAAAAATCAGATGAATGTGATCATTTATGTTTCCACCCAAAATCGCTGATACAACCTTTAAGGACAAAAGTTGATTAAGTACAAGCCTGAGTCTCTGTACAAAAATAATGAGCCACAGTGTAACTTAAATACATTGTCACGTGCAATTAATTTCTCCATATGGGAGGGATGAAGAGCAGAAAAATGCTTTGGTGGATAGTCAGTATCTCCACTGTGACTTATGCCAAATTATTAAAGTTAGCTGTAGTAGAAAATTCTGGTCAACACCGTGATACCAACTAGTGTCATTAATTAGTGAATGATTTCACTTTGAGAGAAGTTATCACAACGTTTTCAATGTCCAATTTTGTTTAAACCTAAACCTCTATTTTCCCATCTGATTGAGTTTGTGTTAATGGGTTCATTTCCTGCACACTCTTCTCTCTTCGCCTATCTGTCTACTGCCTCCTCCATTCTCAACGTCCCTCTACCTCCTACCTCCTGCCCACAACCTGTGAACCTGCCTCTACCCCCATCGCACCCTACAGAAAGGCACTTCATTGACGTCCACCGCACAGCCCTGACTGACAGAGTCTACAGTGTGACCGCCATCCTCGACCGACTCCTGGAACGTCGGGTCATCACCCAATTGGGCTACAACGACATTATGGCAGAGAGCACCAACAATAGAATGAGAAAAATCTTCAGCGGTCCCATTCATTCAGGCGGTAAAAGAGCTAAAGATGTGCTGTACGAGATCCTGGAAGAGCAAGAGCCCTACCTCATGGACGAGCTGAAGGAGCTTTAGAGGTGAAGAGTTTCAGGATGGGAAGAACATGGGGGAAGGCAGAATTCACATGAAAATTAATTTGTGCATTTTAGACCAATATAAGGAATTCCTGTTTACTGATTGGGATTTATTTTAATAGATTTGGTTACGCGAGATTTCGAGAATTTCTCTTGCTATCTTAAATAACTGAGATAGGCCTATGATTACGTCACGTGACGCTGTAATGGCGACATGTTCAGTGTTTTTTTATCCAGTACCGGGGAGTTTTTTACCTTGTTTTGCTGGTTGGGGGCTAAGGCCTGATTTTTTGCTCAATTTTCTGTGAAGCGTCTTTGTGACAGTTCTCTGTAAAAAGCGCTATACCAATAAAATTTAATTTAATTTAATTTAATTGAATGTAGCCTAGTCCAGCTGTCTCTCACGTTTGTCTTTGTTAATTTGAGTGTGTTTTGTTTTGTCGGGCTTATGTCTTTTGTTTTTTTCATGCACTGTATGTCTGTTGTGGGACGGGGAAGCAAGCTGGAGATTGTTCAGGGCAGTCCTGCTGCATGTTTTGATAATTTTGACCAGTGTTGTGCGTGAGCGCTCATGTTTTTGGTGAACGGTGAACTGAACGTATGAACGGGAACGCACTGTGTTTTACGGCACCCGAGCACCGAACTATTCTGTGCAGCCGAGTAGTGATGGGCAGTTCGGCTCTTTTTTCTGAGTCGGCTCTTTCCGTACCGTTCGGTTTGAAGAGTCGGAGTCGCAAGTTTTTGGTTCACCGGTTAATACAGTCCCGTTTGTTTGTTTGATTCTTTCGAACTACCCAAGCCGCATGTCTTTCTCCCAGTAGCGCGAGCTGGAATTTGAGGCTGTTTCAGACAGTCTAGCTGGTAGCAAATCAAGTTAGTAAACTTGCATTGATATTTTATTCAGACCCAAATCACCTGATTGATGCTCATTTTAATAGCCTATGCTCAATGTTTTCTGTTCACTCTCCCTTAGCCTACTTTTCAAGCTAGATTGCAATCGCATCCAATTTACATTTACTTACGACTTTCCCATCTGCTATATTCTAGCAGAAGTTTAACGTCAGGCCTATAGCCTAAAATAACGCTGTCGGTCATTGATTGTATGGCTAGATATTACGTGGCCTAAGAATAAACATTGAATGGTTATATTTGCTTAGCTATTTTATTAGTCTACACAAATATACATCTTATTATTTCTCAGATCCTAGAATCCAGTAGCCTACTGAAAATGTGGTGGGTGGATGTCTGTGTAGGAGAAATAGCCAGCCAAATCCGACAAACAAGCCAGATCTTGATGTGTGTGTCTGTGTACAGGAGCCTGTTTCGTTTATTAGTTTTAAATAGCATTTGGTAAAGATTTATTTGGACACCATAAAATATGTTTATTTGAACCATTGGGCTATTTATTTCTTCTATTATACAAAATTGTATTTATCTGTTCACTGTTGTTGTTGGGTTCTGAAATAAAAGAGTTCTAAAATAAAAATGCCACCACTTTAAATAAGAAGTAGCCTATTTGCTGTCATTAGCTGAACACAATCGCATATTAATTATGTTTTATACTGCAATTCGGTTGCAAACAGTCACGTAATAATTTCGTAATAAAAAGTAGGCTATTAAAGTGTTGGCATCATTGCTCTCCACATAGCTAGCCGATTATTAATGGTGTAGGCTACAGCATTTTCTCTCTGTTAAAACTCTAAAGAACTTTGGTTTGTGTCACGGCTCTGGAGCCGTAGAATATTGCCGTAGCTCAGGGCTCTGAGTCGAGTTGATTTCGTGCTGAGAGTGTTGGGTAGCCTAGTAGGCGACTATAGGTACAGTACATCTTTTAACCGTTAGCAGTAGTAGTAATAATCACTTTGGAATGAGTTGGGGCGATTATCTAATTCACAAAAATGTGTGCAATATTGTTAGATCGGAGCAGCTCACTTAAAAAAAAAAAACGGAAGAAATGAACGTGAACTAGTTCATTTTTTGGGACTGTGAACTTAGTTCAAAATTCAAAATTGTGAACGATGAACGTGAACTAGTTCATTTTAATCTGTGTGAACTGAACTTTGAGCTAGCTCTTGTGAAGTGTGAACTTGCACAACACTGATATTGACGAACTGTATATTTGGGATAATGTTGTTTGTGGTCATCACCATGGAGACGCATTCGCAACATATTCTCGGGAATGTCCGTTGGATCTGCAGCTGCAAAGTTTACCATCGCTCTTCAGTTGAAGATGTCGGGACTGATCTAAGACTGCAGGCAATCTTCAAAGGCCACCAGGGAAGGGAAGGAGAAGATAATGCGGGGGAGGAGTGAGGCGACGAGTGGGAAGGCTGTTCGGTGCTCCGTGTTGACAGTGGACAGAGGCCGCAACACTGTGTGTATGGAGGAAAGTCGTGGAGGCGGAGTTTGTGTGTTGGACTGCTTAATAACACTGGACATCTCGGGACAGCGGGGGCTATTTTTAATCATGACGTTTGGCTGTAGGCTATTCCACTTGAATTCACTTAATTAGTTTGATTAATGCAATGATTCTATTGAATGGCTTTGTTTGATTTGTTTGTTTGTGTGTTGTGGGTCTCAAACGTTGTGGGATCGCAAACGTTCGCCTTGTTTGCTGAATTTGAACGCACCTCTGTACACCAGTGGTAGAGAGATGGAGCGCAATTGTCAGTCATTTCAAGGACAAAGGGGTGACACACACAAACTTGACAAGATTAGCGTCAGTGATTCTGTGCTTGCCCGGCAGTAATGCTCCAGTGGAGAGGGTGTTCTCGCTAATGAATAACTTTTGGACGGCCGAGAAGAATCGATTTGCATTATCCACCGTCAAAGCTATTTTGACTGTGATGTACTGTGATGAACTTCAGGGCCACCTGCCTAGGGGTTATGGATAAACTCTCCAAGAACACCAATGTTCTAAAAAAAGATTCACTCCTCAGAGAAATATAATCGCTGAACTGGTGAGTTTGCCTAATATTCTAATTTCTATCTGTTATTGTATGCCATGTTTTCTGCTCTTATTAGTTTCGACGTCAATTGTAATAGTGCTCCTTCCCACCTCTTTTAGGCCAACCTCACACCTGTCATTGTGGCCATCAGATGAGAAGATCAGTTGGACTGTTTTCTGTTTTATTCAATGTTTTTTTTATTATATTCTTATCAAAATAATTTCTGTTATAAAAACAAAATTTATATCATTATCACCTTATATTAAGGCCAATAAGTAGTTTGTGCATGTTGCAATTTGCTGCCAAATAGCCTAGGCCTAGCCTAAATGTTGGCCTCTTGTTAAGGACATTTTATTTAGTCTGACATGGTGATGTCAAATAGGCCTGCTTTTGATGCTGCCTTATAAAATATAGGCCTCATTTTTGGCCTGTTAGTGAGTGCACCTGTATGTTTTATTTTTGCAATGTTGACAATTAAACATTATAAGATAAAATGTTGAAATTATAAAAAGGTAAAAATGTTGGCTTGTTGGTGTTTTAATTCCAACATGCAGGCGTTAAATAGTGTATTTTGGGGAGGGGAGGGGGGTGTCGGTGATGTCCCCGGTTTTGCTCCCAAAAATCTGGTCACCGTACCCTAGCAGGAAAATAAAAGTTATTCTATTCTATTCTATGCATTGCTGGTGGTGATGATGCCTCTACTAAGTGAGCAACTGAGCCTCCAGGTTAATATTTCTTGTTGTGGTAACACTTTTTATAACGGCTATGTAACTACATCATATAGCACCTTAAATTCTTATCTCAGTAACTTCTAATAGGAACATGGCCAGTGTCATTTGAAATGTTATGATAATGCACTTTTTGTATCAGTGGCGACATGCCTATTTGCCTGTTATTGGCATAAGAATTTCTGAATGTTTATAGAGTTCTTACAAAGGTGTAATGTGTTGTATAAGCAGAAAACTGTCACCAAATTCTTTCAATCATTTACGATATACAAGAGTCCACACATACAGCTAGGTTGTAGCCTATTATTTGAACGCCCATGTAAGGTAATCCATTTATTAATTCACAGTAGCACACAATTATTATATAGCATATATATTTATACAACAATGAGATTTGAGCGAGTAACGTGATTGGCCGAGACGCATAACCTCACTACCATTGCATAGACACGTTCTATAGAGCGTTGCCTAAGAAGCATAAACAACAATAGCAACGGCAAAAATAGTGCTAGCAATTTGACGAATCCGAAATAAAGAATGAGTTAATCAAAAGTTATTGTTTCAATATTTTTTTATTACTTACTAAACGTTTATGGTAACATTGTTGTAAAAAAGCAATAGATCACTCGAGGATTCGTGCGTTATTGGATATAATCACTGCGGAGAGTACTCCGTAACTCAACCTTCGGTCTCGTTGCTGCGACGTCACCGCAGTGATTATATTTCCAATAACGCACTCCCTCTTGTGATCTATTGCTTAATTAACACTGTAATCCACTGCATAGAATGCACGTCATTTTCAAAGCAATGCTTTCAAGCCAAAAAGTAACTTGTTATTCACCACTATAATTTTCTTATATGTACTGAAACGTTGATTGGTGCCAGGGGCGTAGCGGACGCACATTTATATTGGTTTTTGAAGCCTAACTACTTGCCCTCCAGTGCGTTGAAGCCCGCTGAGAAGCTGCGGTTAAAAGGTAACTCAAATTATGTAATTGCAACTGTGGAACGAAAATCATACAGAAGGGACCAAGGTCGAGCTAGCTAGTACATAGGCTAATAATTTTAACTTTAGCCAGTCCACTCAAACTTGCATTTGACACGGTTTAAGTAGACGTTTTCATTATTTAGATCATTGTCATATGATAATGATGAGCTATTTCCCTTCTTATGAAATAAAGTGAATAAGGCTTATACTTGACTTCATGTTGTTAACATCACACTCATGATGATGGGGGAGAGAGGAGTGAGGCAGGCTGCAGCAGCTCAACTGTGCCCTCTGAGCCACAGCAGGTAGCAGCAATGGTGACAGTAGAGAGAGGCAGTGAAATGAGTAGCCTACATCTGAACCATGATATACATGTAAATAGCTATATGACCTTTTTTTCTCAGTTAGAAACAGAATAATATATATTGTTTTGCAGTATTGTTAGCTTGTTTGGAGTGCTTTTGTTTGTCTTTTTTTTTTAACAGCAAATTAATAAATACTGCTCTCAAAGGACACTAGAAATTAGCATTTAAGGGTGGGGGGGTTAGCCTAAGTGTCCCCCCCCCCCCCCCCCCCCCCCACTTGCCAAACCACGGCTATGCCCTTGATTGGTGCAGTCCTCTACTTTCTAACAGTGTGTCATTCAGGCAGTTTGCACCTCTGCACTCATTCACGCAGCAGTTCATGATCAGCAATATCTGGCCACTGCAGCCAGCAACTAACACGCAAATCCCAGATTCCACTCGCCTCCAATGAGCCGGTTCAGGAAATTAACCAAAATTCCATAAATTAACTGAAAAATCCTCACTGAGCATTGTGGGAATTTTTCATTCTCCTTATTGGCTCTGGCAGTGGTTCTCAACTCTGTGGATTCGTCCATTCGAAATGCTCTCTGAATGTAGATTTTTTAGAACGGCACATTTCATTTTCACCTACAGCACCCATGTCAAACACCATTTACCCCTTAGACACATTTTTGAGCAACAGTATATGCATACCCACAGAAATGGCTGACCCTCCGTGATATGGTACATTTTGTGAGCCCTGATTGTCTAGTCACTGCCTTTCAATCTTGAAGCTTGTATCAATCATATATGATTTTGCGTGTTAGCCAGTGAAGACCCTGGTGCTAAAAGTACTGAAGTCACGTTTTTAGACAATTCAAGTTGAGCATAGAAATGTTGTATTTGTTTAGCTAAGTCCACCCTATAAATATTGTTAACAGAAGAGGTGCCTAAGCAATGCATAAAAACAGCAAAACTTTTAATGGCTGATTTTATGGATCAATGATATTTTCAGATTAGATTTTCTCAAAATAGACATTTTGTGACTTCAGTACTTTTAGCATCAGGGTCTTCAAGTATATTTGCAATCACTAAACATACTTTTATCACAAATCATGTTGGCTTGCAATTTTAGCATAATGGCTGCAGTACTTTTTTTGCCCTGTGACACGAAAATATTTACGTTTCTTTTGCCAGTAATTTTCAGTGGCATTTTCTATTAAAACACTTCAAACGGTCCATCGCATGTCTTGCCCATTGCCTCTATATCATGTTTACCTGCAAAACAGACACAAATAATAATAAAAACTTCAGAATGTTTATGAGAACATTTACATTGACTAGGAATTAAAAACCTGAAACCATACACAGAAATGACAAGCCTTTATAGTCTGGGCATTATCAGACCTAGGACGCATAGAACAAATGACCAAAAAATAAAACATGAATTGTTAATGCACGCCTATAAATGTAAAAAATTATGTAATTACAGATCACATGTTGTTTTGTTGGGGGCTATTTTAAAAAATGTGGAAAGAATCTTACCAGAAGTGCATTATTCCAAATTAACTCCATCACAATTGTCTTTGGAGTCTGGAAGCCTGTAGGGACAGCAAACGGACATGAGCTTAGGTAGGGGGTGTGGGGTGGTGGTAGGGGTAAACCGCCCCTCTCTCCCTGGGCGACACTAGTCAGCACTGGCAGGGTTAGGATTCGATACCAGGGCGTAGGGCTCATCCATACACTTAAACCCAGTGTATTACCAGCACGATGGTATAACATTTCTAAAACAAACATATTACACCTGACTGTACATGGCAGGTCAAGATACGTGGGGTGGGGTGGGGGGTGAGGTGGGGGTGAGGGTGGGGTGATGGTGG
Source organism: Synaphobranchus kaupii (assembly GCA_029718625.1). Taxonomy (NCBI): domain Eukaryota; kingdom Metazoa; phylum Chordata; class Actinopteri; order Anguilliformes; family Synaphobranchidae; genus Synaphobranchus; species Synaphobranchus kaupii. The sequence goes on from CM056399.1 coordinate 2,106,028, forward strand.
GGTGAGGTGGGGGTGGGGTGATGGTGGGGTGGGGTGGGGGGTGATGGTGGGGTGGGGTGGGGGGGTGGGGGTGGGGGTGAGGTGGGGTGATGGTGGGGTGGGGTGGGGGGTGATGGTGGGGGTGGGGTGATGGTGGGGTGAGGTGGGGGTGGGGTGGGGGGTGATGGTGGGGTGGGGGTGGGGTGATGGTGGGGGTGGGGTGGGGTGGGGGGTGATGGTGGGGGTGGGGTGAGGTGGGGGTGGGGTGGGGTGGGGGGTGATGGTGGGGGTGGGGTGATGGTGGGGTGGGGTGGGGGGTGGGGGTGATGGTGGGGTGGGGTGGGGGGTGATGGTGGGGGTGAGGTGATGGTGGGGTGGGGTGGGGGGTGATGGTGGGGGTGGGGTGATGGTGGGGTGGGGTGGGGGGTGAGGTGGGGGTGGGGTGATGGTGGGGGTGAGGTGATGGTGGGGTGGGGTGGGGGGTGATGGTGGGGGTGGGGTATTTCTTAGAACCTGAGAAAGAGAGTGGTGAGAAGGGCAGATGGAGATGGAGAAACAGTTGGTCAAAAATAGAGAGATGAGAAAGAGGGAGGCAGGGAGAGAGGGAAGGAGGGAGGAGGAGGCGTTTAGGCAGATGACAGATAGGGTTGCCAAAGATTTCGGAGATAATAGAACAATTTGGCCCTGTATTTAGCAATTTGGTGAAAAACATATCAAAATAAGCTTGCCATATAGAAGCAGTGCCCCGCATATGTCAATCATTTTACAAATAGGTAACATTAAATATCTAAGCAGTCCACAAAATCATGGGGTTTTGTGGAAAGGGGGCGGAGAGAGGCGGAGTCTCACAGAGGGGTCTGGGTTTTTTTTCGGAAAGGGGGCGGAGAGAGGCGGAGTCTCACAGAGGGGTCTGGGGTTTTTTTTCGGAAAGGGGGCGGAGAGAGGCGGAGTCTCACAGGTTGGGATGTCTCAGGGCACGTCGGGCCGCGTAAGCCTCGCGTTCGACCCAGATCTTCTTGTAGCAGTAGACCACCACCCCGATCATCCACAGCTGCAGGCCCACGATCACCACGTACATCATTACCTCCGAGATCACCGATGTCAGCTCCCGATTGCCTGAGGGCGAAGGGATGGGAACGCTTATTTTAAACACCGTTGCGGGTTCCACAAAAACAGCACCGTGCGGCATAAATGCACAACACTGAGGTGTGTGTGTGGGGGGGGGGGTTGAAAAGTCTGAGCTTAAAATTTGGACATAATGTCTCAATTACGACTTACCCATGATGTAGTTGATTGATGGAAACCATTTTCAGCTAAATCCATGCTGTCCCTTCTTTTGGACATACGTTGCTAATGCTAGCGCAACTCTATGGCAACCGGTAGCATCCACTACCAAACGCACTTAAACACTCCACAGTGCACCCAAAGCAAATAAAATAAGTATATCTGGGGAGCGATACTTTACGTTACCTGCGAATGTGTTGCCAGCACTGGTCGACTACAACAACAAAGAAGAGCAACAAGTTGCAATGGCCACGTTCGCTCCGCCGCCGTACTTCCACAGAGAATATAGGTCAGCACAAAGTAAAGGATTCAACAATAGTTTGACTTCAAAAATGATGGTATAAACACTCAAAATAACCCCAATAGACTGTCATCGTATTTTATTTGCTTTGGGTGCACTGTGGAGTGTTTAAGTGCATTTGGTAGTGGATGCTACCGGTTACCTTAGAGTTGCGCTAGCATTAGCAACGTGTGTATGTCCAAAAGAAGGGACAGCATGGAATTAGCTGAAAATGGTTTCCATCAATCAACTACATCATGGGTAAGTCGTAATTGAGACATTATGTCCAAAATTCCGAACTATCCTTTTAAGAGCGAGGCTGAAGGCCCTGGAGTCTCACCTACAGCCACCACTGTCAGCTCCACCTCCTTGGAGATAGAGACGTGCTCCTCCGGCCTCTCCTTGTCCGGCAGCTCCAGCGCCCGCTTCAAGGTGCAGCGGTAGGTGCCCGTGTCGTTGAAGGTGACGTTGCGGATCCAGACGGCGCCGCTCTGCACGTCAGGGGTCCCCCCCGTGCCGTGCCACTGCAGCCGCTCCTCGAAGTCCTCGTGCAGGACGGTGGAGACGGGGTACTCGTAGTGGAAGATCTGGCAGCCACAGTCAGGGGTCGGTTGTCATGAAAATTGAACTTCAAGATTCCACACGTTAAAAGAAAGAAGGAAAAAAAAACCTGGGGATCTGCTGATTTTTACCGGCATCCTTGAAAGGAGCAACCAATTTAGACCCCAGAAGCCAGGAAAGGTGAGTTAAAATGTGTACTCGACTTTTTCAACTGATCGATTAAAATGCTAAGTCATAACAAAGACCAGCAGGCAGGGAAGTTTACATACACTTAGGTTGAAGTCATTAAAACTCATTTTTAACCACTCCACAGATTTCAAGTTAGCAAACTATAGTGTTGGCAAGTCAGTTAGGACATCTACTTTGTGCATGACACATGTAATTTTTCCAAGAATTGTTTACAGACAGATTATTTCACTTTTAATTTACTATATCACAATTCCAGTGGGTCAGAAGTTTGCATACACTAAGTTGACTGTGCCTTTAAATTTTGGTCGCATATCCTTTGCATGCCATGACTTCCTGATGTCTATGACCCAACAACATCAAAAGACTCTTGATATCTTATTTTCTGGTACTCTTACAAGCGATACTATAACGTCTCTGCATTTGAATGGATCTCTGGGTATTGGGGGGTGGGACTAGATTTAGCTGTAAATTACAGTGGAGCAGTATGGAACACATGGTTGGCTAAATGGCTATAAATCATCAAGGGTCTGACGTATCAAACAAGCCTTAAATCATCACTCTGCTGCCAAGAATACAGTAGATATGGATGGATAACTTGAAGGGTTTCTTCTCCTGACTTATTTTTCCATAGAGTTCAATAGGAAAATTTGTCAGGAGAAACAACCCTTAAAGTGATCCATCCATATCTACTGCATAGCTGGCAGCAGAGTGATGGTTTGAGGCTCGTTTTGATACCTCAGACCCTTGATGACTTACAGCCATTTAGCCAACCATGTGTTCCATACTGTTCCAGTGTAATTTACAGCTAAATCTAGTCCCACCCCCAAATTCCCATAGAGATCCATTCAAATGCAGAGATGTTATAGTATCGCTTGTAAGAGTACCAGAAAATAAGATATCAAGAGTCTTTTGATGTTGTTGGGTCACAGACATCAGGAAGTCATGGCATGCAAAGGATATGCGACCAAATATTACAAATTTAAAGGCACAGTCAACTTAGTGTATGTAAACTTCTGACCCACTGGAATTGTGATATAGTGAATTAAAAGTGAAATAATCTGTCTGTAAACAATTGTTGGATAAATTACTTGTGTCATGCACAAAGTAGATATCCTAACTGACTTGCCAACACTATAGTTTGCTAACATGAAATCTGTGGAGTGATTAAAAATGAGTTTTAATGACTTCAACCTAAGTGTACGTAAACTTCCGACTTCAACTGTAAACGGCGTAATGTAAAACTTGCAAAACAGCATCTCTACTGGAACACCATCAAAAGGGAGCGGCTGTCATCAAAATTCTCCTTTAAGGCTTTAACCCTTTAAAGTTGTAATATCACAAGCATGTGATTAGAATGTTCTTAACTGAACATTCCAATGCTGATGTAACAATCGCCACTGGTGATTGAAAACATTCCACAAAAAAAAACCCTACTCTTGAAAGGGCCAAGAGTAGCCTAGGCTCTGATGACCAGAGAGTTTTGGGGGGCAGAGAGAACCTGCTAGTGCTGACCTGGTGGAAGTCGTCGTCCTCCAGGGACTTGAAGTACCAGTCTACGGTGGTGGTTGCGGGGACCTCTTCCCTCCTCTTACAGGAAATGCAGCCCAGCAGGAAGCCCTCGCCCGCCACTGCCTCAGTCATGGAGTTTACCTCTGCGCAGCCTGCCAGAGACCCAGGCACTGCACAGGGGCACACAGTTACCGTAAAGGGGGGGGGGGGGGGGGGGGGGGGGGTGTACATTTTGGAGAGTGGTGGCAAGCAGATAGATGGGTGGGAATTAAATGAGGAATGAGCGCGTTGAAAAAAAGTAAGCTCATGAAATGTAAAAGTCATGCTAACTAATAAATGAACATAGTCCTTGTTCCTTCCAGTGTGTCCCAGTGTGTTAGGGGATGTGGAAATATGCTCAGTGTGTGTGTGTGTGTGTGTTTATTTCACAATACTCGTCGCAGTTAGCCATGGTCTTGAACCCCCAACAAAAGTAAGCCAGAGGCAACAGTGGCAGAGAAAAATTCCTGTGGTGACAAAAACAGAAGAAGCCTTGGGAGGAACAGATCTCAGTAGGGGGAGCCCATCCTCCTCTATCCAGCTTAGGGTGCAGTACCATTGTGACCAAAACACAAGTCATGTCATCATGGTCAGCGGCTTTACATTCTATCAATGATAAATAGATAAACTGCTAGGTACTATAAAATATCCCCTTAACATCCTGCTAAGGGGATCTTTTATTTCCATTGATGATAAGTTGATTTGAGCTACAGATTCAACTTCAACAAACGCACATACATGACGGCTTTCATTTGATTGACAACAAATGAAGACGCACAGCTTCAGAATTTACATGTAGAAATTACATTTACCAAGTTTAAAAATAAATTATATAAGTAGAGGAAGAGTAATTAACTGGAATACATATTTTTAAGGGTTGAGAGAGAGAGAGCATTAAACGAAGGTTGTTTCTGCTTAGAAACGGGATCAAGGCACAAAGATAGGGATGGTTTTGTGGAGGAGGAGAACCTCAGAAGTTGACATTTTAACACTCCATGTAAACAAAGGGTCCCCGTTGCCACGGGTTCTGTTGCCTTCTCTAGCTGTCATTACTTTGGTGTTACAGAAATAAAAAACGTTTCACTTACCGCATAGAATAGTGAGCAAGAAACTGGAAAGTAATACGAAAGTCATCTTCCCGCTGTTTTTATTTTAAAACAACCTTAAAACGTCAACGTCCAGGTATAAATTAAGTGAAAATTTTCCGTTGTGCTTTGTTCTGCTTTATTTGCAGAATTTAGTATTTGTCCGTGATCGACTCCTTGGGATCACTTCTAGGGAAAGATAGTTCCGTGCTTCTTTGAAAAGTGGTTGTTAATAACTTCAGAAGACGTTTAACGCCACTTAACGAGGTGACCAGAATTAAGGGTTAGGCATATTAGTCGGCCTACACCGATATTCCGTTCTTCAGATTTCCGTTCTGTCATGCCACGCGTAAAATTGCATTTAAAAAGAAATCCATTTGGATCTCTTCTTGCGTTCTACAGTATGTCCGTCAGTATTTCAAAAGTTAGCCTATATTTAGACCGTGTGAATACCCTGTGTCATGAATGTAATGCCGTTTTAGAATGCAGGCCAAGACGAACACGAGAAGGCGAAAGCCACACGATTACATGATACCAACTTCATCCCCCAACGCTAATAGACCAAGGAGCACCTAATTATTGTTTTGCAATGGCCATCTCAAACTCAGTCCCAAGAATTGAAACCAATAGTAAATTTGTGGTTTGAATTGAAGAGGGCAGTCCACAAGTGCAGATTGAATGATCTGGAGAGTTCCCACCCCATGTCCAAAAATCTTATAAAACACTAGCTACCAAAGAGGACTAGTGTTATTCTTGTGAAGGGAGCATGACTATTCTTTATTATTTATAAAATATTATTTGTGAAACAAAATCTTTTCCTCTGAGCAATTGTTTTTGCTATTAAAGAATATAATTTCCCCTTTTTGAGCACATTATATAGCTCACTACCTATATTGTTTATTTTATATAGCCTACTTTTTGGATAAGTGCATCAAAAAGGTGGGCTGTGGGGTTAAAGCCAAACTGAAGGTGAATGGCATTCGTAAGCAAGGGCCTTTGTCACAGTTTTGTTTGTCTACATTAGCGACTGAAATTTGGTAAGCAAATACGTAAGTAGGGGTGGCAAACAAATATACTTTCAATGTGTGCTTCATAGTAGTTAGCAATTAAGCCCATATCATACTTGCATTTTCATGTCTGGGAAAATTCTACAAACCCTGAGTTTTTTTCAAAAATATTTGCATAATTTCTTCAGTCCTGTTGCAAGGAAATTGATTAACTGGTACCAGTGATTCTTACACTTCTGTTTTCTGGTATAGGTTTTTCCACCCCCACAACACTTATTACTCTTAATCAGGTTAAACTTTTTCACAGCATAATAGATTTTATTATCAAGACGGCGAACAACTTATCCTGGACTGGTTTACATTTTAATTACATTTGCATAATAGAACATGCTGTTGTTATCCAGAGCAACTTATAGCATAGTGCTAAAAGTTCCTTTAATTATTAAAGAAGTTAAATTAATTTTATTACACTACATTTATTAAATTGAAAGAAGACAGAATAAGATGGAAAACACTGAGGTGTTGTAACTCACCTCTGAGAAAATGCTAAGAGTATTCCACAGAAACCACTTAATTTATAGTCGCGTAGCATGCGCACAAGACTTGGCCCTGGTTTGTATATTATCATCAGCTATCATTTCTGTCAGCCCTCAGACACTGAGTCAATGCCAGTTATGATTTGTCAGTGAGGTGCACAAGGTTGTCTCAATAGAAAAAGAAGGTTAAAATACCTGGTCACTGAAGGACAGAGGGACATTCGTCACCATACAAGGATTTGAGAGATAAAGATCCGTGCTTTAACCATGACTGCTGGGACCCTTGTCCTTTGAAGTGTGGTGTTGGCGTATGAAATGTCTGTGATGTAATTAATCCTGGATCTAATCTTTTTTAAAGCCAGGACCTTTTTTTAAACTTGTTAGGACCTGATATATATATATAAAAATATATATATCACATGATGTCATCCAGCCCAAACATTAAACAAACGTTTGTGTGCTTCTGAGCAGAAAACAATTTCAACTTGCATATTTGGCTTCATAAAACTAGGATGTGTTCAAAAGCACGACAAGCTATGTTAACCCAGATAAGGGCAAATCCTTAAAATTATAGGCAAAAACAGAGATTTGCAAGTGCAAGTTCCTTACTGTTTTGATAAATCTCCCATTTAAAAATGTTTCATGCCACAATATGTTCTCTTTGGTCACATACTGTATTTTACAGTGTGTGTGTGTGTGTGTGTGTGTGTGTGTGTGTGTGTGTGTGTGTGTGAGCTGACGAAATACTGTAGTGCATGGGCCTCGCAAAATAGATTTCAGAAGTGCAGAAGGTGCCTTCATCACTTTTGTGATGAAAATGATAATGCAGAATGTCAAAGGTCAGCTTTCGAGATGTCACAAATCCTTAATCTGGAAAGTAACTGCATCACTGAGCTTACTTACCCCATTTCAGATCGAGGAACGTGTATCTGTAATAACCTCAGCTTTAGGGTCAGCGATGTTGCTGAAAAAGCGTGCACCTGAAATGCAACATCTGTCCCGTTTTAAAGAAGGAGCTGACATTGCTGATCGTACTGGGGACGTTACCTCGTGTGCAAGACCCTCCCCATAAAGCCATGCGTAAGTCCTAAACTCAGGTCTTCCTTTCAGTTGGTCATATCTAATGCAGTTTCAGGAAATAAAGGGAAATGTGAAAGCAGATGTGCGACAGGCACATGACCAGGGGCCTCACGTATAAACGGTGCATACGTACAAAAAAGATGTGTACGCCACTTTCCCCACGAATTTGGGATTTATAAAAACAGATGAGACATCTCTGCAAGCACCTTTGCTTAACACATATTGGATTAAAATACTTTTGAAAAACATTATATTGCAGGTGTTTTCATACCAAGGGGACTGCTAAGATTAATACAGACGTCATTCAGATTTAAAATTCACTTTCATAACATCGGGATGCAGAATGTGAAATAGGAAGGCTTGTCACATAATTTGTAGAATGTCCAAATAAATAATTATGCTTTGTGAGCAACAACCTACTGATGGCTTTTGTGCTTGTTGGAGTGTTGAAGGATCAGTGACCTGTGGCAAGAAGCTAATTTGTTCCTCGCCTCTAAGACCAAATTACTCAAATAAACTCAAACTCCCATAACACCTTATCATAGCCAAGGATAGACTGACACACATGCACTACACATGTATGCAAATACAGTTACAAATCATCTCCCATCAAAATGGTGGAGGTGTAGTTTGCTTTGCAGGTGGAACAGGGGTATGAGCCATGTGCAATACGGAGAGCCAGTCATATTGCATATGCATACATATTTCACATCCACGTTCATTGCATTTTACGGTTACAGTTGTGCAATACAAGTTTTCCTAGGGCCAAGGGTGTGTCTACAGCAGGTAGAGAGTGTAAAATAACATTTAGTGGGTTCAGTGTTCAGCAGGGCCCGCCGCCTGGAAGGAAATATCTGAAGGTTAAACGTTGGTCTGAAGGATGCATAAAGACTTGTGGAGTGCCCTGGACAGACTATAAGTAGGCCTAGTAACAAAAGCTGGAGGGCTTCAGGACATAGAGGGGATTAGCACAGATCGCTGTAGGCTGCGCACTCTCTTCTGGAGTAAATTATTTTATAACTAAGAATTATATTTCACAATACTGATAGAAAAGGTTTATGCTAAATACTACTTTTTTAAATCTGTAAATTTTTATTTTGGTGTTTGGTGTTAAGAAGGTGAACAAGTTTGTAGTATTTTATCCACTCTGTAGGGCACGTTACATACACATTTGAGAAGGATTTTATACATAATGTTTCTTGCAATTTATAAACCTAAAAAATAATGACTGATCTCAGCTGCTGGGTCAATATTTTGCAAGCAAATACATATCTGAATATTCAAATTTCAGCATTACAAGCGTGTCCATGTATTCAAATGAGACAGACTGAATATGAGAGAATGTTTCTCATTTGTGATGTTGTCTGTGTCGATGCTTTGCAAAGCAAAGGAAAGCAGAAACACCCTCTCTCTCTCTCTCTCCCTCTCTCTCTTTCTCTCTCTCTCTCTCTCTCTCTCTCAAACTGTCTTTCTCTCTCGAATCTCACGCGCTGGTAGGTTTTATTTTTAGCCACGATCGGGTTTCCGGACTCTCCATTCACTGCCTGCCTACTGGCATCCAGTCGCACAGCTCCTCCTGGTCTGAAACAGACAACTAACTAGACATCACGTCCCACCTTGAAGATCTGAGGCCGGCAAGTGGACCATTCTAATTTCAGGTTTTAAAACCCCATCGTATTCTGCCCGATTGCAGTAACGCTAAATTGGCAAGGCAAGGCGTTTTCAAACGAAAATGGAATGTCACAAATTAACATCCGTGTTTTGGAATTTTTTGGTCGTTGCAGGATGTGTGTAGCGAGTCTGAAAAAAACGTTGCTAGGATCGGTGGATAAAGCATCACTGAAGTGAGAAGAAAGTTAGGTAAGTCCATTAAGTCAATTAATAAACTTTTGCAAGTTAACAAAATATAGAGAAGCGTGCACTTTGACTGGGAAAAAGTGGACATGTTGGATCTATGAACTTGCATAATGTGAGGGAGGCAATGAGAACTTTTAGCCTATTCTTATAAATTCTTTATAAATTAAATAGGCACATTCTTTCAAAATAAGCAAATAAAGAAAATGATGCAGTTGTACTCAAAATCGTTTCTTTAGTCATGGGTATAAAAAGCCCCATCAAAAATCAGAAACGCTCGTAGTGTGGCCAGAAAAAACACTGATTTTGCTGATCTGCGGGCTAAATATGTTTCCGCGTACAAAAAAAGTGCTGATGGAGTTTTCCTCCCATCCTTTGGATTAAATATCCAATTTATAGTCATTAACCAGATTCAAGATCAGGATATTCTCTCTCTCTCTCTCTCTCTCTCTCTCTCTCTCTCTCTCTCTCTCTCTCTCTGTAGCCTACTAAATTTATGGCACCAAGATATTTTAAAGTGTTAAATCAATACCAGAATTAATGTAAATGAACACGATTTTGACGCAGCCCACACCCATTGTTAGACACCACAATATTTTCTTTCTCTCTCTCTCTCTCTCTCTCTCTCTCTTTCTGTTTTTCTCCATAACAGAACAAGGTGACCTGTCTTTCCACAAGCTAACCACAAGCCAACGGGAAGTGGATATCATATCACTCAAACCACGTCCCAGAGACAGCAGGGTCCAAGAAAGGGAAACACACCTATTCCCACACACAGCCTACACCGGAATACCGCGTAATGGCTACGGAGGAGCACAGCGGCCAGTACTTGCAAGGTGAGAGTAACTGTGCCATGAGGAAGGACACTCCGTATTCATTACAAAAAAAACTGTTGTATTTTTTGGTGCGAGGTAAACATTCCATTCCAGACAGTTAATGCACAATGATAAGACCTTCGTTAGGGCTATGTGCTTACACATTTATTTACTTATGTTATCATTTACACCTGTAGTTCTGCGCTTCTCTGTCTGAATGATTTGCAACTGCGAATTAATGTAATACACTAAATGGTCACAAGAGGACGCACTAGCTCAAACCATGTCAAGGCGATCAGATTGAAGAGACTGATTTTCGAAAACTAACGTGACTGAATTTTAAACAGGTTTTTGTAAAGCTCCCTCTGTATTAACTCCTTAGTTGCCCGGTGAGACAAACAGGCAGATCTGGTCACACTGTTTCAACATTAGTATCTTATATTGAGATATACATACACACACGCATGCACACACACACACTCCTAATTTAAGATGCTAGTGTTGAAACATACACAATTTGTTTTGACTATAAGCACAATAACACACTATTCTCCTTTGTGGTTTGTTTACATTGGTAAGTGAAAAGCGTGTAGCGTTATATTATTTTGAAAATGACACAATCCCAGCACATACCATGCCATAATGATGTTCAGCTTTATCAATATTACCTTATTGATAAATATTGGGTACATGCTGTATATAACAGCTAGTAAAACAATGTTTGTGGAGCTTGCTCGCCAGTATGTTTCTTAAAATAGCTAGCAAATGACAGTAAACTGGTTAGTTGAAGGCATATTTCAGCTGGCTGAATGAATTAGCTGTATCAGTTGAACAACCGGCTTACTGTGACGTTGACTTAGTTTGCATAATGTAGCCTATACTGACATGACGATCTTATCATGCAGAGGTGGAAATCCAGGGGACATAAAGTAAAAATCCCCAGTATTTTGCTCCAATCGCCTGGATTTGCTCATTAACATAATTATTCAGTGAGGAGGTAGAACTAATTAGTCAAATCAGCTGGCTGAGTCTATGGGTGGAAGAAACACATGGTAGGACTTTTACTTTATGTCCCCTGGATTTCCACCTCTGGTCATGAGCATGATTAGCTGTTAAGGCCATCATGTAATTCCTAATGTTAGTAAACAGGCTACTTATCAGTGATCCATGTATGATGGTTCAAAGTTCACCCTTTTTACACTTCCCTGATAGTTTCCCATAGCACACACACACACACACACGCGTGCACACGCACACACACTCTCACACACTCTCTCTCAATTCAATTTAATTCAACTTTCTTTATTGGCATGACAAATTTTTCATACATATTGCCAAAGCACACAAAGCAGAAAACAATGGTAATAATAGTAATAATCGTAAAATAAAAACAAAAACAATTATGGATTATTATTACTATAATACTATATGTACAAACAAATTATTTAAATCATTTTTAAATTTTTTTATAATTATTTTAGCAGTTTAACAGGTCACTGCTGTCTCTCCGGCTGTGGCAAGAAGCTACATAATCCGCAGCCAAATTAGCAGAATATTTCTCCTCTCCGAGAGTATCTCTCTCTCAATTCAATTCAATTCAATAATGCTTTATTGGCATGATTGTACAAAAACAATATTGCCAAAGCAAGTAACAATAAAACAATTAACAATGACACATGACATAGGACTAATACACTGGAATAATAAAGTAAATAAAAATAAAAAATAATGAATAATAATGTATATAAATAATAAATAACCAAATCTACAGACAATCTAGATAAATTCTCTCTCTACATCAGTGGTTTCTTTCCTTCAATATAACCCCGCCTTACAGCCAAATTCTGGTTTCCAATTGGCTCAACTGCCTATCCATCATAAACACCCGTTACTTTTTTGTTTGCTCTTTCATGGGACGGATTGTACCACAAAGTTTGTAGAATAGGGGACGAATGCTTTAGACACTGCACATATAGAAGTTAATTCGTGCCTTTGGTAAACATTTTAACACAAATTTACTCTGTAACTAAACAGTTGTATTAAACATTAACATTTCATAATTTTCTAAAGGGCAAAAAAAATCATATGAGCGAATTAATATTAACGCATATACCTTCCTTTGTTAACTTTTTTTTCTGGACTTTTGGAAGTGCAGGGAACCGGTTAAGAATAAAGACCCGTTTTACAGAGCATGGTATTTTATTAAATAAGCGTTTAATATATATTTAAAATATAATTCAATATGCTCAAATAAAAAAAGTCGAGTTGTACTACAGGTATAGCCTGTGTAACTGGCATATTTTGGTTGCGGAAGACAAAGGGAAGTAGAGGACTTCTATTTACTAGCTAGCAAGCAAAACTGGTCTGGACCGTTTTGCGTTTCGTGTAGACTGACACATAGCGTTAGCTGTCTCCTACGATAGTGCGCTAAAGTTAGCTAAATTAACTAACTAACTGGAAGACGGACCCTTGCTAGTTAGCTACCGTCGGTAAAGCCGACGGTAGGGAAGGAGATAGCTGGCGAGCTAGCCTTGGGGTTTTACATTTAAAAAGATGCTGATGTGCTCCTGTGAAAAAGTGGATTTTAATGTCACCTCTCGCACCGTCGCTCGGCTCGTCTTTGAGGCCGAGCAAGATAATCGCAATGGGGGGAATTCGTCGAACGGGAGGTAAGTTGAGTTAGGAGGTTGACGTTAAATCGGCATCTTCATTTAGATTTTTTTTGTGTGCCACATTATCAACGTATTAGCTAACGTTATGCAGCCATATATTATCACTCGATAAAGGTCAATAAGTAAAGTGAACCAGCCGCCGGAGTCGGATAGCTTATACGTTAAAGCTAAGGCTGTTTAAGAAAGGAAGACGGCAGATCCCTTTTGTCTAAAGTTAGTTAAGTTACCCCGTACTTGTTCTATTAGCCGCATTCAGTGAGGTGACATCGTTACCATGTTGGCAAAACAACTGACCACTTTGCTAACACGTTCATTTCGGGGGGTTTAGGCAAACGAAAAACAATGTATTCTTTATCAGTGACTTTATCAGGGATGGGTCAGACTAACTGTTTTCTGCGACTGCATTTTGCACTCAGTGACCTCAAATGTTGCTTAACGTCGGCCAACTAAAGCTAGTATAATATATTTGGCATGACGGGATGTAGCAAGAGTGGCCTTTAGCTAAAGAGCTAACTTGCTCTCTCAATAACGTGTACATGCGCCGACCCTTAGCTAGCCAGCTAATATGGCTAACGTTAGAGGAACCGTGGTGCAAAGTTGCTGTTGGTGTCAAGTTTCTTTTTAAAGTGGCATGGGTGTCAAGATGACTACAGTGAGGTCAGGGGCTCATTAATACCTAGCTTTACCGTAATATCCAGAGGCCTCCAATTCTGTAAGGTTAGAGAAAAAGCATGCAATTCCTGTGTCGTAATATGGCTCCAAAATCTTTTGTTCTTTGCAAAATTATAACAGCTGCTGGATCGTCACAATAACGAAACACAAAATTTAGACATTTCCAGGTAATATATTTTTTCACTGGAGCTAAAAGTATTGCAGAATTGCTTTCCAGGGTGAAGTTTTAACTCGCAGATCGCTCTTCTTATAATATGTGTTCGTCAATTTTTGTAAACAAAAACCCAGTCTGCCCACAGATGCAGTTTCTTTTCAATTAGGTATAACTTGTATGAGAGCATTTTAGTTGAGTGGCATATGGAAAAACTTCAAAACGAAATAAATAAAATCTGGACTCATGCAGTAAGTGGAATCAGATGTAGAATCCGGTTGCCTTCGCCTTCGAGTGTGTTTGGCTGAGCTCCGTGTGAAGAGTACTGGTTTGTGTTTTACAGCTGATAAGAGGCTGTTCGCCAGGCTGGTTGGAAGTGTGCTAAATGAACCAGGATAGTACAGTGGCGCGTGACTGCCAGGATAACGCTGGATTACTGTATGCAAACAGGCCTGTGCCAAGATTTGCCTTGTTTAAACAGATGCTTATGCAAGTCTGGGCCTTGAGAACAGTGCAGACATGTATGCTTTGGTAAAGGTAGCATTTCTGCTAAATGCGCACACCCGCGCACACACCCGCGCACACACACACACACACACACACACACACACACATTACATTACATTACATTTATTTAGCAGACGACGTACAGTAAGTGCGTACAGAGACATCATCAAGATCTACAGAACAGACAAGGCAAAGCACATCCTTCGCATAATGTAGCAGCTATCCCTAGCAATGAACGTCGACTGTAGTTCACAGTAAGCTGTGGGCAAATCAGCAACACCACACTTCCATTCCAAATACTAGTATAAACTATAATAAACAGACAGGAAAACACAGGGAACTAGTAAACAGGGAACTGATATTCCTAGGTGAGGATATCAGTCAAGGTGGAGTCTGAAGAGGTGTGTCTTCAGGCCTCGACGGAATGCAGGCAGGGTTGGAGTAGAACGTAGGGGAATGGGAAGTTCATTCCACCACTGAGGAGCTAATGTGGAAAAACTCCGCAGTCGGAACAAGCGAGAGCCTTTGACACGGAGGGGGGAAAGTGCCAGTCGCCCTGCTGTAGAAGAGCGAAGTGGTCGAGCAGGAACATAGTTCTGGATTAAGTCCTGCAGGTAGGCGGGGCCTGTCCTATTGACTGCAGTGTAGGCCAGGGTCAGAACTTTGAACCTGATCCTGGCTGCAACTGGCAGCCAGTGGAGAGACCTCAGCAGGGGGGTTACATGGGAAAAGTACACACACACACACACACACACACATGCACACACACGCACACACACACACACACACACACACGCACACACACACGCACACACACACACACACACATGCATAACTACACTGGGACAGCTGAAGAGTAGCGGAGAGGAAATGAGAGTTTGTTTGGTTGTAGTTTTGACTGGATGAAGAACGTATTCATGCTAGAGGTGGAATGGAATAATCAAAAAGGCAAATGACGCAATGGCCAAACGTTAGACCACAGAGAACATTGCTTCCGTTAAGTTTCACATGAATATGGGCCTAGGAAGTAAATACGAGAAATAACGTGCAAGTTGGACGATTTTAAAAGGTCGATATCTCTCGACACAGAAGGTGCAAAACATTGTCAGAAGGCAGATGCCCAGAAAATTGCATTCCATCCTGAGCGCGCTACAGGTTTGCTACTCTCAAAACAAACGATACATTTATTCATCACATTCTTTGCTTCCTGTATGTTATTGTTTCATGTTGTAAGTCAGCCGCTCGCTGGTTCTGTGCCTTAGTAAATGAATTATAGAAATGCAGAAGTGCCCTCTTTGCACCATCGGGCTGCCATGTTAAAACAGAGCTTGCAGACTTTCTGGATCTCAGGGCAGATTTGCTATTAAAAACAGTCGTGTTTGTTTGTGTTTACGAAGTAAACGTACATAGTTTCTTACAAACCGAGTGTCATGTTGTACATGTCTACAGCGCTACGGATGTAAGGCAGGCGGTAGCACCTCTTTTGGCTGCTTGACCAAGCGCTTGCCGGTTTACTTACGTCTAATAACCACAAATGTAGGTTCACTGGCTGCAGATTTATTTATTTAATGATCTCATATTTCTTTTCTGAGACTGGAATGGCAGCAATACAGAAAGCCTGTGCACTGAAACACAAGTGGCTGATTGGTGGAATGTTGAGCGAGGTATGCGTTTCTGGGGTTCTGCTGTATGCTTGCATTTCCTTGGTAGTTTAGTGTGACACACGAGGAGCTGGGTTTTTTTACACCTTGACCTCAGTTGATGGTAAAGAAGGTAGTGCAACAGCTTGTTTTGAGGTCGTTGGCGGAAGAAGCTGGATTGCGGTGCGTATCAGAGAGGCCTTAGCTCTCTACACGCAATACACAAATTGCATTTTTTTTATTTTAATTTTTTTTTTTTACCTGGCTGATAACATGAGCTGTCTTTCATCTGAATTCCTGAGTAACTGAGGATTTAATACTGTGGGGGAGCTTCACAGGAACCTTAGCTGAGGAAGTAGTCATGAAAGGATGCTGGGGGGGGGGGGAGGGGGGGGGCTGATTTTCCTGTGGACCACTTTGTGAGTGTCTCTCCAACCGTGTGTTACAAAACGTCCCAGTAACATGGTGTCATATACTACTGACAGGAATCTTGCACAAAACACACTTCCTCTTATTTGACACATAGCCTAAATGTTACGTGAGTGTTACTAAAGAAATGCCGCAAATTTGTACTTATTAAATTTATTGACATTTTTTCCCCGTTATCTCCCAATTTTGCAGCCAATTGTACCACCTATCGCTATTCAATTCCCTGTGTAGTAACCACTTGTAACCGCTACACAACCCCATCAGACGGTGGTGGGAAGGCGGGTGCCGCGTGCTCTTCAGGGCGTCGTCTCCTCGAGCTCCTGACCGTGAATCCAGCTCGCCCGGGGCCGCTTTAGTGCGCGTATGATTCTCCCCCGCCCTCCGGCGCCTTTACCGCGGCGTCACCGCAGCGCTACGAAATGGCGCTATTTTGACGTGGACGAACCGTTAAGAACCTGCTGCGGACGGATTCGGCGCGGAACAGGCTGCGGACCGCAGGCCGCATGGCCTGAACGCTGTTGTGACCGCGTGCGTGCGCGCGTGTGTGATCTAAATTCACGCAGAGGCTAACAGCAAGGCCGTGGAGAGTTTACATAACCCTCGGCTAACTCCAGCTCAGTGAACCTCTTCTGTTTTTCCCCTGGCCTAGGGGGGGGAGGGAGAGAGAGAGAGAGAGAGAGAGAGACTTGCTGCGTGTGAAATTGCATTCCCTCCTAGGAAGCCGAGGATCCCCAGTCCGTCTCGCGCTCACAGGATGCGACGGCTCGGGTCAGGGCGCCGAGGACCAATGAGAGGAGGCCGCTGTCAGATGCCGCAGTCCTGGCAGTAGCACAGCCCGGTCCATCTCGCACATTTTAAAGAGTCCCACTTGCCTAACCCCCCCCCCCCCCACTTCCTGCTCACTGTGAACAGGCCATTCAGCTCACAGAACTGCCACAGACCGCATGCCATGAACCGGGCCCCTGGTTCAGAGATGCCGTGGTAACCGGGGCAGAACCAGGAAGTCCCCCCCTCCCTGTTAGGATGCCGCACAGGCTGCTGTGCATCGAGCGAGGTAGGCTACAGAGCGACACGTCTCTCCCGCAAAATCGTGCTCGACTGCACCCGCCTTCCCTGCCTCTCTCCTGGGACACGAGTGTCTGGTAAAGGTTTTACTTGTTTTTGTTTTTTAGTAGGGCCAGAAGTTTCCACCGGTAGTTAATTTATTTAAAGTCCCTCACACTGGCAAACTTAAACTGCAAGGCAGGCAGAGGAGGAGGTAATGGCTATAATTTGTCCTGTTGGCCCATAATTAAAGTGGAGATTTTTCTGCACAGTTTAGTCTTGGTGATCTGTGATGGAGGCCTTGGCTAGCCTGTACAACAGAATGCTTTAAATAAAGCAGAACAACTACTTCTTTTTTTTCTTTTGTTAAGTGACAACATTTAAGTGATGAATCAAAACAGTAATACAGTATTTATTGTGGAAATAAACCTGCAGTTTATTTTTTAAAAGGTATATATCCTTGGTTGAAAACTATTGGCATCATTGATAAATATTAACAGACAAGGCTGTATAAGAGAAACAATACAGGTAATGAGCTATATTGTATGCTCAAAAATGTGGAAAATAGGCCTATATTCCTTTTATAATAATGGAGGACATTGTTTATATAATGAAGACTAGAGGTGGCTTGAATTGTAGAGCAGTGCCCGGGTTTAGGGGAGAGGGTCCCCAAAACTATTTTTTCAAAACAGTTTATCTGCATCCAAATTAGCTGTATTTGAACTTTATAAAATAGGCTACATTATTTTCAAAACACTCAATACAGAACTATTGTATTTTAGTTTTGTGTAGGACTTTTTTCAGTAACTGGGCATTCTCAGCTTACCGCAAAGGGAAGTGCTTTTTACCAAATACGTTTTTTTTTCCCCATCTGAACACATTTTGACATATACACCCAGTAATTTTCCCACTAAGAACTTCCCGAACACAAACAGTACACTTCTGTAGCTGGGATGTTTTGTAACGGAACAGGTTTTCTGTTAAGAGAGGACATTCATGAAGTGCTGCTGCTGGATGAGATCAGCAGGGCCTCCCCTTGACGAGTGCTCTCTGGAACCCAGATCTCTGTCTCTCGTCCCCAGCCTCTGGGAACTGTGGGCTCTCACAGATAGAGATCTGCCCCTCGGCAAGCTCTGCCGTCACTCTCAGAACGTGAAACGGCAAGTCTGCTAAACTCGGAGTGGAAGGGAGGAGGGAGAAGAGGCCGACTGATGACAAGAAAGAGGGAAAGGGAGGTGCTCGAGAGAGAGAGGGAGAGGGAGAAACAG
The DNA here is from genome assembly GCA_029718625.1 of Synaphobranchus kaupii. Taxonomy (NCBI): domain Eukaryota; kingdom Metazoa; phylum Chordata; class Actinopteri; order Anguilliformes; family Synaphobranchidae; genus Synaphobranchus; species Synaphobranchus kaupii. The sequence continues at coordinate 2,124,629 of CM056399.1, forward strand.
GGAAGCTGAAGTTGATGAAGCCTGGAGAAGCCTCCATCTGCAGCAAACAAACCTGAAGTTGTCTATTTTTATTTTTTAACATTATATGGAGTCCAACCCTAAGGAATCTGAGGCACCTGATTTATAATTGCCGCTGGTATGTACCAGGCCTCTGTTGGGGGGTGCTGTGTGAGTAATAAGACAATTTTTGGATGTACATTTTCATATAGATCACCTGATTATTGGAAAGGACCGTAGACGTGAGAGGCTGTTTGTTGCCAAACTCGTAAGTAAGTTTTGATACAGGAAGACGCTGGTTGCAAGAGGACCCTTCTAATCGCAGCCCTCCTGCCTCTGACTGAAGGACATATGATTGGCCGCTTCGTGTCTGTTGCATCGCTCCCGAAGTCTGAGGGTGGCCTCGGCCCGGTTTGAGCCACATTTACGCTCGCCCTGCTCGGGTTCAGGCGGGATGGGACCTCGGTTCTGACCAAACGGGGACGAGGGAGAGGAGGAAGATGCTGACGGTATCCCAAAATGGGGGCCCGGACGTGCCGGCGGGCGTCCACGCCATCCCCATTCCCACCCTGAACGTCCTGCCGCCGTCCTCCGACACGGAGTCCTGCTCCCGCTCCCCTGGCCCACGCCCGCACCGCCACAGGGCCCGCAGGGAGAAGGGGAGGGACAGGAAGGGGCGGGGCGAGGACTCGGAGGAACGAGGGAGGCCGCGGGAGCGGGACGAGAGCCGGAGAGGGAGCGGGGGACGTGGGCGGTCACCCTCTCCTCTCCTCCTCCTTCCCCCTCCCCACTCCTGGTCCCGTAGCTCCTCCCCCAGCAGGCGCTCACGATGGTCCCTCAGGAGCCTGCTCAGCAGGGAGTCCACAGACAGCTGCAGGTCAGTGCTCTACACCAACTGACCCACTCAGGTCAGTACTGTCTCCACGCAGTGTCACTGCTGCTGGTCAGTGATCTCTTTACCAACTGACACACTCAGATCAGTACTGCCTCCATACAGACTGAGATAGTTGCAGGTCAGTGTCTCTACACCAACTGACCCACTAAGGTCAGTACTGTCTCCACACAGTATAACAGCTGCAGGTCAGTGCTCTCTACACCGACTGACCCACTCAGGTCAGTACTGTCTCCACACAGTGTAACAGCTGCAGGTCAGTGCTCTCTACACCAACTGACACACTCAGGTCAGTACTGTCTCCATACAGACTGAGATAGCTGCAGGTCAGTGCTCTCTACACCGACTGACACTCAGGTCAGTACTGTCTCCACACAGACTGAGATAGCCTCAGGCCAGTGCTCTCCACACTGACTGAAAGCTGGAAGTCATTGCTGTCTCCACACCAACCGTTGTCATCCGGAGTCGTTCCGTACTGACCTGGCAGTGTGTTGTAATGGTTTAGCCGCTAAGCCTGTAACCCAGATCCTGCGGGCTCCATTTCCAGGTGGCATACCGCCGTTGTAGCCTTTAGCATGGAACCTCACCTCAACTGTACTTACAGCTAACGTGAATGCACGATTTGTAAAATAATACGGAAGATAACTATGCGAGCTGTGCCAGTCACCTCGTGTTAGTGTTGGCTAAGCAAATAAACAGGGTAATGTAATCTACCACAGGCCTCGGAATGGACTACCATGTGGGTGTAACGGTGACCCCTCGGTGCGAGGCATGTGTTTGGTTGCTTATGTCACCACAGACGCAGATATGAGTACCGCTTAAGACCAGCGTGGTACTGTAGGCCGTCAACAGGCGCATTGCTTCATTGCACAGCTGTTCCCTGGGGTTTTTCCACTGTTCTCTACCTGCCTCGCTAACAGTCCATTCCAGTGTGACTGTGACCTGTGAAAATGGGCATGAGAAGCAGATGAACCATGATGGACACTTGATTTGTTTGTTTCTAGCAGTTATGGCTCTGAGACTTGGTTACCCATCTGCTTTTAAAAAGAATATGAAGGTTAGCTGTGCGCGATTTGCGTGTGTTAGAGCGAGGCACTTGCAGCCGCGCTCACTTGGCTTGAATGCCAGATTGGGGTTGTCTTTGGGGAAACTACGCGTCTACAGATAAGTTTGGTATCAGATTTGTTTATGGTGATTTTGATGGTAATGATTTGGCTGTTGTTATTACGTTTTTAAAATTATCTCTACATTTTCGTCACAGAACATTGTTTGTGTTGATTATTGTTGCAATTTATTTTATTTTATTATGCTATTTCATATAAGGTGTCGATCTGAAATTCATTTCTAGGTATTGTATGACTCGTAAGTACAGTTACGTATTATATGTGAAGCGTGGCGAGCTTTCTCTAGAATATCCGTCTCGTGTAATCCGGCCACCTGCCAGTTTTTGAGCCGCTGCAGCCCGGAGGGGAGTTTTGCATTTTTCCCTCCAGGTTGCGCAGAGGACACGGGGACGTGTCAGCAGCCAATCAGATTTGCTTCCTGGACACTGGCGCTGCATGCGTCAAAAGGGGGTTCTGAACCCCACTGCCTGCTGGGAGTTAGGCAGTCAGAGGAACGGGTCTGTTGCTTGCAGACAAACTGCGCGTGCGTGCGTGCGTTTGAAGCTTCGCTGCGAATGTGACGTCTCTGTCCAAGAGCAGCGTTTTCTCTGAATGCGCTGTCTCTCTGGTCCGCTAACACACCTCTCGATTGGGGCGTGAAAAGGCGCTGTTGTGGAAAGAGTGAGTGTGTAAAAAAAGGGAAAGAGAGCGATGTGGAAAACGGGCAGGGAGATGAAGAGGGAAAAAGCCAGAGGACAGTCGGAGCAAGGGGAAGCCTGGAGCCAGGTCATAAGAGGAGTAAGGGGGTGGAGCTTGCCCCTCAGTTGCCGTGGTTTCCAACACATGACATCACCGCTGGCCTGTCAGAGCTTGTGCTGCAGCTGATGATGTCATTGCTGGCCAATCGGAGGCCCTGTTCGGTGGTGCAGCGCTGGGCTCTGTCAGCCTGTCAGAGAGGCAGCTGGGAATGCAGAATGCACTTTGCGTCCTATATAAGCAGCTGTGGTCCTGTTCATACTCATTTAATGTTAACAACCGTTTTTATTGACCCAATTTAGAAACTAACAATATTACTTACACCTCTCCGCCCCTGTGCTGCAGCTCATTACATTATTTCTGTCATTGCGTTGTTTGATGAAATACAGCCTTGAAATACTGGCTTTGAAAAAAAGGGCATCTTTTATCTTTACCTTTGAGAACACCACTTCAAAAGGGCGATTAGCGAGATTAGCAGAGGGGTTCAAAAGAATTACTAATTTAGATCAATTCAGCTCAGTGGCTGCCTGTTAATTTCATCAGGATTGTTGCCAGTAAGGTCTAGCAGTGGTAAGTATACATCTTAGCCTTAAGAAAGGATTTGAACTGGGGTAGGAATGTTTAGCGCATCACTTTGGCTGCTCCAAAGAAAAATGGGACCAGAAAAGGTACACGGTGTCCTCGGTGCTTTTTGTAAGGCAAGTAAAGGGAGCCCGTGTCTGGGTTAGGACAGGGGATTTGCATGTCGGTTTGCCACAATTTGAATTGTGTCTACCTTTAAGAATTCTCCGGATGAGCCTCACAGTGACTTCCATGGAGGTGCAGAACGTGCTTTATTTGTTGTGGTACACACACACACACACACACACACAAACACAGCTGAGCTATGCGCATTCCCACAGGGCTTGGATTGCCTGTTTTGTTTAGAGGTAGTATTTGTGTTTAAGGGGCCTTGTAGTCATGAGGCATTCCCGCCTCCCGGCCTGCTTCCTTATTGCCCTTGCCCCCCCCCATCGCCTTGCTGACAGCGGCTTTGGTTTGGATATCTGTCTCATTGGTACGGCTACCCCTGAGATCAATACGTTCATTTTTACAGCATTAAAAACACTTCCCTTACCTTGGGAGAGTATTGTATTGTGCCAGTGCCCTCTACACGCCCGGGGTTGCAGCTGATACTGTGAAGGAAGCCGTTCAGAGGAGCTGCGTACTCGGCGTTACCCAGGACACCCGTTACGCGGGGAGCACGCTACGTTTTGGCGGTATCCACACGAGGAGTTTACCTCAGGCGAGAGCAGAACTCGCACCTGTCCCGTGCGAGCTCCCGGAGCCTGTCGGCTCGCTCTTCCTCTCAGGGATCCGGCTGATTGGCTGATTTGTTGAATGACACAGAGCAGCTCTCTTACACCCGTTTGCCTGCATGGGAAGGCATCGGCCCGGAGAGCAGCTCTCTACGGCAATGCTTCACCAAACTTCCAGAGCGCGGGACACACTTACTGAGGGAATACATGTACCGTGACCCCCATCTCTCTATTTCACATGTTTTTAAATAGTAAAATGTATGAAATATTTCAAAACTTATTAAATTGTAGTTCCAGTTTTGCCAAACATGTGCAGAGATGTGGGATTTCAGTGGTGTATGATGTGTGTCAAATCAAAACGACTGCTTGTTGACCAACTATCGCTGTGCACATAGGCCAAGTTTGATGTTACCAATGGGAATGTATATGGAAAGCAAACTGTAAGTTATTCTTTCACTGGTATCTCGTGACCCTGATCCCGGGGCTGCTCCACTTCGGGGCGATCATAGATGTGCCCCGAGGAATCGATTCCCTTCAGACGCAGGGAGCAAACGCCTGTAGAGGGGCGCCGACCTCGGATTACTGCTCGCTTTAATTGCCGTTGTGAAGCGTGCCATTGATCAAGCCTCTCCTGACTTTGGATTTTTGTTTTGTTGATTGATTTATTTATTTTGCGGTGAATGATTCGGCAAACCCAAGGCCACGGTTCTACAGTGGAGCTGGTCCCCCTGCCTGCCTTCCCTCCTCCGCTGGGCTCCCGTTCCCTTCACCTCTCCCTCCCTCCCCATCCTTCTCTTTGTGTCCTGCTGCACTTTGAACCCAGAGATTATGACTGCCACAGACAGACCTCGGGAAAGAAGATTACTGAGCGAGAGAGATGGATGGAGAGAGAGAGGTATACACAGTATGTGGATTATTATGTATGCTGGGGCCTGTAATCCATGTAAATCTGAGTGAGCGAGTGGGGTTAAGGACAAGGAGGGCCAGGCACTGAGGGATATAGTCTGGCTGAGATTAACATAATTATCACTGGTTCTGTTTGTACAATTGCATTTAGAGTCTAATGGAGACGAACGCCGTCAGTGTCATTATGGTCATGGTAATTGGTATTGACATGCTGTTGGGGTGATTGGTTTTAATGTCTAGCTGGGTATTTTGAAATGTATTTCTGTGGTCTATCCGTCTCAACCAGTGCCCTCGTTTAATTTCCGCTGGTATGTTGCCGCTCTCCCGGACAGTAGGCTATTTCCAAAACACGTTGCCGCTTTAAACCAATGTTGGAATCACAGCACACAAAAAATAATATAAATCTCTCCCTCGGTGCAGCCTTAGTGTATACAGAAAGCCTTTCTCCCACGATGTGCACTCCCTCCCCTCTCCCCCGTTTCCTCATCCCCTCCCCTCCCCCCTCCCCTTGTCCGGATTACTTACGGGCGCATCGTTAGTTTGTCACCGCGCCGCAAATCGGAACAGAAGCCGGGGTCGGGTACCTCTGCCGAACGGTGCGGACGAGGATGAGGAGGGACTATTCTTCGGGAATTTGAAGACGCCGTGGGGCGGCAAATACCAATTTCGGAGACCGTATGCGTAATTAATCCTCGTAACAGAGGCAACGGGGCAAAAGCTAGCGTCTGCAGGATCAGCGCAGTGCATCCACTCTGGGGCATATTGGTACAAAAGGCAACGTGGGAACGTCTAAATTCGGAATCGCCTCATGACATGTTCGAGTGAGTAACGTTAGTATGCGAGATAGTTACTGAATTCCTTCAGATTTTGCAGATCATACCTCAGTTTATTTGGTGCCTTCATTGTGTGTGTTGTAGCACGCTGAAATATATTGTGTACGCGACATGTAAGGCAAGTTTATTGCTACGGACACCGTAAGCATGTAGCTAGCTAGTTAGCAGGCTAGCTAAGTAATTGGAAAGGGATTGTTCAAGGGGAAGCGGTTTACGTTCTGAACGGCCGATTGGAAGGAGACTGATTGTCCGCGTAGGGCGGTATGTAGCTATCAATCTTTGCCTATTACATTTGCTAACAAGACGCGTGTGCTTATGTCAGCGCCACCTTTTTCTGTAGCCTAATGTTTTGACGTTCTGTAGTTCTTTGCGTAAGTTAATTGATTTAGAGGTTGTGTGTATTTGCTGCTCTCCTAACGTTATGATTATTTTAAGTTTATTGTTGGTGTACATTTTGTGGTTTGGTGTATGTTGAATCATGTTGTCTGTCTTAAAAACCACAGCATTGTTTTTGAGTTATAATTTCCTTCTGCCAGTGGGCCAAACCAAAAGAGATTATAATGTTGAACTGAGCCTTTACTAACTCCGTTGCAGGTAACGTTAACGTTAGGATTTAGTTCGTAAACACTTCTAAACTGATTAATTTAAGCACATAGGCACCATCTTACGACTCTGTACGCTCCGTATCTGTACAGTTACAACTTGGACAATGACTTTATGGAGTAATGGTAGTTAATCTGGCTAACGAGCTCAAATTACCTTCACCAACTTCCACCTTCACTATAACGTTAGCTAATGTTTTTTTTTCTGCTGGTGAAGGAGCTCATTAGGCTACGTTCTGATGGACAGGCGCACACTAACGTTAACGGTAGTTTGTGTTTCAACACTAGCTGAAAGGATACATTAGGTGTGCTAACTTTACTACTGTTAAGTGCTATTAAAGCTAATGACATGATGTGAACCTCAGGAGTCGACTTTAGCTTCCCTCCGGCCATAGCAGCTGGACGGGAAAGGGGGTATTCCGTGGCGAACGGCGTTACCTTGGAAACCCCAATTGTTGCCCCCCCCCCCCTTCTGCGTCTCCAGGACAACGCGAATCGGGTCGGCAGGTTCTGAAGGGTTTTGGCAGTGGGCAGAGAGGACAGACAAGCGCTGGGCAGGGAGAAGGGGGGCGGGGGTTCAACTAGAAAGAGGGAGTTTGAAAGCCAGGATAAAAAGAGTGAAATGAAGATTGTGAAATAAAGAATGTGAAATCATAGATATAGAACCATAGATGTGACATTATGTCATAGTTAGTGGCACAATTTTTGAGACCATACCCAGGTAAGATGGTGGCCAGTAACCATGGTTTTATATCTATGAGCCAATCATCAGCTATCTGGCTTCTGAGACCTGATTATGACATCACAGTGGGTTAGGAAGTACATGACACTTTGTCATAGGTTCCTATTATAGCTGTACCCAGGTAAGATGGCTGCCAAATTGTTCCATTTCAAAATTCCAAATTACTATTACATTAATAATAATAATAATAATAATAATAATACATTTTATTTATATAGCGCCTTTCAGAACCCAAGGTCGCTTACAGAATTTGAGAGGGGGGAACAGAAACACAAAAGACAACAAGACAAAAGGAGAGATGGTAACAAATGAGATGAAGGTGAAGTAACTGGCTGGTGGAACACACAAAATAAACAAAAAACAACTGGGACAGTAAATAAACATGTACAAAAATCACAGAAAATAACATGGTGGACGGGGTGAGAGGAGAAGAGAGAGAAGAAGAGGGGAGGCTGAGCAGATGGTTAGGGTGGGAGGAGAAACGGAGGAGGGTCATTTAGGGGTAGGGGAGGTTGTAGGCTTGGGAGAAAAGAAATGTTTTTAGCCGGGATTTGAAAATGGGGAGTGTGGGTGAGTCTCTGACGGTTTGTGGGAGTGAGTTCCAGAGTCGGGGTGCAGTCCTGGAAAAGGCTCGATCGCCAAAGGTTTTGAGTTTGGAAAATGGTATGAAGAGGGTGGTGGTGGCGGAAGAGCGGAGGGTTCGGGTGGGGCGGAGGGGCAGGAGGAGGTCAGTCAGGTAGGGGGGGGCAAGGCTGTGGAGGGCTTTGAAGGTGAGGAGGAGAACTTTAAAGTTAATGCGCTCTTTGATGGGGAGCCAGTGAAGAGATTGGAGTACAGGGGTGATGTGTTCACGGGACCGGGTGTGAGTGAGTAGACGGGCAGCGGAGTTCTGGACCATTTGGAGTCTATGGAGGGAGTGGGAGGTGATGCCAGTAAGAAGGGAGTTGCAATAATCAAGGCGGGAGGAGATAAAGGCGTGAATGAGGTTTTCAGCAGCAGAGGGGGAGAGGCAGTGTCTGATTTTGGCAATATTGCGGAGGTGGAAGTATGAGGTCTTGATGACAGAGCATGATATGTCATATCTATGGTTCTATATCTGTGTGAAATGGCTTCTGTGGAGAAAAGTTGAAAATCTTGCGTCCTGAAATGTGCGTACGAGAGTAAGAGATGGCCACCCACAATGATGAATTACTGTTTGAGGGAGATAATCAACGTAATTATGAAATATGAAATTAGCGCTTTGGTCCTATCCTACACTGGTAGTATTGTGTGGCCCCATTCCTCAGTTACTGGTGTCCTATTTAAAGCCCCTCTCTTGTCCCAGTTTGCATTTGTGTAGCACAAGCTCAACAGAATTAAAATTGTATTTATGAAGTATTTTGGGGGTGGGGGTTGCCACTTGATTCTGCTTACACCCCCTGTTTGATCTTAGTGGAGATTTACAGGTCTTTTACTGGCCGTAGCGGAATCTATTTAATAGCCTGTTGTCAAATATGTCTTTTGGTGGACAGATTCAGCTTCATACCTTGCGTGTGTTCACATTTTTCTGCGTGAGGTTCCCCCGTCACAGAACGTTCTCTGTCTGCGCCATACGATGCATCTCGTACATCGATGTGCGATTATTTCCATTTGTGAATGAGGAAAAGCATTGTTTTGTGTTTCTGTTGCGTTGGCATACACCCGGGGCCTGATTTCAGTGTGTTTGGACACCCTTAGTCACCACAGTGGACTGTTTCCCCCTGGAACGGGAATGGAATGTAACCATGGCAACACATGTTGTGACATAAATATGTTCATTTTTTGTACGTGGCTGCACAAACTCAAAAATAAATAAATACATAAATGTAGTGGGAGCTGTAGGCGCTGTAGTGTTATTTGCACAGCTCTGGGGTTTGTCCTTGTCCCAGGCGTGGAACGGGCCTTGCCTCCCTGGGTCTGCTGAACTGGGCACTTGCTGTTTCACTTGCAGCAGCTGAAACGGGAGGGGCTCTTAATTAAATTAAAACCCTTGCATCAGGCAAACTCCAGTCTCGTGCAGTCCAATATGTTCACCCCCCCCCCCCCCCCCCCACACACACACACGCTCACACACACACACACACACACAAACACACACGCTCGCTCACACACACATGCTCGCACGCACACAAGCACACACTCAAACGATCGCTCACACACACACACACACACACACACGCTCACACACGCCCCCCCCCCAATGCAGTGTATTAACCTGCGCTCTTCTCCCCCCCCCCCCCCCCCCCCGCAGTACCGCCAGCAACTCTCCGCGGAGCACCCCGGGCAGCTCCCCATCCGTGCGTCGCCGGGTCCTGGGGGGGCGGGCCAGCGAGGGGGAGGGGGGCGGCGACCGGAGCGGGGGCGGGTCCGACAGCCCCCAGCTGCCCACCCCTTCCTCCTCCTCCTCTTCCTACCCCCTCAGCTCACGACACTTCACCCGCAACGCCAAGGTGAGCGGCCGCTTTGCTCCCACGCTGCACGGCACTCTGAACGGAGAGCCAACGAGCGAAATGCGCAGAGGCGCGCAGCTAGTGAAGACGATAACATATACCCGTCCAATAGGGTACACAGTGATGTAACAGACGATAACATATACCCGTCCAATAGGGTACACAGTGATGTAACAGACGATAACATATACCCGTCCAATAGGGTACACAGTGATGTAACAGACGATAACATATACCCGTCCAATAGGGTACACAGTGATGTAACAGACGATAACATATACCCGTCCAATATGGTACACAGTGATGTAACAGACGATAAGATACACCTGTCCAATAGGGTACACAGTGATGTAACAGACAATAACATACACCTGTCCAATAGGGTACACAGTAATGTAACAGACGATAACATATACCCGTCCAATAGGGTACACAGTGATGTAACAGACAATAACATACACCTGTCCAATAGGGTACACAGTAATGTAACAGACGATAACATATACCCGTTCAATAGGGTACACAGTAATGTAACAGACAATGACATACCCATCCAATAGGGTACACAGTGATGTAACAGACAATAACATATACCCGTCCAATAGGGTACACAATGATGTAACAAACGATAAGATACACCCGTCCAATAGGGTACACAGTGATGTAACAGACGATAACATACACCTGTCCAATAGGGTACACAGTAATGTAACAGACAATAACATACACCCGTCCAATAGCTTTTGCAGGTGCAGAACAGAAAAGGCCTGCCCATCGCACATATAGCTCCCTTAACCAACGGCTTTATTACTCACTACAAACCAGGCGATCAGCGCTCCAATCCGTGCCGGGTTTTCGCCCGTACGGTACGGGCGGAATCTCTGATCCTGTTCTTTGTGGGGAGTAATAAAGCCTTTGATTTATGGAGCTGTCTGTGCGGTATGGGGACTGGATATGCAGCGATAAGGGAAGAATAAAAGCTGGCAGAGGGGTGGCATTAAATGCATGCTTGATGACGTTTGTCCCGTTTTGGCGGTGTGAGGACTCGACGGGTACAGTTGCATGTAGCCCAGATGAGAGGACCCCCACCCAGCAGAAAAAATACAAATAAAAAGCAGAAACTTTAAGTTAGCATAATTTGTAATCATGGTGGGGGAAATGTGGTGCGTACTAATAGGCAATCTGCCTCATGTTTTGGTCGATCTGGAGAATGTAAGTTAATATGAGAGAGGGGCCGGCCTAGACGCCACAGCACTCAGATATAGCGATAGACACGCTGATCAATTGCTGCTGAAGGACAGACAAAACGAGGGCGGTAAATTGACAGGTGTTGAAGTGCAAATGACTGTGTGTAGATCAATAACCGATGGGCCGTCTGTACATAAACGGCTCTGTGTTACGGAGGGCTGAGCACAGCGCGTGAGCAGCCGTGAGTCCGCCTCCACTTACCATGCCCTCTCTTCACCTCTCTCTGTTGCAGAAAATGCAGAGCTGGTACAACGTGAGTATGAGTCTCTTCATTAGCAGGGGGTTCACGCCTCACCGCCTCTGCTTTCGCTGAGCCCTCGTACTTCATCGGCCGGGCGTGCGAAATGGCGGCCGCTGGGGAGTCACACCCGATCGATTTTGAGCAGTCCTTTTTTTTTTTTTTTTACGCCTCCTACCCTCACTCCTTCCTCTCTCTCCTGTGACCTTTTCACCTTGTGTACCTTCCATTCTTTCTTCTTTTTTTTCTTCTTTTTTTTTTTTTACCTCCCACATTTTTTTCCTGATTTTTCTCTCTCTCTCTCTGCGTTTGACTTTGGGTCACATGGCACGGAGATGCCTTTTAGTTGATGTTAAAACAGCTTTATTGTTACTACTACTTGTGCTATCAGTATTTCGTAGTTCCAGTACCTTCAGTACTGCCTACGCTACTACTGCTGCAGTTATTATTGTAGTGGGGAAGAGTCAGATTTTAATGCCCTTTTTTTCTATAAAAGTTTCCTTGGTTTTCTGAGCAAAACATTATTCCTCTGTCCTTCAAACCTCCAGCCAGAGCTGCAGTAGTCTCTCATTTTCCAAAGTTGGACCTTGATTATCCGAGCTGTCTGCTGTCCGAACCGTGGCCCGCGTCAGGAAATAGCTGTTTCAGAGTTTGAAATATGTTGAAAAAAGCCATGGGATGGGTTGGGGGGGGGGTCAGAAGTTGTGGTTGCAGTCAGGTTAAATATATAGATTTTCTCTCTATCTGTATCTCACTCTTTCTTTCTCTAAAACACTCTCTATATCTCTCTCTGTCTCTCACTCACTCTCCCTCTCTTTTTTTTTTTTTTTCTTTTTTTTTTTGGTTGTGTGTCAATAGTGATGATTTGTGGGTGTTTTTTTTCTTATTGTTAATAATGAGGAGTTTAAAAGTCAAAAAGTCTATCTCACTCTATCTCTCTCTTTCTCTCTATCACTCTATCTCTTTCTATCACTCTCTCTATCACCCACTCACTCTCTATCACTCTCTCTCTCTTATCACTCACTCTCTATCTCTCCCCCTCTCCCCTTCCCTTGCAGGTACTCAGTCCTACGTACAAGCAGAGGAATGAAGACTTCCGTAAGCTCTTTAAGAAACTGCCGGACACTGAGAGGCTCATTGTGGGTGAGTCATGTGAGACAGGTGGTATTCTCAAACAGGACAGCGTGACCGACCGTACGATGATGTGATTGGACGTAGGTTTGACATAGTACCACCGCAGTGTGATTGGACGTAGGTTTGACACAGTACCACCGCAGAGTGTGATTGGACGTAGGTTTGACACAGTACCACCGCAGAGTGTGATTGGACGTAGGTTTGACACAGTACCACCGCAGAGTGTGATTGGACGTAGGTTGACATAGTACCACCGCAGAGTGTGATTGGACGTAGGTTTGACACAGTACCACCGCAGAGTGTGATTGGACGTAGGTTTGACACAGTACCACCGCAGAGTGTGATTGGACGTAGGTTTGACACAGTACCACCGCAGAGTGTGATTGGACGTAGGTTTGACACAGTACCACCGCAGAGTGTGATTGGACGTAGGTTTGGCACAGTACCACCGCAGAGTGTGATTGGACGTAGGTTTGACACAGTACCGCCGCAGAGTGTGATTGGACGTAGGTTTGACACAGTACCACCGCAGAGTGTGATTGGACGTAGGTTTGACACAGTACCACCGCAGTGTGTGATTGGACGTAGGTTTGACATAGTACCACCGCAGAGTGTGATTGGACGTAGGTTTGACACAGTACCACCGCAGAGTGTGATTGGACGTAGGTTGACATAGTACCACCGCAGAGTGTGATTGGACGTAGGTTTGACACAGTACCACCACAGAGTGTGATTGGACGTAGGTTTGACACAGTACCACCGCAGAGTGTGATTGGACGTAGGTTTGACACAGTACCACCGCAGAGTGTGATTGGACGTAGGTTTGACACAGTACCACCGCAGAGTGTGATTGGACGTAGGTTTGGCACAGTACCACCGCAGAGTGTGATTGGACGTAGGTTTGACACAGTACCACCGCAGAGTGTGATTGGACGTAGGTTTGACACAGTACCACCGCAGAGTGTGATTGGACGTAGGTTTGACACAGTACCACCGCAGAGCGTGATTGGACGTAGGTTTGACACAGTACCACCGCAGAGTGTGATTGGACGTAGGTTTGGCACAGTACCACCGCAGAGTGTGATTGGACGTAGGTTTGACACAGTACCACCGCAGAGTGTGATTGGACGTAGGTTTGACACAGTACCACCGCAGAGTGTGATTGGACGTAGGTTTGACACAGTACCACCGCAGAGTGTGATTGGACGTAGGTTTGACACAGTACCACCGCAGAGTGTGATTAGACGTAGGTTTGACACAGTACCACCGCAGAGTGTGATTGGACGTAGGTTTGACACAGTACCCACCGCAGAGTGTGATTGGACGTAGGTTTGACACAGTACCACCGCAGAGTGTGATTGGACGTAGGTTTGACACAGTACCACCGCAGAGTGTGATTGGACGTAGGTTTGACACAGTACCACCGCAGAGTGTGATTGGACGTAGGTTTGACACAGTACCACCGCAGAGTGTGATTGGACGTAGGTTTGACACAGTACCACCGCAGAGTGTGATTGGACGTAGGTTTGACACAGTACCACCGCAGAGTGTGATTGGACGTAGGTTTGACACAGTACCACCGCAGAGTGTGATTAGACGTAGGTTTGACACAGTACCACCGCAGAGTGTGATTGGACGTAGGTTTGACACAGTACCACCGCAGTGTGATTGGACGTAGGTTTGACACTACCACCGCAGAGTGTGATTGGACGTAGGTTTGACACAGTACCACCGCAGAGTGTGATTGGACGTAGGTTTGACACAGTACCACTGCAGAGTGTGATTGGACGTGATTGCACTGGACGATTGTTTGTATCTTCCTTTTAGTAACCAGAGCCTTCTGTAGTAAAGAAAAATGGAACAATTCTCTTTATTCTAGTGAGCAAAAAAGTACAAATCTTAAATAGCAAGACAAAACATGAACAAAAGAAATAAATAAAGATAAAAAAATAAAATAGAAAATCACAACCAAGAGTCACCCAAAAGCATACGTTAAAAAAAAAAAAAACGTAAAGCACCCGTTACAGAGCATACTGCCTGACGGTAATGTAAGGAAAAAGGAACGTCTCTCGAACGTGATGAAAAGATACAAAGTTTATTTCTGATACCGACAGTGACTAAGCGCACGAATGACACTTAGGATTCAGCAGAGTCCGACTGAACCACGAACGTTTCAAATGACTGCTTCTTATCTGCTTTCCCAACTTTGATCCGGAGTGTTGAATACACACACTAGGAAGGATGTAGACAGTTTTGTGTTTTGTGACACCTATTAATTAGGCCGTAGTGTATTGGCCGTCTTGTCGTGATTGAATTAGCACGTCTGTTGATTTGAGTAGTTCCTGATTTCCCACTCACGTTCGCTATGCTACCCTTGCACCAACAGTATTTGTAATAATGATAAGATCAAGGGAATGTGTGGCTCGCAGACATATTGGCCTCAGAGACAGACTTCTTACAGTAACACCAATTGATTTTAAAATCCTCAAGAATGCTCATAGCCTTATAGTGTGCAAAATCAGCTCTGATTCTAGCCTGCGCCATCCTTTTTAAACGTGCCACCACCTTTCGCCCTGCTCTCTGATCTGTTGTTTATAGGGAAGACTGAAGGACCATAGGAGTTGACCATCTGGTTACCATATAAAATCTGTGGTACTTTGGGTCCATCTTACATTTGCACTTAGTACCAGGGTCTTGTTCAGAGTGACGTGCACGGCCGTTTACGTGCTATAAATGTATACAGCTGGGTATTTACAGTAGCGATTCAGGTTAAGCACCTTGCTCAAGGGTACAGTGGCAATGCCCTACCTGGGAATCGAACCTGCAGCCTCCCAGTTCCATAGCGATAATGGCGTTATTATGCCCCTTTGTGTACTGCGCTCCCGCCCTCATCTTCCTCTCTGATCTTTCGTCCTCTTCTTCCTCAGACTACTCCTGTGCGCTTCAGAAGGACATCCTGTTGCAGGGGCGCCTCTACCTGTCCGAAAACTGGCTCTGTTTCTATAGCAACATCTTCCGCTGGGAGACCACCGTGAGTCGCACGCACGCACGCACGCACACACACACACACACACACGCACATTCACACACATTCTCACACACACACACACACACACACACCACGCTCGTGCATGCACGCATGGACACAGAAATTAACACAGACGCATGCCTGCACACACGCTCAAACGTACTTACACACACACACGCACGCTCGGACACACACTGACGCACGCCTGCACACACGCTCAAACGTACTTACACGCACGCTTGGACACACACAGACACACGCAAACACGCACGCGCCACACACACACAGACGCAAACACGCACGCGCACACACACAGTCTGTTTACATGCAGTAGCAGCACAGTGCACTCAGAAGCACTGACAGCGATGGCAGCTGTCTCTGTAGCGCCCACACACTCGCCCTCCCCGCACGCGGTTAAATTACCCCCCCCCCCCCCCCCCCCCCTCCCAGATCACCATCCTGCTGAAGGACGTGACCACGCTGACCAAGGAGAAGACGGCCAAGCTCATCCCCAACGCCATCCAGATCAGCACCGACCACGACAAGGTGAGCCAGCCCCTTCTGCCCTGTCCAATCAGCTCAGACCAGCTTTATGTGTGAACATGGAAAAAGCATTTGGGAACACGCAGTGAATCTCTCCCTCTCCCTCTCCCTCTCCCTCTCCCTCCCTCTCCCTCTCCCTCTCCCTCCCTCTCTCTCTTTCTCTCTCTCCGCAGCACTTCTTCACATCGTTTGGAGCGAGGGATCGCAGCTACATGATGATATTCAGGCTGTGGCAGAACGCCTTGATGGACAAGGTGCTGGTCTGCTCTGAGCTCCTCTCTCTCACTCTGTTGCCCTCTCCAGCTCTCTCTCTTTGTTTCTTTCTCTTTCTCCTGGTCTTTACCTCTCTCTCTCGCTCTGTGTTTACTGCTCTTTCTCTCTCTCCCCTTCTTGTCTTATCCCTCTTGCTCTCTCTCTCTCCCCTTCTTGTCTTCTCCCTCTTCCTCTCTCTCTCTCCCTCCCTCTCTCTCTCTCACGCACACTCCCCCACTATATTTTTTATTGAATGAATTGACTGTGATGTTTTATGAAAGGAGGTGGGTGGTATGAGTGTTTTTAATATGACTGGAGCTCCGCCCCTCTCCCCGCCCCCAGCCCCTCTCTCCTAAAGAGCTGTGGCACATTGTGCACCAGTGCTACGGCACGGAGCTGGGCCTGACCAGCGAGGACGACGACTACGTCTCCCCCACCGCCGAGCACATCAACGGCCTGCTGTGAGTCCCGCCCGCCTGTCTGTCTGCCTCTGTCTGTCTGTCTGTCTGTCTGTCTGTCTGTCTGTCTGTCTGTCTGTCTGTCCTGCAGTTTCACTCACACCAGCAGTGTGTCTGTGTCTCTATCCCATTGCATCTCACTGCCACCAGTGTGTGTGTGTGTGTGTGTGTGTGTGTGTGTGTGTGTTATTGCTACTAGCAGTATGTGTGTGTGTGTGTGTGTGTTGCTACAAGCAGTGTGTGTGTGTGTGTGTGTTGCTACAAGCAGTGTGTGTGTTTGTGTTACTGCCACTAGCATTGTGTGTGTGTGTGTGTGTTGCGACAAGCAGTGTGTGTGCTTGTGTTACTGCCACTAGCATTGTGTGTGTGTGTGTGTGTGTGTGTTACTGCCACTAGCATTGTGTGCATTTGTGTTACTGCCACTAGCAGTGTGTGTGTGTGTGTGTGTGTGTGTTATTGCCACTAGCAGTGTGTGTGTGTGTGTGTATGTGTGTGTGTGTGTGAGTGATTGTGTGACTGAGTGAGTGTGTGAGTGTTTCTCCGTCGCCAGTCTGTTCAGCTGTGTGTGTGTGTGTGTGTGTGTGTGTGTGTGTGTGTGTGTGTGTGTGTGTGTGTGTGTGTGTGTGTGTGTGTGTGTGTGTGTGTGTGTGTGTGTGTGTGTGTGTGTGTTGTTGCCACTAGCAGTGTGTGTGTGTGTGTGAGAGTGAGTGAGTGAGTCTCCGTCGCCAGTCTGTTCAGCAGCGCGCGTATGTTTGTGTTTTCCTCTCAGGCCGGGGGAGGAGTCTGTGTCCGTATCAGAGCTGCTGGATCTCAGCTCTGTGGGCGTGTCCTGCTCTCCCCCCCTCCTCCTCCTCCTCCATCCAGTGCGGAGGCTCCTCCCCTCCCTCCAGCGCGTCGGTGGACGTGCCCTCCCCCAGGCCTGGCCCCGAGCCGGACCCCAGCCCCCCCAGCTCCCAAAGCTCACTCCCCTCCACCACCCACTCCACACAGACCGGGGGTGCCTCTGCCGTGAGTCCCCGCCTCCTCGGGTCACATGGCCACACCAGGCTCCGCCCTAATCCGGGATTGGAATTTTTTTTTTTTTTCCTGATTAATCAGGAAATTCTGATCTTCAGACACTAAGGGCCCGATTTACTAAGACCTTTAGCGTGTGCAAAACCTTTCAGCACTCGCAAAAACTAATAACACCACCAATGATTGGTGCAAAACAAATAGCATGACCGATCATTGCTCAAGATCTTAGTGAATCAGGCCCTAAATGTCTCTGGGGTCGGTAGCGTTTGGCTGTTTTGCTGTTTTGCTGAGCAGTCTCTCCTGCTCCCGCTCTCGGCTGTCACAGAGCGGAAGCACTTGATGTCTGTGTGCTTATGACATACCCACATACCCCCCAGCCTCTGCCTGAGGCATTTAGGGTGTGAAAAATCGCGGCCCTGCTAATATTGGGATGACGTAGACGCACACCCTGATTCGGCTCAGTGTTCCACTGACACGCGGCTTCCATGTTGCCCGACGGTGGCTAATTAGAGGTGTCAATGCAAAGTGGTATTTTCATATAGCATAGCAGACATGCACCCGTCTCATAACTGTAACTAATACGCCATTATAACACGACTGTAGTCCATGTACGAGCACTTTAGCATCGCATGAGTGCTGTGAGGTGGCTCAGGACTTGAAATTATAGATGCAGTTTTCTGAAATGGGTAGTTAGTTTATTTATTTTTAGACAGTACTTCATGTTTCCACGGGTAGGATTAAAAGAGGGGCGTGAGACGCTGAGCAGCGCTATTGTGATAACATAGAGGCCTGTGGGGTTGTGAAATGTTTAGCGTGTAGCGGTTTCTCTCCACTTCCCTATAATAACCGTCTCCCCCCACTAACCCTCAGAACTTAGAGGAGGGCGGGGAGAGCCAATCAGAGTCAGCCAATCACGCGCCTCCCCCAGCGCCCCACAGCCTGGGAAACCTCTCCTCATTGGACATCACTAACGACGAGGAGCTCCCCACCGACCCCAGCAACTCCTCGGACACGCAGGAAGAGAGTGAGTTGCCCCGCCCCAGGGGTGCCCCCTGATAAGCCCCCTCAGGCCGGACCTCCGTCTTCAGCTGTGCCTGATCAAAAAGACCCTTGTCACAAGGATATTGTAAAATATTTTGCATAATTTGTTGTGTGCCCTTCCATAGAATGCGCGCTTCAGAAATGCAACTTTGCAGACGTTTTCACAATGACACAGTGCACTTTGAGTATATTTATAGAAAGATCTAATCTATAATTTTACATTTTTAAGACTTATTTTTATTCCCCTATTTAAATTTTATTCTAGCGCAAGCATCAGGGGTGAAGATTTTCTATAAATAATAAATGACCTTTGCTGAAAATCTGGACAGTCCACTTGATAAGAAGCAAAAAGCCGACTGACTTTACTGAACTTCATCGTCAGAGCAGCCACCATGCATAGCACACCCATGGAATTATTGCACACAGACTTCCTGACACAAACCTCAGCTTGCAGTCAAATAAGATCACTGTAAACTGTAACCCCATATGACGTTGTAAGAAACCAGTCCAGGCAGGGTTGTGTCCTGGCGGGTATTGTAGGCAAGGATGCAGAACATCACCCGCTGTTTTGGCTGCGTTCCACAAGTTTACCGCTAAACAGCAGTTGTGGGGTGGCAAGCAAGCTAACATTAGCAGGCTAGCTCTTTAAACGTAGGTAAACTAGCCTGCTAGTTTGCGTAAGTAAACGTTTGCACCTGTAACTGCATTCCGCTGTTAAGGAGCCTGTCTCCCATGCTGGTAGGTTCAGGCTCAGAGAACTTTCCGGAACAGCCGCAGCGCCGGTTTCTGGAGCGACCGCAGTGCTCCCGTTGTCTCCGCAGTCTCACTCGAGCCGCGCGGTCAGGCGATTTAGCGCAACCCAGGCTGTGGCTCTTCCAGTCGGGCCTGTTTCTGGAGCCTGCGCTGCAGTAGCACCATGTGTCCTGAGGGGGGCAGTGCTGTGCCACTCTCTGTGGAACTCAGTGACACCCCTGTGCAGCGTATGGTAGTACCTTACCATACCTAATACAAAAGCGTGCCTTTTTTTGCCTTTGCCCCTCCCTCCCTCTGTATGTGGCATGATAGGTGTAATTAATTTATGTGTTGTTTGCTGATTGGCTGTCCTGTACCTGCACAGGTGAGGTGGAGTCATTCTGTGGAGACCTGGGTGGTCGGCTGCACATAAACACGGTGGTGCGGATGGGCGTGGACAAGCTGCACGACCTGCTCTTCTCTGCAGATACACACTTCATACAACACCTCTTCTCCCAGAGACACTTCACTGGTGAGAACACACACACACACACACACACACATACATCACACATACACACACACAACACACACACACAGAGGCACAACACACACACGCACACTCACACACTCGCATACACGTGCACACATTCACACTTCATACAGCACCTTTGCTCCCAGAGACACTGTACTGGTGAGAGTGCATGTATACACTCACACACACACACTCGCATACACGCACACAAACACACACTTCATACAGCCCCTTTGCTCCCAGAGACACTGTACTGGTGAGAGCGCATGTACACACACACACACACACACACACACGTACACACACACACCTTGTCTAATCTTCCCCTTCATCTCCTCTCTCCTCCACTCTCTACCTCTATGATGTTTCTGATGTCGCTGTTTGTGTGAGTACCAGCGTGGACGCCTGTCCCCATCGGGGTTCTGTCGGGGTTCTGTCAGGGTTCACTCGCCAAGCGCAGCTACAAAAATGCCTGGGCAGCACAAACCGTAATGCAAGCAGCCGAAAAACGTCTCCGCCTATCGCCTGGGGGGATGATAGTTAGAACACTTACAGCTCGGTGCGTTTGCCCTTCCTCCCGCCCCCTCTCCTCCAACCGTCCAATCAGAGCCCCTGCTGTGGGAGGAGCCTCACAGGGCTGCAGAGTTGTGGAGTCACTGCAGGATTATGAGAGAGAGACAGAGTCGAATGAAGGGGGTGGAGCTGCTAATAGGGTCTCTGTGTGCTGGTTATAACGGGCGCCACTGAGCCGGTGCCGGTCTGCGCGTGGACAGGAAGTAAATGCACTTGCCGTGGGTAACGTCACGTCCTCGCCGGGCTGCCAGGTCTGTGTTTGCCCGCCGGTTCGAAGGTTGCCGTGCCTGTGGACTTCTGGGGCCCCGTCTTTTTTCGCTGTCCGTCCCCTGCTCTGCCTCTGTACCCCCCTTTTCTGTCGTTCCTTCTTCACTGAGCACGCGGCTTTTGTGCCGTTAATGAACGCTCTGGGGATTTGTTCACGCTTTGTTAACCTCTCTCTCCCTTTCTCTCGCAATCTCTCTCTCTCCTCCATCACTTTCAAGTTCTGCTGCCCTAGTTTCTCCTGGTCTGTGGTGTAGAAAGCGGTATTGTGTGTAGTGTTGGGTGGGAGATAGTGGGTTCTCTGGTTTTTCCAGGTCTGTGGTGTAGAAAGCCATTTTGTGTGGGAGGTAGTGGGTTGTCTGGTTTTTCCCGTTTTGTGGCATAAGAAAGCCATGGTTTGTGCAGTGTTGTGTGGGAGATGGTGGGTTTAATGGTTCATGGTGTCAGACCGTGAAAGCTCTCTTCTTGCTCTTTATCGCCTTCTCTTCCTCATCCTTTCATTCACTCCCTCTCTTTAACTCACTCTCTTTTCCCTCCCTCTCCCTCCCTCTCAGATCTTAGTGTACGTGATTGGCAGCAGGACAGTGGTAGCGGGAACACCAGCCGAGTTCTGAGCTACACCATTGCCATAAACAACCCGCTGGGCCCCAAAACTGCGCCCGTGGTGGAGACCCAGGTGAGTAAGCCAATCGGAGCTCGCTTGCACTCATTCCATCCAGTCTGGGCCTCTTTCTCTGCAACCGAACCTGGGTCCTCTAAATAACCATTAACCCCCTGAAATCACTCACAAAGTGTTCAGGACTAATTCTTTCATAAACAGTGTTCATTTTGGTGAGTAACATGTTCCACTCTCAACGAGGCCCCCTGCTGGCCACAGCCAGCGCTGCACTGTGTGAAATCAGCAGCGGGATAATTCAGGAAACTCAGGGTTCCCCACGGAACATGAACAGCGCTGAAAATGTTTCAGTCTGGGGCAAGTGCCGGGAGATTTGTGTACCGTGGTCCTGGCGTCTTTGGGGAAACATGGAAGTGGGGAAAAGTAACTAAAGTGCAAAAAGGAACCACGTTATTGTCTTTTTCTTTAGCAGGAAGTGAAGTGTGTTCTTTCTGACTAGCTCACTATGCTGATTACCATTGCCTGTCATATGTGGCAGTGCCAGTGTGAACGGGCTAGCATGTGTGCCTCTAGATGAAGCCCTCAACTGAAAGTCAGTGGAGACGAGCGCCAGACCGGGTTTCTCATTTGAGGCTGTACGCAGAATGGCAGTGCGTTAAACAGGTTGCTCATTTGAGGCTGTACGCAGAATGGTAGTGTGTTAAACCAGGTTGCTCATTTGAGGCTGTACACAGAATGGCAGTGCGTTAAACCAGGTTGCTCATTTGAGGCTGTACGCAGAATGGCAGTGCATTAAACCAGGTTGCTCATTTGAGGCTGTACGCAGAATGGTAGTGCGTTAAACCAGGTTGCTCATTTGAGGCTGTACGCAGAATGGCAGTGCGTTAAACAGGTTGCTCATTTGAGGCTGTACGCAGAATGGTAGTGCGTTAACCAGGTTGCTCGTTTGAGGCTGTACGCAGAATGCCAGTGCGTTAACCAGGTTGCTCATTTGAGGCTGTATGCAGAATGGCAGTGCGTTAAAGCTGGTGTTTTTTGGCCCTTCTCAGACCCTGTACAAGAGCAGTGCACGGGGCGAGTGCTACGTGGTGGACTCTGAGGTGATCACTTCGGGCATCCCGTACCAGGACTACTTCTACACTGTTCACCGATACTGCCTCACCTCCGTCAACCGCCACAAGAGCCGCCTCAGGTAAACGGGCCACACCGCACCTGTGCCCACACCTGTACCTACATAAACACACACACACACACACACACACACACACACACACACTATAATGACAAATGTCATAAAGTACATACTCTAGATAAAGCCAACATGGTTTACAGAAAAAGTCTGGTTTAGACATGATCTTTGTAATTTATTACATATTGTACTAAATACATGGCTGATGTTGGATTTTGTTTCCATGTACTTGTGTATTAAATAGCCAATCAGTAGCAGCCTGCAGTGGGTGTTAGATATGAGCACGGAGGTGTGGAGACCCCTGCGTCTGAACCTTCTCCGTCCGTCTCTCCGTCCGTCTGTCCCTCCCCCCTCTCCCCCCGCAGAGTGTCGTCTGATATCTGCTACCGGAAGCAGCCGTGGAGCCTGGTGAAGGCGCTGATCGAGAAGAACACGTGGAGCGGCATCGAGGAGTACTACAGGCACATGGGTGAGCGGGGTGGGGCGTGTGGGGGGGTTCTGACCGGTCCTGTCCGGTTCTGTCCGGTCCTGTCCGGCTCAGCTCTCTTTTCGGGCCGCAGTCGGTGTCCGTTTGCTGTCCCTCTGCATGGCCGTGCGGATTACCGCCACGCCGCTTCCTTTGGGCTTCTCCTCCTTCTCTCCTCCTTCCTGTTTTATTTTGGGTAAGCCTGACACAGCGCGTTTGCCTACTGCGTCTTTAACGTCCTCTCCTCTCTCTGCCCCCCCCCCCCCCCCCCCCCCCCCGCCTCTCTCTCTCTCCCCACCCCCCCCTCCCCCCCGCCTCTCTCTCTCTCCCTTTCCATACATCTCTCTCCCTCTCTCTCTCCCTTTCCATACATCTCTCTCTCTCTCCCTTTCCATACATCTCTCCCTCTCTCTCTCCCTTTCCCCACATCTCTCTCTCTCCATCTCTCTATCTGTATCTCTGTCTCTCTCTCTCTCCCTCCCTTTGCCCACGTCTCTCTCTCCTTTCCCCACATCTATCTCTCTGTCACGCTGTCTCTCTATCTCTCTCTCTCACTCTCTCCCACTCCCCACATCTCTTTCTCCATCTCTCTCTCTCTCTCTCTCTCTGTGTCTCTATCTCTCTCTATGTCTCTCTCTCCCTCTCACAGAAATGGAGGTGTGTAAGCTGGAGACCCTGCTGCAGTCGGAGGTGTCGGTGGTGGGGGCGGGAGAGGGGATGGCAGCCGACGCAGCCAAGACCCCCCCAGCCCTGCGCAGACGCAAGCGCAACTGCTCCCGGCGAGCAGGAGAGAGAGAGGGTGGGGTCGGCGGAGGAGAGCGGGGAGGAGGAGGCCCCGGGGAGGACAGAGGGAGGAGGGAGATGGGTGAGTCCCGGGACAGGAGCAGGAGGTGAATGGGAGGGAGGAGGGGGCTGTAATGCTGAGAGCAGGCTGACGCACACCGCGGTCTGTAGGTGGATCTTTACTGACCTCTAGTGGCCAAATACATAACGGCATGTTTCCTACATTTAGACATTTTAACCTGCATTCTTTATCCAGAGAGACTTGCTGTTTCATTATAGGGCTGAATGGTTTAGTTCATTGTTTATAGATATAATGGCAGTGCCCCTCCTGGGAGATGCTGGAGATACAAGCCCAGTTTGCTGCCTGGTTGGTTGTTTAACTCGCCCCCTCCCCTCCCCGTTTCGCTCTCTCAGGCGCTCAGTACTTGAAGCTGGGAGATCGATCCAGAGGGGGAGGCAACGTCTCCACCATCCTGCTCATCGTCAGCTTCATGTGAGTTCTGCTGTCTGCCATCCTGTGTGTGTGTGTGCGTGCGTGCGTGCGTGCGTGCGTGCGTGCGTGCGTGCGTGCGTGCGTGCGTGTGCGTGTGTGCGCGCTTTCTCTGCACTGTGTGCTTTATGGCTAGACTGCACTGGAAGCACCAAAGTACATATTTCCCTGCTGCTTAGCAACCTCAACCTCAGGGTTCTGACTCCGCATTCTTCTGTCTCCTTCTCTCCTCAACTTATGTCTGTCCATAGGATCTGTGTCAGGTACTGTATATCCTGTGCGTGCGTTCGCTTGTATGTGTTTGTGTAAAAGAAGCTGAGGGCTTAGCTTGCTGGATAAAATGAATTGTAGCTGAATGAGCTGCTCTCTACAGTATTGATGAGCACACTTATCTTTTTCCTTTTCTGCTATCCAACCGTTTTCTTTCTCTTCCTCTATTTTCCCTTCCATTCTTCCAATCCTCATGTGCCCTCATACCTGCTTCCACCTCTTTCCATTCATGCATCTCTCTCTCTCCCGCTCTTTCTCACTCTCTCACTCTCTGTCTCTCACTCTCTCTCTCTGTCTCACTCTCTCTCTCTGTCTCAGTCTGGTGGTGCTGGTGGCATTGAACATGCTGCTCTTCTACAAGCTGTGGGCTCTGGAGAGAGCAGCACACACACTGGAGACCTGGCACTCATACTCTCTCACAGACAGGTAACCACACTACTGTACACACACACATACACTCGCACACACACTCTCTCTCACACACACACACTCACTCTCTCACAGACAGGTAACAACACTACTGTACACACGCACACACTCACACTCTCTCTCTCACACACACACACACACGCGCGCACACACACACACACACACACACACACACACACACACTCTTACTCTCACAGACAGGTGACAACACTACTGTACACACGCACACACACACTCTCTCTCTCACACACACACACACACACACACACACACACACACACTCTTACTCTCACAGACAGGTGACAACACTACTGTACAGAGCCCTGTTAGCATACCATACTCCCAATATTACACACACACATACCCCCGATATTCACATGTATTGTTTGCCTACTATATTGCCAATTACTTAGCAGGTTCTGTCCTGTCAAGTTCTTGAAAGTATCAGAAAATGATGGTCCTTGAATCTGGGTTGAATTGGGCCTTTTAAAGTGTGTGAGTCTGTGGGGCCCACCGTGGGTGCGTCACCAGTGTGTTACCAGCGGTGTGTGTGTGCCCCCAGCCCCCTGCCCCAGACGGCCGGCGAGTGGGCCCAGGTCCTGCAGCTCCAGAGGCAGTTCCACCAGGCCCAGCTCAACAAGTGGCAGCAGATACTGCACTCCTCTGTGACCCTGCTGGACCAGGTCAGTCCCTGCCTCCCCACTCCTGCACTGTAGGTGGCAGCAGTGCGGCCAGTGAGTTGGTTTTTGCAGAAACCAATCAACACCATGGAAGAAAAATTTGTTGCAGCTATGGGAGAGTGAGGCTCCACGAACCACGCAGTTACTGGCGCTGCAAACGAACGACGTGTCAATCACTGACGGGTTGAACCAATCACAAGGTGTAACTTGCTCTTCAGGGCAAAATGCACTGATTGGTTCAGAGTAGTGGGTTGTCGTTATCTTATGGTAGCCCTACCCATTTTTTGGTTTCCTGAAACATAATTTTCCCATTACGAAGATACTCATGTGTGTTTGTTTTTTGCATAGTTAGAAAGTTCTGTGTGTGGTGCACTAATTCTCATAGTTGTAATGGTTAATTAGTTAAATTACTGTGCAGGTGATACAGTTGATAATGTGTGTGGATAGTACTGCTGAGATTTCACAGTACTGTGAAAGCCAGTACCAGGGCTGACTGCGTTAGTCTCAGCACCATGCTGTGTTCCCAGTACTGTGAAAGCCAGTACCAGGGCTGACTGCGTTAGTCTCAGCACCATGCTGTGTTCCCAGTACTGTGAAAGCCAGTACCAGGGCTGACTGCGTTAGTCTCAGCACCATGCTGTGTTCCCAGTACTGTGAAAGCCAGTACCAGGGCTGACTGCGTTAGTCTCAGCACCATGCTGTGTTCACAGTACTGTGAAAGCCAGTACCACGGCTGACTGCGTTAGTCTCAGCACCATGCTGTGTTCACAGTACTGTGAAAGCCAGTACCAGGGCTGACTGCGTTAGTCTCAGCACCATGCTGTGTTCACAGTACTGTGAAAGCCAGTACCATGGCTGACTGCGTTAGTCTCAGCACCATGCTGTGAGAGTGATCTCAGCACCTCGCTCACGTGAGTGTGCTCCTCCCCCTGTCTCCTTCGTCCTGTAGTCTGCGTTCTCAGCCCCGCCCTCTTCCTTCTCACGTACATTTCTGGAGGCAAACTAAAATAATGATGATAATAATAATAATAATAAAAATAATCATCTTTTTTTGACACGTGTCCATGCAGTCGTTCTGATACAAATAATTCAGTCATTTCAATGGAAACGAATCCCCCCCATCTCCTCTCTCTCTCTCTCTCTCTCTCTCTCCCCCCCCAACTCTCAATTAAAAATTTTTCAACTTTAAGGTGCTTTATTGGCATGACATGCACTGTGTTGCCAAAGCAAATGTTACAAACAACAACAACAACAATAATAATAACAATAATCCATAAATAAATAAATAAAAATTCTCTCTCTCTCAGATGAAGCAGTCGCTAGAAAAGCTGCACAGGGGGATCATCGCTCCAGAGGTACAGCGAGAGCCCCACCCAGAGGACCCCCCAGAAACCCCCACTCAGCACTGACCCCCCCCCCCCCGCATGCGCTCCACACCCTCCTTGGTCCCTCAGCAACCCCCCACCCCTTCCCCCAGGCCTCTCCCATCTGATGGACTTACAGTAGTAATAGTGTAGAGAGGTTCACACAGGGACGCTGGGGGGCGGTGTGATTCACCTCCACAGCTGCCGTTCACACAGGGACGCTGGGGGGCGGTGTGATTCACCTACACGGCTGCCGTTCACACAGGGACGCTGGGGGGCGGTGTGATTCACCTACACGGCTGCCGTTCACACAGGGACGCTGGGGGGCGGTGTGATTCACCTCCACGGCTGCCGTTCACACAGGGACGCTGGGGGGCGGTGTGATTCACCTCCACTGCTGCCGTTCACACAGGGACGCTGGGGGGCAGTGTGATTCACCTCCACGGCTGCCGTTCACACAGGGAAGCTGGGGGCAGTGTGATTCACCTCCACTGCTGCCGTTCACACAGGGACGCTGGGGGGCATGCCCCCACCAACCCACCCCACCCACCCCTTGTGACTTGAACCAGAAATACCCCGGGCACCACCGCCCCCACTGCCTAGCGTACGAAACGTTTCCTGGCCGGAGTAACCGGCCTTTACCAGCAGTGATGTCACAGCGCGGGGATTGGGCGGAGGTGGGAGTGAGCAGAGGTAGCCGGCCCGCCCTCCGCCAGTCGCTGCTTGTACGTCCCCTCCCTCCCGCTGATGACCTCACAGTATTTGGAGAAGGGCCGCCGGACCGCTCCCGTCGTTTCCCCACACATTTCAAAGCGGCCGAAATCGATCTCGTTCTCGGCCGAACGTCGAGACGTCGAATCGCAACTGCCCCACCGCCTGTCCTGAGCCAGGAACGTATTCTGCGGAAATCCAGCGGAGGTGACGCCGCGAGCGGGCGGGCGGGCCGAAGAAAGAGGGGGGATTCTGGGAGATGGGACACAGGGACCCGCCAGTCATCTCCTTCAGACTCCGCCCATACGATTGAAAGGAAGTTGTTGGTCCGTTTTGATCGTTCGGCTCATCATTTCACATGACTTTTCCGTAAGAAAAGCCAACACACTCCTCCTGTTTTTGAGTTCTCTTTCGGTTGTTTTTTTTATATGTATAATTTAAGGCCCCAGTGTGAGTGATTGGTTGACACTTGGTAAGGGTGAATGTGTGTGCGTTCAGCCGTAACAGTATTTATTATCAGGCTTCAGTTTCCTCTCAATCCGGTGTCATGTTGTACACTCTGTCTTCTTTTTACGCATGGACCGAGGAAGGGGCGACCAGATAGAAATGTTACAGACTCTAGCAATAATGATAATAGCAATTTTGTATAATTAAAAAACAATTGTTTGTAGAAAGAGAAGAGGAAGTAAAGCGTATACCTGCTGTGGACGGACGTGAGTGTGCTGGAATGAGACGCTCGCCCTCCATTTTGTTATTACCTTGGGTCTGATTTGTACGGTGAGTTTATGTTCCCGAGCCTTTGGTCCGCTCCTGTCCAAAAGCTCCCTGTGTCTTTGGTTCTGGGTAGCCCAAGACCTTGGTTCCAGACTCATTCTGTGCCAGATTGAACTGTTCTGATCCTGACTGAACCGTTCTGTTCCACACTGAACTGTTCTGATCCAGACTGAACTGTTCTGATCCGGACTGAACCATTCTGATCCAGACTGAACCGTTCTGTTCCACACTGAACCGTTCTGAACCACACTGAACCGTTCTGATCCACACTGAACCGTTCTGAACCAGACTGAACCGTAACTGATCGTTAACGATTGTATTAATGGACTCAACTTGAACATGATCAGGGTTCCTGTGGACTCGACCAGACAAAGTCGTAGATGCAGTTAGTTTCTAAGTTCACTGGGCTGGACTTTAAGGACCAAGCAGAACTTTTCTTAGGCCCGGATGAAGAAAAGGGAAATTGGCAGTATTGTGTTCAGTTTTCTGTGATCTGTATTCAAACCTTT
>CM056399.1:2154066-2205998 GCA_029718625.1 Synaphobranchus kaupii
TGTATTCAAACCTTTTTTATTTTATTTTTAGCTTCGTAACATGCTCTCTGTTAACGACGTTCTTTTCTTGTTTTTTTTCTGTCTATCATTTATTCATTTATACATGCACACGCACACACACACTCTCATACACACACACACACACACACATTCACACACGCACACGTTCACACGCACTCTCACATACACACACACACACACGCTCACTCACATATACACTCGCACACACACCTCTTTTTTCTCCTGCCCTCATTCTCTCTCTCTGGTCATCCCTCACTTTTCTGTCACTCTTTCATCGGCTCCTCCCCCTCTCCTTTGCTATAAGGATCATCTCTGTAAGTGCGTGGGGGCCTTGCTGTGCGTGGCCCTGTCCGCCAGTGATAAAAGCGATATTTATTTGGGGGGGGAGGGAGGGAGGGAGGGAGGAACGGGTCGAATGTACTGTACTGTAAAGGTTTGATTGTTCAAGATACTGTGTGAAGAAATAAGTCTAAAATATGCAATAGAAGGACATCCGCTTGGCTGTTTTTCTTGTGTGTATTCCTCTGGGATGGAAATGTTTTATTTTTTTTGTACTGTGGCGTTTCAACGGCTTTAAGCGAGGTAGCAGAAGAAAGACCAGGGATAGTAAAATAGATAGAAGACCATCCACCAATCACAGAGCATGTTGGTAACAATCATCAGAACAACGGGGACAGTGATTGGTGGATATTCCAGATAGGAGCACCACTCATGGCAGAGCTGCTTAAATTAACCACCAACATAACCCAGCTGCAGAAATGTACACTGTGTAAAATAATAAATAATGGCCAGTATGTGGTGTAAATCTTGTGCCACCAGACAACTGAATTTGAATTCAGTAAATCTGAATTTGTTTTTCATAATTTGAAATTGTCTATAAAGTTTTGAAATTGAATTGGATTAGAATGAATTTGTATTTAACACCATCCGGGCACAGGAAGAGCAGTTGTTGGCAGATATCATCAATCTGCTGGCGTGCATTGCTTGCTTCTCTTTGTGTTCTCTGGGTCAGTGCTCAGAGCTGCAAAACGATCTGTCAAACTCCGTCAGCTGTGTAATGTTGTGATTACATAGTTAAACGTTACTGAGACAAATTATTGTCATACTCACGTTGGCTAATGTAAAGCAGTCATCAGAGCAACTTAACACAGCTGACAGAGTTTGGGAGATTGTTGCGGCTATGAGCACTGACCCAGAGAACCCAATGAGGAGCGAGTGACGCGCTCCAGCGGATTGATGATATCTGCCAACAACTGCTTTTCCTGTGCCCGGATCTTATTAAATACAAATTGAATTTCAAAAGTTTATATACATTATCAAATTATGAAATACAAATTCAGATGAACTAAATTCAAATTCAGTTGTCTGATGGCACAAGATTTACACCATACCGGTGGCCCCATTGGGTGACGCGTAATTGGTGATCGTGTCGCCCCGGGAACGGGAGAGTTCAGTTGGTCAGGTGTCCACATCTCATCACTCTTTAGCGACCCCTGCTGGTCGCTCATGCACCTGTGGACTGACAAAGCCGCGTATGAAAGGTCTTCCTCAGACTCCACTCCGTGCGAGCTTAGCTGTGGGCTGCGGTGTGGAAAGAAGCAGGCCGGTGATGCCGCGTGTTTCGGAGGAGAACCGCCAGTCTTTACACGATGTCTGAACCAGGCTACAAACGGTTAATTGTACATTCCAAATTATGGTGGGAATTGGACATGTTCAATAAATACATGGATTAAACGTAGACGATTTTGCAAGCAAATATAATGTCTAAAATAAAGATGGCAGTATTTACCTCGGGACACGGGCACCCTGCAGCACTGGTTCAGCTGTCATTTTGCCGTGACTGCCAGTATACCATTTGGTCTGTCCCACATGATGTAGAATCATCATGTCAGCTTGCATATGTCCGTGTTCTGGCCCAAACCATGCTTCCTGGGCGGGGTCACCGATAATAAACCGCAGGTGGGTCTTTGGTGTCGTCACCTTTCTCATTAGAATCCAGAGACGATCTCAGCCAATCGAAAGACGTTGGTAAGGACGAGTGGAACGATGCCAGCGGTGATTGGTGGGTACCGCTTGGACACTATACGTACAGCCAGAAAGTAGTGTGGTGCTGTCTGTGGGGGGAAATGACTCAACCCATAGAAGGAAAACCCCCACCCCCCCAACCTCTGGCTGCAGGTTCGATTCCCCACACTGACACTTTCTGTGCTCCCATCTCTAAAGGACAATTCATATTCGCCAAAAAAAAGTGAGTGCGAACGTCCGTCTGTAGCCCTCTGCATAAAAATACATAAAGGACAGAATGTGCTTCCTTTAAAAAAGTATCCACCAATCACTGTCGGCTATAATGCACCAACACCAACTTCATATCTCTTAATCTAAAGCAGGGCTGCCCAACCCTATTCCTGGAGATCTACCGTCCTGTAGGTTTCCACTCCAGTCCAAACAAAGCACACCTCACTCAGCAGCGAGAGATCTCGTTAAGCTGCTAATTAGTAGAATCGGGTGTGCCAAACCAGGGTTGAAATGAAAACCTACAGGACGGTAGATCTCCAGGAACAGGGTTGTGCAGCCCTGATCTCGAGTGTACAGCCCCATGCATCACGCTCACTTCCATAATCGATTAATCATGTCTGGTAAAGATACGTGGCACTAAAAGGATAAGACCAAGCACACACCAGTGTAATATCTTTTTAATTATGTTTTACAATTTCTACATTTTTTTTCTTTTTTTGGCAAGCAACATTTCCACATCTACATTACCAAGTGCAAAGTACAATCCTGTCCCAAGGGGAGAGAAATTATTTGCATTGTAAAGTTGCAGGGTGGGTTTGTGTTCCCACTAACACTAAAAATCTTAATCCCTTCACAGCAGAAAGTGTTTGTCCATTTTGACAGAAGATTGACAGTTTCTAGTTTACTAAAGGCGGTTGAAAGCACACACATTGCCGTAAGTGGCGGCATTGGACAGAGGTATTTTGTTATGCTATCATACAGAGGCAATAGTCAGTTAAAGGATGCCGTTTTGAATGCACAAATTCACACAGGAATAGGTATAACGGACCAAAGTAGCCTCCTATTTTGCAGTTAACACTGTTCTCGCCGGCTCACACGAAATGTGACCTACCACCCGCCAAAGTGCTATTAACACCTCAGGTTGGTGACGTCATTGTGAGAACATTCCTGTTCCAAGCATTGCTGACTGAAACGTACCGTGCAGCATTGACACGCGTAAAACGTTTGTCTTGTCGTCGTCTCCCCCACCCCTTCCCTGTCTCCTGTCTGTCTCATGCTCTGTGCTCTGGGTGGTGTAGCTTTACCCCCTGTCCTTTAACAAAAATATTTTGACCCCCCCCCCTTTAAAAACTAGGCAACATTGTCGGTTTGGCAGTGTTGTGCTACTGAAGGTACAAGTGGGTCAATCAGGCAGTGAAGTGCTGTCTCTGTGTGCTAGCAACAAGAACGGTCTGCCTGAGGAATTTGACATAGTAATGGAGAACAGTGTTACTTGTGAGCAGAGGTTGAAATCCAGGGGACATGAAAATAAAAGTCCTACCATGCGTTTCTTCCACCCATAGACTCAGCCAGCTGATTTCACTAATAAGTTCTACCTCCTCGCTGAAGAATTATGTTAATTAGCAAACCAAGGCGATTGGAGCAAAATACCGGGGAGGACTTTTACTTTATGTCCCCTGGATTTCCATCTCTGCTTGTGAGTAGCGTTGTAAACACAGTGACAAAAAACAATGTAGATGCTTGGTAGTATTGTCAGTTTGCATTTTATCAAAATGGAAGCTATGAAATTGACTTCTTGGGGGTAAGTACTAGGGCAGTGGTTCTCAACCCTGGTCCTGGAGTACCCCTGTGTATGCTGGTTTTTGTTCCAACCACAATTGCAATGCCAGAATTTTAACAAGCTGTTAATTTTTCTTAATTAAAATTCCCATGTTCATAATGCTTATTGTGTTATATTGCAAACAATTACAAAGACGAGGTAACAACTGAGGTGAATAGGCTCCTAATTAGGTAATTGAACACAAGTTCCTTCATAATTGTTTCCTTAAACTTGTTAACACAATGCAGGTTTGGCTCATTATATCATTTGCTTTGCCTTTGAATTCTTCATTATTTAGCAAACGGTTAGTTTTAGTGGCCATGTGTCCACAATTTCACCAATTATGAGCCTATTGATTCACCTCAGTCTTTAATTTGATCAGTTAAAACAGTTTTTACCTCTTTAATTGTTTACAATACAGCACAATGTGAATGTTGGACTTTTATTCTTCATGGCATGCATAGCTATTGCTAATATAATGTGGCTTACGAGGGTAAATAATCCCTCTAAACATTAAAAACACCTAATTAAGAAAAATGAACGGCTTGTTAAACTTCTGGTATTGCAATTTTGGGTGGGAATGAAAACCAGCATACACAGGGGTACTCCAGGACCAGGGACCAGCATACACAGGGGTACTCCAGGACCAGCATACACAGGGGTACTCCAGGACCAGGGACCAGCATACACAGGGGTACTCCAGGACCAGGGACCAGCATACACAGGGGTACTCCAGGACCAGGGTTGAGAACCACTGTACTAGGCTAATAAAGAGGAGTGCTGAAATGAGCAAATCGACAATTGGCCGAATCGTGAGCTTTTTTTTGTAAAATGTGGTCATTAGTTGGAAAATTAGGGTTAAATGCACCATTTCTATCTAAGCTGCTACATTGTCAAATAAAGGATGTTACCAACAGTACATTTGCTAAAGTCACATAAGTGTACTTTTGTTGGCTAATCTGTTATCAGTGGTATAATTGTTAACGATTTCCTTTGGTTTGCAAAAATTGCATAGCCTAATATTTGTGGGCGAATACTCCGGCTTCGTAACATACACACATGCAGTATATTCTCATTAAACCAATAACCTGTATTCATGAAGAGCCACACCCATGTGTTTCTTACACCTTTGCTCCCAGATATGAAAGATTTGCTAACCAGGAGCAGCGCAGATTGTGCTGCAAAAATAAAAGCTTCTATGCCTTCAGGTTCAGATGCTTCTAGTCTTGTCTTTGCCTTTCAGGACAAGCGGTGTTCCTTGCCAATGCTTTTACGCCTTTCCAAAAATTACACAGCTCGATAAATAACTACTTTGAACTACCATAAACAATACAACGGTGAGGTTGAGTGATATGTGATTGTGCCAACTCAAGTATTTAGTATAGCATCAATTATATATTTTTGCATTTATCTAATGGGAAGTGGAATGCATATTTAATGCATTTGGATTACAATGAATTACAGCAACCACCATGCTAATGTCTGTTAAGTAGAATATAGCATGCAGTAATTGTGGGTTTTTCTATTAATTCGGCTTCTAGACTGAAGTCTCCCCCCCGTCCCCCCCCCCCCCCGTCCCCCCCCCCCCATTTTTCCAGTTTTTTTTTTCCACTTGGGGTGGTGGGCCAATGGTAGGTCTAGAAGAGATAGACAGATAGACACCCCCCCATTCTCTTGCTTTTGAGGTTGAGTGTGCGACATGTTAAGCCAGATTCTTACACTTAAGAGGAAATTCTACCGCCCTTAAGTGCAGCTTTTGGTCCTGTCGGCTTTCATGAATACGGGGTTTTCACAGTCATAATGAAATTCAGCAGGGATACAGTTTCATGCATTTTCATGAGTCACAGTGCTTTGCCAACCGCACACCTCTTCTCTGTGGCCACGTTTTGCATATCAAAACCATGGATTTGGGCCTTAGTCAGACCCACACATGTATAAACATTGTTGTTTTATGGGGATTTTCCTCACGCTAAATCACATGTACTTTTCTTATGGCACTGCTAATCTTTGGGAATCTGGGGTTCAAGAAGCACAAATGAATATTCCCTTCTATGAATTTGTGTCCCCCAAACATTTATGCTAATATGGTGAGAGGTGGTTCACGTCAATCTTTTTTTAAATACTCCATTCATTTACCTCTTGTCCGGAAGCTATGTATTTTTAAGAGATATGAGCAGTAGCCTATGTGTTCTTTGATTACGCAGAATTGCCAAAGTGCATGCACCGTGTATCAGGTTAACTAGTACCCCTTAATTCTGAAGGAAAACATTCACGATGTACAGAAGCACGGCATAAGTTAAACACTTTCACCGTGTTCGCCTGTATCCGGTGGCATTAGCGGGATACGGTCATGTGAATTCCATACGATCCGCGCAAGCGTGTCCGGTTTCACGACAATGGGCGAGCTTAAAGTCACAAATTAAAAACAAAAAAACAACGTTCCCCTTTGCCATCGAAAACCACGACAATGCTACCAGAAGTTAGCGAGGCAGTGTTCTGTCTGCATTCCTACAGTAATGCGAGAGCGTAGCCCTGTGAGAGGTTGTGAACAGATTATTCAACAGTGAGAAGCAATGGTAAATACAGGTAGTAATTAATGACCCTCTCACATACCAGCCTTCTCAGTTCTATCCAACACCAATTGCACCATGTAGATAAAGTCTCTTGAGAATTGTTTACCTTCTAGTTTCTTAGAATTGTTATCTATCCTGCACATGAATCGATCCTATTACTTTTCAATAGGTCTGTCAAAGGCTCGAGAGAAGCAGCTAGTGACATCACAGATGCATGGAGTTAAGATGCCGTTTGAAGCTTTTCTTCTTCACGTCTCACGGCATCACAACCGGGCCAATTTACAGAAGAGGAGTTATTACGTTATACAGTATGATGATTAATGCGTGAAGCCAGCTGACTTCTGGGTACACAGATGGAAAACTGTGCATTTACACTTAATACCTATATATATATATATATACATATGTATATATGTATTTATATATCTTATAGACTCATATAATGCAACAAGATAGATTTTCAAGATGTGCACATAATTATGTACATGTCATATTCAATATTACATGGATGTTTTACATGAGCATGCTATTCTATTTTAAGTTTTTGCTTCTTCAAAGGTCATTTCTTGCCTTTAGTTGTCAGTATCATCATTCTCTGTGGTAATAGTTTTGAAAATGAAAATTAAGACGCTTATTCTTCATCTTTGTTCCCCATAGTCGCTCTTGACAGCCGAAAAAAAGGGAACAGCATCCTTCCTTTTCACAATCTATTCATTCGGTGATGAGAGGGGTGGTCGGGGCTTGTGAGCATTCAATTTGGGGGTTGCTGTTTTCAGACGAGGCGCTCGTGAGGGTGTTCAGAGGCGCCCACTGGCCCCCTTTTTTCGCCCTGAAATTGGAAAATGGGACATGGATGAAACGCGGAGTGTTCGGCATGGGTACGCTTCCACCAATAAGAACAAGACGGGCCCAGAAGAGTCAGTGCACTAATACCAGGCGGGGACAGGTGAGTAAAGCATAACGGGTCTGTCGCCGTGGCGCTGCAAGAAAGCTTACCTGTTCTATTCCGCCACCTGGACCCCAGCACAGTTATCTTTACTCTCCGAGGCTATAGCTAAATACTCCGCTCTGAGAGAGAGGGAGAGAAGGAGAGAGAGAGAGAGGGAGAGAAGGAGAGAGAGAGAGAGAGAGAGAGAGAGAGAGAGAGAGAGAGAGAAGGAAGGAAGGAAAGTAAGAAGTGAAACGGAAGTTAGCGCAGGAACAGAGTGAGCAGAGTAGCTGAAACATCGTAGCTCAGTAAAACGTTTGGAGCTTTTGGGAGTATAAGGCCAGAATTACACCAGGAGCGGAGCGGACGACGTGCGGGCGTCCGCTTCCCTTCGCCGCCCACGCTAGTGTATTGGACCTTCTAGGCCAGCCGCGGTCTGGCGCGGAGTTTCCCCGTCAAGAGTCTTAAAAGCAAGTCACAACCGCTTAAACTCTGCTCCTGGTGTAATTCCGGCCTAAGAAAGACCAATCGTGCTCTCTCAGAGGAACGCCCACTGATTTAACACCAAACATTTTTCTGCCTGTGTAGCACAGTGAGAGAAAGGTAGAGATGGAGGAGGAATGTAGTGGAGCGGTAGAGCTGAGTCACTGTGGCCTTATCTATGGCGCTGAGGGGAAGAGAAGACATCACAGAGGGAGGGAGAGGAGAGGAGGAGGAGAAAACAGCCGCTTCTTCACGTGTGCATTTCTGTGTGGGTGGGAGCAGGGTGGGGGTGGGGGTGGGGGGTCCCATAATAATAATTAATAATAATAATAATAATAATAATAATAATAATAATATTTTCCAGAGAAGCAGAGTGAGGGATGAAGGAGGGAAGACAGACATGGTGAAAAGAATGAACGCACTGCTCAGAGTCGGCCAGGTCCAGCGGGTGAATGAGAGGAGGGAGGAGGGAGGAGGGAGGAGGGAGGGAGGTAGTGACCTGAGGGGGTTAAACGGGGGGGGGGTTGTACTCACGCGCTCTCTCTCAGGGGCTTCCTCCCCTGCCACTGAGATCTTTCTGTAACAGTACACCATCTCCACCACTAGCCACACCTGCAGCCCAATGATCGTCACGTACATCATCACCTCCGACAAGATGGACGCCGTGCCCCTGGTGGCTGTACGGTGTGGGAGAGGGAGGACATGTTTGGTCCTCGGTCAAAATAAAATAATTATACAAAAAAGTATATTTATGTGCTGTCATCAATGCCATCAATGTTTTAACAATGGTAAAGAACAAGTGAAAACAAGCACGGTGATATTAAACCAATTGTATTCACGTTAAATAGTTTGAGATGTTCTTAAACTTAAAAATTGTACTTGGAGGGTCTTTAAAGAGGAACTTCAGCCAAAGATTATCATTTCCTACGTACGTTGGCCCTCACCTTAAGAATTATATACTTTTCTCATTACACGGTATTTTCAAATTCAAAAGTTGCCTCGATTCACTTAAATGATAAGAAGTGGAGGAGTTGGAAAAAATACTAATCAACCGCCATCCAAAACAAAGCTTCCTACAACCAATGAGCTCAAAAAGATTACGTTTGTTTAAGTTTTAGGGGGACAATTGTTTTCTGCATCTTCTCCATTACAAATTATTGCAGCATTGAATTTTCACTGGCGTTACCTTTTCAAAGCCCAAGCACTAAGTATCTGCTTTCAGTAAGGCCTCCTCATGACACCACTGACTACAAGGCAATGTGCTTTCAGTAAGGCCTCCTCATGACACCACTGACTACAAGGCAATGTG
The DNA here is from genome assembly GCA_029718625.1 of Synaphobranchus kaupii. NCBI lineage: Eukaryota > Metazoa > Chordata > Actinopteri > Anguilliformes > Synaphobranchidae > Synaphobranchus > Synaphobranchus kaupii. The sequence goes on from CM056399.1 coordinate 2,163,216, forward strand.
CTTTTTCAGTAAGGCCTCCTCATGACACCACTGACTACAAGGCAATGTGCTTTTTGCAGGAGTAACACTAATGAGCAGAATAAAGTCTTGGGGCAGTTTTGTTAACAGTATATTGTGTTTCAGGTCATCGCTTCTCACTACTACCTGCACCAGCCTGTTTTTTTTTTTACAGTCTTTATAAAAGAAAATGATTTGTCAGAAAAGAGGCCGGCGCCTGTTTTATAAATGCAAAGCACTAAGCACCCAGCCTTGCATTTCTCCAAGGTAACCGGAACAAGTCCATCTCTAAATTTTTAATTCCAGTTGATGGGAGGATACAGCAGCCGTACGCTGGTTTAATGTTGCCTGTCCTGTCTCAGGCATCACAGTACTAAAGCCCATATACTATGGCCTGAGCAAATGCATTTGTTTTTTTTAACCAAATTATCAACGCACATATCCATTTACCACCAAAAACTCATATTTTTGGGTGAAGTTAGCATTCAACCATTTTAAGCATTTTAGCTTTCAAGCTACTGCCCTCATTAACGAAAAGGTGCTGAAGTTATAAAAAGGTGTTTGTAGTTTTTCTTGGCCGCCATTCCCGACCCCGTCCCCGTACAGCCTACCCTTGGCCACCACGTTGAGGGTGACGAACTTGGTGGCGTTGGTGTGGTGCTCATAGTTGTTGAAGTTGAGCGTGCGGTCGAAGAAGCAGCGGAAGACGCCCGTGTCGTTGAAGGTCACGTTGAGGATGTAGATCGACCCGTCCTGAAGGTCGTTGGTCTTCTTGCTCCCGTTCCAGGCGATCCGCTCCCAGAAGCGGTCGTCCGTGATGCTGGGGGTCTCGCCCTCATAGGTGTAGATCTGCAGGGGGGGGGGGGGGGGGACCATGGCAACAAGCGAAAACCCTCATGAGCACCGCTATGTCACTGGCTTGCAGATGCCCTCCTCTCAGCCCAATGCCACATATATTACAGTTTGGCAGAATGTGCGGGAGCGGTTGGCGGGTCCTATAGCCCTGTCATAGCCCCGAATGAGAACCACAGAGATTATTTTAATGGCAATGGCTCCCAAGCAGTGATGTTACAAGCAGTGGTGGACCATACACATCTAGTGAGATCACATAGGCCTGCCTATGTATATATCATATATTTGTGTGTTGTTTTTTTTCTGAGCATGAAGCTAGTCGTAGAAATATAGGCTCCAGAGGGCTTGATTAGGCTAGACTACTTGAAAAGATAAAGTAATAATAAAAGGTTGCATGGTCGTGTAAATGTGCCAATGTACCCTACTGAGTTCACCACGGTACTTAATCTGAAACTGAAGGGTACAGCTGGGAAAACAAGGCTATTCTCTAACCGTTATACCACACTGCCTCTTACAATGATCCCACTGCTGACACCCTCCCACTTGTGCCCTTTGCATTTATACTCGATCACAGTGCGAATGCAGTCATTATACAGGAGGCCACAATTCCACCAGAAACAAACACACATCAGCCCACTTCTCAGCTCTCAAACCCCCGAATCACTTTCAAAGGTCAAAAGCCTCATAATTACACTAATACCATTACAATAATACAATTTTTGCCCTCAAACCACATGGCGCAGATTCCATTTTCCTTCCACTAATGCCACTGAGCCTCAGATAAGGACGGGAGGAGACACTTTCTGTACCAGTTGGCTATTCTCTGCATTTCAATCGCAATTCAACTACAGAAAACTCAATTGCGCCCGTTAAAAAATCCTTCTCACCACTTACAAAGCACTTAACGGTCTAGCCCCTTCCTACCTCACCGAACTACTCCTCCCATACACTCCTGCACGCAACCTCAGGTCCTCTGGCACTGGACTTCTGGTCATTCCAAAAACCAGACTGTCCTCTATGGGGGGCAGGTCGTTCAGTACCATGGCCCCCAAGCTCTGGAACACACTACCTCAACATATCCGCATCTGCACCAATATATCTACATTCAAAACCCTCTTAAAAACCCACCTCTTTACCCAACACTATTTTCCTCACTCTACACTCTAGGTTTCTCTTACTTATCTCCTCTCCCTAGTCTGCTCGTTCCTGTAATTTTTTTTCTTTTTATTTATTTATTTTTTCTTGTATTCCTGTTGTTCTTTGCTAGATCTTGTTGTTTCTTTTCTTTTGCTCTGTAAAGTGTCCTTGGATTTGAGAAAGGCGCTATATAAATAAAATGTATTATTATTATTATTATTATTTATTAAAGTGACGTCCAAAAGCCTGCGCATCACATGACTTTCTGCCTCCTGTGTGACCTCCCTTACTTCAGGTCTGCTACGGCCTCACCCCCCTGTCCCCCGAATTTGCAGCCTGACTCTGGCACAATGCCAGCGATCTCAGCCGTCTCAAACAAACTGCCACAGGCAAAGCCTTGGGTTTGGGAGGGCCATTTGTGTAGCCACTTGCTCATTCAGTTGGGATTTAAGTTGGGGCATCTTTGACCAGACGACAGGGTCGGTGCATCAGAGGCTCACCCCCGGATTGGAACTGATCACTTTACACTCTGACCCCCCAAAAAGGTCCTAAACCCCTAAGGCCAGCCCAGAATAGTTCCGGTAAGGTCATAGGGTCAAATCCCTGTATTCCAAGGACAACATACTTAGTATACTCTCTTTTTTTTTTTATTGCTGTTTATCAAAAAGTTTTTATTTTCACTGGTAATTTGTGTGAAGGGAGCCAGCCCAAAAAAGTCCTTTTTAAAAGTAATCTTTTAAAATTTGAATTGTATTTTTAATAAGTTATCTGGACGCCTTCTTTTTTCTATTTTTGATAAACTGGTATGTGGTTTGCGTCAATGATTTTTAAAATTTGTTTGCTCCTGAAAATTCTCACTGAATATACACACAGCTTTCTGAGTGGAAAAAAGCCTTCGTCAGACAGCATATAGACAAACGCACCAAAACGGTGGACCGCCACAAAGGCATGTCGGTGTTGCATTGTTGTGGTGAAACAGGAGACCTCCTTCAACCTTCGTTGTTTAAAGCCTTTTAAAGGGCCAAAACCAATTATGTTCTGAGCGGGCGGACTGCCAGTGCATCGTGTTTAATGGCTGCGCTGTTCTGATGCTGCTCGAGCAGGTTCCTCGCAGGAAATGCACGTTTGCAGCTGACAGTGCGAAAGCGCGGGTCATAAAAAATGCATGGCCTACCTCATAATGAATGCATTACTGCCATTTCACTAGAGACTAGAGCAAGAAAAGGATTCCTCTCTGATGGCATTTGCTATGCTAGAAAAGCATCCACCGTAAATATCCACTGTGAGTTGTTACCAGCGCATAAATGTTTATTAAACATATTCCTTTTCCACCCCCACACCACACCATAAGGCATTGGATCGATGCCTCACGGCCTGCTGGCATCAGAGCCAACTGTTCATGAGAAATTTATGGGATGAAAACGGAGCCTGTGGCCTTAATGGACCGGTTTCTCCGGTCCCTCCATCAGAACAGTGATGATAACAGTCTGCTCTGTTCACTTAACCAGTCCGGAGTACGTTCATTTTTCTGTTGTCCTTTTTCAAAAGAACTCAATTAGGTGTCCAACCCGGGGGCCTAATCATGTCCAGTTCTCATCCTAATCTGGAATTTTCCGCAATCGCAGCTGCGTTCATCGCGTGAACCCCTGTCGATTCGAGAGAACGTAGACAGCCGCGGTTTTCCTCAGAAACACGTGGTGTCACATCGCCCGCTTCTTTTCACACCGCAGACTGCAGCTAAGCTCGCATTAGTGCGGCGTCGGAGGAAGACCTTTCATACGCGGCTTTAACGCTGCAGTCCACGGGCGCCCGATCGACCAGCGGGGTTGGCGAGATAGCGACGAAACACGGGCCGCTAACCGACTGAACCCTCCCATACCCTGGGCGACACCGTCGCCTATTGACCGTCGCCCTGTGGAGCTACCGGCTGCAGTCTGCACTGCCAGGGGTCCAGATTTGACCCGAGACCGTGGAGCTAATGAAAAAAAACCAATCAGGTTTAAGTTTCCATGACCTGGTAGTGCGACACTTGTGATATCTCTGTGAAACATTTTCATTGTTTTCCCAGTGGTGCTAGTCCTAAAGGTGAATTATTCCTTCTGCAATTCACTTTGGTTTAGAGGCCAAATATGCAATTGTTCCATAAAGCTAAAACCAGGTTGCTGTATGTTGTCCAATACTGTAAAATATTACTATTTGCAGACTCGCCAATTACCGTAATTTATTGGCTTTCTTTTTTTTTTATTGGCCGGCAACACTGAAGTGAACAGAAGCGGAATGTTCAACAGAGATGGGCCTGGCCTCTGCCCTTATCAGTCCAGCTTAACCAGCTGTCCTATGTTTTTTTTTTGTTTTTTTTACATACACAAACGTACACAATCTCACGTTGTCCATAAACAAACGTGTTGCCATCGGCGAAAGGAGACGCAGGATCTCAGCGGCCAATAATAGCAATGGCTTGCATTTGTATCGCGTTTTTTTTCCCCCTCAAACTCAAAGCGCTTTACAGTTATGAGGGGGAACGGTCAGGATTCCAACAGAAACAAACACACATCAGCCCACTTCTCAGCTCTCAAACCACTCAATCACTTTCAAAGGTCAAAAGCCTCATAATTACGGCGCAGATTCCATTTCCCTTCCACTAATGTCACTGAGCCTCAGATAAGGACGGGAGGAGACACTTTCTGTCCAGTTGGCTATTCTCTGCATTTCAATCGCAATTCAACTACAGAAAATTCAATGGCATCCATTAAAGTGGCATCCAAAAGCCTCTGTATCACATGACTATCTGCCTCCTGTGTGACCTGCCCAGAGTGGTATTCTTTCAGTCACATTACGTGGGCTGTGTTCGGATCTGAAATGTACGCTTTTATTCCTGTCGTTCCCTTCCCTTGCTTCAAGGAGGGAATCCCCGAAATGCCAGGATGAAATATGGCAGCCACACCAAGTGGGATTCAGATCCAATTTAAGAAAGGGGAGGGAGTAATTATATTCCCTCGCTCCCTTGTTTATCCTCCCTTCCACCAAGGGTATAATATGCAAGCATCCAGCAAGAAGGAAATCCCACAATGCAATGCTCCGCATGGAAAAAGTGGGCGGTCACATTTAAACTCTATGGGGTTGCACTTATATTGGTCGCGAGGGCGGTTCAGTTCCGTTTTCCGTTGTTTCTCTTGTCGATCCTCCCTTCGCAGAGCACCTGTTAATTTTGCTTGCTGCACGTCACAAGGGAATTTTGCTTGCCCACTCAAGGGAAGCAAGCAAGTGCAAGGGAATGTGTTAAATTTGATCCGAATGCAGCATTCGGACTGCAGCCTTGGTATCTGTTCTACTTTACTTCAGATCTGCTACTGCCCCGCCCCTGCCCCCCCCCCCGCCGAACACTCACGTGCGAGAAGTCGCTGTCCTCAGTGGACTTGAAGTACCAGTCCACCGAAGCAGAGGCGGGGACCTCTCCCCTCATCTTGCAGGAGATGCAGCCGAGCTTGAACCCCTTTCCCGCCACCGCCTCCGTGTCCGATTCCACCTCCACGCAGGCCGCGCGGCAAACGGGCGCTGCGGAGAAACGCAGAGACCAGGTCAGGCTCGCAAGCGACGCTATTCTCCCTGCCAGTGTGACAACATATGCACCCACTCTTTTTTTCCCCACATACATTTCAAAAACCTATAATCTATTTTTTTATATATACACAAAAAAACATAAATGATCTTAATGCTGATCGCATAGAGGATTTATTTGGAGGATTGAGCAGTTAAAAACAAAGTCCAAGTTTAATGAAGAGAGTCGTCTGCTAGGTAATTCAGACTTTAAAAATAATAAAAATTTTAAGGGATTATTCCTATTGCTCAAATTTTGCATGCTTTATGTAGACTTTTTTTTTTTTTTTTTTGCACGTTTATTTCCACTCTTGTAAACAATGTGGTTTGGTTATTAATCTTTCAGACTAGGAGTCTTCACACAAAATGATTACTGTGAATGTTACGAGGTCCCAATTCTTTAGCCCTCGACAAAAGCCTGGGAAAATCTATATCACATATTTTGAGGGGAAATAAATTGGCAGTGAGCAAGCTGAAACGTGAGTTTCATATCTGGGCATTCATTATTTCCAAATGTTTTATCTGTATTCATATATAGATGTATAAATCTATATATGTAGCAAAGTCAAATAAACAGTCATTGAATAACACACCTGTGACTCCGACAGGTTCTTTTTCACACAGCTCACTGTAGTTTGGACAGAGCCGCCTGCATCGCTCTGAACCAATGATCTTGCGCTATTTTCAACTTTGACCTCTGGAGATGTTTTTCAACCATTATAGGAAGGGGGCAGGAAACACACAGCAAATATGGTCAAGTAGCAGCAGCCAAAAGGCCAAGTAAAGCCAGTGGAAGTAAATGATCAAATGCTCTCTTCTTTTTAAATTTATGAATGCTGACTTTTTCTCAATTTTTATTATTTCTTTTTACATATTATTGAAACCTGTGAAGTACTGCTGTGTTTTTAATCGGCAGTCCACAGAATTTACAGATAAGTGGTGAGTTAACACTGACAGAGTGTGAAAGAGACAGAGGGAAGGTATTCGGACACACTGCGGCGAGAGAAAGAAGTAGAGGAGAGGAGGAGTTAAGACACGGAAAAACAGTCACGGCGGCAACTGCAGAAAGGGAAGAAGGGAAGGAAAGAGAAGGAGAGAAGGAAAGGAGGTTAACACAACACAATGTAACCACAGAGCTACTTCTACACTGGGAGAAAGAGAGAGAGAGAGAGAGAAGGAGAGAGGGGGGAAAGGGGTTAATAGTCACACTGTAGAAAGCAGAAGGGAGACAGAGAAAGAGAGAGAGAGTTAACAGTGTAGCGCACAATTGCACATGGGGCAGAGAGAGCAAGCGCACGCAAGACCGGCGCCAGCGCAAAAATCTGCTTCTAATCCAGAAAGTTGACTCTTTGAGAGAAGACAGTGACGGAACGAGGAGTCCACACTGATACACTGAGTAAGATTCGGGAGGGGCTGGAGAGGACATGGGAGTGCTGTAGCTGAGAAAGGGAGGGAGGGAGGGAGGGAGGGAGGGAGGGTGGGAGAAAGAGAGAGAGAGAGAGAGAGAGGATGAAAGAAAGAAGGGGTCAGCCCAAGAGATGCTGACGGTATTACTTCACAGTGGGGGTGGGGCGGTTGGTTGCTGGGGTAATGGGAAGGTGGGGGGGGTGAGGTGATGGTGTAACATCGCTGTTAAACTCTCTTATGAGAGAGAGAGAGGGGGAGAGAGAGAAGGGGTCAGCCCAAGAGATGCTGATGGTATTACTTCATGGTGGGGGTGGGGCGGTTGGTTGCTGGGGTAATGGGAAGGTGGGGGGGGGGTGAGGTGATGGTGTAACATCGCTGTTAAGTGAGAGAGAGTGAGGGAGAGAGAGAGAGAGAGTGAGAGAGAGTGAGGGAGAGAGAGAGAGAGAGAGAGTGAGAGAGAGTGAGGGAGAGAGAGAGAGCACAGCACACTGCCTGTGGAGCAGATGCTATTACACACCGAAACACACCTGAACAAGCGCCCAGCATGGCGGGAGGCAGAGTGAACAGGGGGAGGAACGGGCAGTGATCAAAGGAACGAGGGACGACACACTGACAAGCCACAGCGGGGATGGAGGGAGGGAGAGAGAGAGGGAGGGAGGGAGGGAGAGAGGGAGAGAGAGAGGGAGGGAGGGAGGGAGGGAGGGAGAGAGGGAGCGGAAAAAAAAGACGGGCAGAATGAGGCTCATGCACCCGGCTGGCTACTGTAAAACGTGACATTAAATTTCTTTAATGGCGGGGGAGAGCGATATCAGGTCCGTTGCGTAATTTGCGGTTGAGCGGGGGGGTGGGGGGGGGATGGGTCACGTTAAGCAACCGGATCGCATGAAATGGCAGATTGCTGATCGCTGGGAAAGCGTAAAAAAAAAGCCTTTTAATCTGCGCGCAATCAACTTATGCGTTTATGATTTTTCCCATGATGCAAAATAAAAAAAAGATATATGAAGCGAACAGGCTTTCCCCGGGCCTGTATCACCACATGCACATGTGTTAGCCCTACAGTCAAAGAGGAAACAGGAGGACCCCTGTTTGTTACGGATGAATGTCGGCTGGTACATTAGCAGGTGTGTGGGCACATGCCCCCAAAGGGAGATACACAACATTCATGCCCATTTCCCATCATGCTCCACTCCAGGGAGGGAAACTGGGCCACAGAGAAGACATATATCGCACTGTTCTGTGGAATAAACAGTGAAAATGGTGCTACAAAACACACACACACACACACACACACACACACACACACACATACATGCACACACACACACACACACACACACACACACACACACACACATACATGCACACACACACACACACACACACACACACACACACACACACACACACACACACACACACACACACACACACACATTTCTGCATTAAAGATGTCTCCCCTTTTTTCCTTCTGATTATTGAATTAAATTGGGAAACGACGGAGCACGGGGTCTTTCATTTGCCCTTGTCCTCTTACCCTTTACAGATGGCCTGCACACGTGCAGACACACACACACACACAAAGCCCTTCCTCACGTTGGCTATGCGCAGTAGGCCTATCTGACGGATTAGCCTGCTGTATGTGGCTGAACTGCAGGAGAGTTTGCAAATCCTGCGACACAGGAACGGAACGTGACGTTCGGGCAGCAATTCCCATAATTAACAGTTTAATTCTGCCCCCTTTTCCTTCTCATACTGATTCCTCCCTCTGTCTCTCTCTGTCTATCCCTCTCTCTCGCTCTGTCTCTCCCTCTCTCGCTCTGTCTCTCCCTCTCTCTCGCTCTGTCTCTCCCTCTGTCTCTCTCTGTCTATCCCTCTCTCTCGCTCTGTCTCTCCCTCTCGCTCTGTCTCTCCCTCTGTCTCTCTCTGTCTATCCCTCTCTCTCGCTCTGTCTCTCCCTCTCTCGCTCTGTCTCTCCCTCTCTCTCGCTCTGTCTCTCCCTCTGTCTCTCTCTGTCTATCCCTCTCTCGCTCTGTCTCTCCCTCTCTCTCAATGATTAAGGCTGTGCTCTGTGCTTTTTCTTCTTCAAGCTCTTAGCTCTCAGTTCCGGCTGGTTATGGAAATACGTCTTCACTGTTCCACTCCGTATGCTCATAGGAACTGCCCAAGATCCCCTTGGGGGGGGGGGGGGGGGGGTTGGGTGCTTGCAGTGATACTCGTTTAAAGATCAAGGCTGGATTTGCATCCTTTAACTGTAGCCCACAGCAAACATGGTTTATAGTACATACTCATATCCCGACGTGAAGGCTATGTACAGTATGTTGTACATTGACAAATTATAATATGTTTAGTGAAGAAATGTCTTCAGTCTGTAATTAAAGGCACATTATATTGGCAAAGTAATATCACCACCCTGGGTTAAATATTGTTAAAGTATTGGAACTGTTTTATTTTTAAAATATTTTGTTCACTTTACTTTGTCACTGCTGTTGATTCATGTATTGTATGTAAGCATACTAATCACTGAACAGTGAAGTACCAGTAGTTTGGACAATAAGCTATTTGAGATCTTATGGATTGGAAGAAGTAAACTTCTAGCTTCCAGGATTTTTACATTCTTATCATCCAGCTGTTCAGCCTTTAAAAAGAGGCAGAAATATGATCAAAATGAAACATAACTCTATTAATGCAGTTCAATAGATATCATGGAGTCCCAGTTGCCCGGATTGATCAGTAACGCTTCTGCAGTTAAATAAATAAAGTGTGGGCTTGTTGCTGTATCGACCCCTCCTCTCTGCTTGTGCTGTACAAGTGCACTGTGTCAGAGGAGGAATGTGAGAAGATGCCTTCAGATCGCTTACAGATTCAATCGCTCACTATCTCCATCACGTTCTCTCCCTCTCCCTCTCCCTCTCCCTCTCCCTCTCCCTCTCTCTCTCTCTCTCTCTCCCTCTCCCTCTCCCTCTCCCTCTCAGCTGCTCCCCTCCCCTGAGCTGAGTGGAATTAGACCTGAGCTGGACAGGAGATCAGTTGTAAATCTTGTCTCTGGCTCGCTCACCCGCCCGCCCGCACGCCCGCATCAGCGCCACCAGTGAGTTTGCTGTTACGTCATCGCACCGAGAATGTTACGTTTTTAAGCACTGTTACTGCTGAATGCATAGCCCATATGGAGCTGTTACTGCTGAATGCATAGCCCATATGGAGCTGTTACTGCTGAATGCATAGCCCATATGGAGCTGTTACTCCTGAATGCATAGCCCATATGGAGGTTTTATGGACTATGCTCCATATAGAGCCCATAAGGCGCTACATTTTGTGTTTGTGAATGACCAAATCGGGTACCCGACTCTGGTACCTGCCACCGGACAGATTTCTGCAGCCAGGAAGACCTCCATTCGGCTTGCATACCTGCACCCCATTGCCAAGCCAGCAAGCACAGCGCCCCCATTTGGCCTTTCCCAGTGCTTGAAATTGCATGGGTTGCATGTGGGGGCTCAGAAGCATGCAGCGCAGACACCCACCCTGAAAAAAAAACATCGTCCAATCACAAGCGACCATCGTTCAATCACTGGCGACCATCGTCCAATCACAGGCGACTGTGTCCGTTCACCAAAGGCAGGTGAAAACGATTAATTTTCCACTTGAACTTAAGTGACCCCTGCGCCTGTCGTTCAGTACTTCCCTCCACCCATGCATAGCGCCTATACCAGTGGCAGCGCCTGAGCTGAAAATTGAGGAGGCAGAAAACTTCCCCTTAAACTTGGTCTCAATCATTTTTTAATCAGTTTCCTTGATTAACAATAGGCTACATCAGTGTGTAATTCGCAAATTACTCATTGCCATCAAATGTAACCAGTTCTCCTCAATTAGGCTATTAGGCAAGTAATGAAATTATTTTAACTTGCATCGCAAAATCATGCACATTTTAACCAACATTATAATTGTGGATACATGTGCTCTTCGTTCTCCGCACTCTAATTCCAAAAATATTAATGGAAATTAAAACGATCTTAAAGCTCAGCTTTTGTTAGATTCTTTTTATTGCAGGTTGTGCTTTTTTCGTAAAGTGTACTTTTCCGTTTAATCTCCCTAACATGATGTGAAGAATGAAGCTGTGTCTTCACCTGCAAATGGATTATTCAGATCATTGGCACACTTGTTAATCAAAGAAAATGATTGAAAAAAAGATTAGGACAAATAATCAGTTTAAAGGGAAGTTTTCTGCCTCCTCAATTTTCAGCTCAGGATCCGCCACTGGCCTATACGTACGTCTGGCCGTCTGCATCGTAAATATCTGCTGGTGGGATTTCTGCGCTTGTCTGCCGGCTATCGTTTATGGCGGTATAATCCCATCTGAGTGACACAGCTGCTGTCCTTCAGAGCCATGACCCTGCGAGATATATGGGACTCTCCATCTCCTGAGCCTCGCTGCCAATGGCAAAGGCCAAACTCCCCTGCAATCGGTCTGGCTACGCCAGTGAATTCGTTAGCGGACCTTTTTCGAAGATGGCAGCTCGTTTTGATACCTGCTCTCTGACGGCACCCAGCGCCTATTTCCCAGCACCCCTTGGGCTCTTGCCCGCAGTCAGAAGACTTAACCCTTTAAGGCGTGAGATCAGAAATATGTGATTAGAATGTTAACTGAACGTTCTAATGCTGATATAACGATCACTACTGAAAGCCACGGAGTTCTAGAACACTGACTTAGAATTTTGACAAAGCATTCCACAAAACCTACTCTTAAAAGGTGTTTTTAAACCCACTCTTCCAAGGTTTTTAAAGGCCTGCGTATCTGCTCTTGTGCTTTCCTGCCTGTCCTTTCTTTCATTTCTTGCCTCTCTGTGCTTGATTGACTGACATCGGCGTGCTCCCGGTGACGTCTGCTTCTCCCGTAGAAAAAAGGATCCACCGGTCGGGGCTGGCTTTCTGAAACTGGATTCAGCTGTTACACAAGTGCAGTTACCCTCATCACTTCCTCTTCTCTCACTCTCTCTGATTCTGATTCTGATTCCCCCCCCCCACCCCCCCCCCCCCCCGGATATATGGATCCATCGTCAAATGGGCGTGGCCACTTACACACTGCATTGCAGACGCTGGAGCCAATTGCATTACTCAACAAAAGAAAATGTACACATGAATTGCAGTTAAAAACACCCGCGTACCAAACCCAGCTTGATGGAAAACGCCCTTTTCCAGCGAGTGACACTAGAGGACTACGATAAAAGCTACAAACGGACAGAGGAGTGTAAACACGCACACACACACACACACACACACACACAACTGACACCATTTCAAAGACAAATAGCAGTTCGACAGCCCGCCCACACTGCTATAACTGAAACACACAATACAGCGGTGGTGTGCACATAGTGTGTATGCTGGGGGTTGTGGCCTGTTTCTAGGCTCTGTCCCGGCACAGTCGATGGATGACTACTTTACCTCCAAACTGCCCCCTACTTTACCGTACACAAAAATGTACATACATACGTAAACATACAGTACACATGCATAAATTGACACTTATGCATGTGTAATGCATACATACATACATACATACATATTCATCACAAACATACATTCTTACATGCGCACATATACATAGACATATAAATGTATATCTTGTATGCTTATATACTTACACACACTGATATACACATATACGTATATGCATACATACTTACACACACTGATATACACATATACGTATATGCATACATACTTACACACACTGATATACACATATACGTATGCATACATACTTACACACACTGATATACACATATACGTATATGCATACATACTTACACACACTGATATACACATATACGTATGCATACATACTTACACACACTGACATACGCATATACGTATGCATACATACTTACACACACTGATATACACATATACGTATGCATACATACTTACACACACTGATATACACATATACGTATGCATACATACTTAAACACACTGATATACACATATACGTATGCATACATACTTACACACACTGATATACACATATACGTATGCATACATACTTAAACACACATACACATATACGTATGCATACATACTTAAACACACATACACATATACGTATATGCATACATACTTAAACACACATGCACATACACATATTCTTACACACATATTAGGGACCACCAAGCGGGGACGCCATGTTGGTCTTGTGTACTGACGTGAGTCTCCTTGTGCTCTGCACTCCAATCTACCTGCACGGACTCTTCCCTGCATGTTCTACCACACGGCTACACGTCATACAGGCAAGAGCAGCTGCTTTAGCATTTCACTGTGTGGCCCCCTCCCCCCAGTACACACACACACACACACACACACACACACACACACACACACACACACACACACACACACACACACACACACACCACACACACACACAACACAACATACACACAACAAAAACACATGCTACACATACACACACAAGCTACACTTACACACAACACAAAACACATGCTACACACACACACACACACACACGCATATACACACAAGCTACAATGACACAAACACCACACATACACACAACACTAAATGCATGCTACACTTACACACACAACACAAAGCACATGCTACTCACACTCACACACATGCCACAGATGTATGCAGCATACACACATACAAATACACACACTTAGCACATAAAGGCTACACACACACACACACACACACACACACACACACACACACACACACACACACACACACACACAAACCATGTGTAACTCTTCACATTGGTGAACACCAGCTAATGACGACAGCGGCCAATCACACCACAGAGCCACCGTAGGTAACATGCATTTCCCCTTAGCTTCCCGTACATTGTTCATTGCAGTACGATCAACATGTTCTGTGCAACATTTGGCCATGAGATGAATGACAGCTTTAAGGCAGTGAATACGCGTGGATAGGGTTCATTGTGAAACCGTACACAACCATGTTTCTTTTTTTCTCATCACAATGACACAATTTCTCAGCTAAGAGATTATGTACACACCAGACCTTGACGACACTCCACCAAGCCCGTTCCCTTACTGCCCAAAGGCACAGAGAGAGAGAGAGAGAGAGAGAGAGAGAGAGAGAGGGGGACTGTCCCGCCACCAATCCGCTGGCTAGTCCGTCACATGGTACAAATCGGGGGGCTCCGGTTCCGCCGGCGCGAGCCACAAACGTGGGGCGGCAGTGCTAGCGCGAGGGGACCACTCACCGCGCAGGCCGCAGGCCAGGACAGAGGCCAGCAGCAGCCGGAGCGTAGTCATGGCGACGGTCAGCGCGAAGCCCGTCTCCTCTGACGGACGCGGGACACCTTCGGCCCGCTGCTCGGGTTTAGAGCTCCTTGGTTCAACCACAGGGAGGGAGAGGGGGGACGGGACGGGACGGGGGTTGGGTTGGGGGAGGGGGAAAAGACACCAAAAAAAGCCTGGAGGTTGAAGCGTTAAATGTGGACACAGGGAGCACCTGGTGTGAGAACAGCTGAGCCACGGGGGTCTTCTCGTCCTTATGCCATAAATCGGTATTGGGTCCTTGCCCTGATCAGCCTGGGTGTATAGGCCTATCACCCTAGGCCTGCTATTGAAAGGAAGTATGTTCTATAGGATGCAAAACTCCTCCTCAGTGAGTGCCACTTTAACGAGATGTGCACCAAACCTACCACTGAAGTCCAGGCACGGTGTATTTGATTACAGTTTGTAAAACGAACATGGGAGGAGCCTCGAGTTTCAAGCACAAATTGTCCTCAAGGTCTTTCTTCTTCTATTTAAAAACCTACAGGCACGAGGCGCAGCCGCGGGGCACTCCTTTGCTTGCCAGGGTTGGCGGCTTGAGCGTTTCTGAAACGTCACGTTCTGTACGCCTTTCCCAAACGAAGGTCGAACATTTGCTCAGCTGGAGAGTTTGGTTTACGGAAGACGGTATGCGGCTCGATAGAAAGAATAGAACGCGACTGAGATGCTGGGTTGATATTGTTAGTGTGTGAAGATTATCCCGCAAAACAGGAGGAAGACATCACGCAAAAGGCTGTCGATTTGGAGAACTGTGTTGCGGACCTGGTCAATGAAGTGTAACAAAAAAACGTGTTTCTCAGAACATTCCTTAAGCATTTACAGGAATTGATATGCAATTTCGAACAAATCACTCAATAGGCGGGAAGTGCTAACGTCATAGTTATTTCAAAGCGACGACGAGGAAGTCATTGGCTCTTTCTTTTTTCTCGTCTTTGGCTGTATCAATCACAGTTCAAACATGACAATCGTATTGCTTTTTTAAAACTTATGCTATTGCTCTTATTATATGAGATATAACACGTATCAAAATTATGCTTGTCCCTCTCTTAAAACATTCACAATTAAAATTGGCTAGAATAATATAGAGTCTGTTAGATTGTGCGAATATGTCTAAATAGATTGCGTCTTGTTTATTATTCACTGGATAAATTAGATTTTTATTTACTTTATAAAAAATAAAATAGGCCTATGTGCAATAATCTAAGGCAAAATAATTAGCGTTGAAAAATAAATACTCCAAAATTACTTGAGCAAGATTACAGGTGTTTTGTTCAATTCACGAGTATATGCCGTTCATATAGCCTAGTAAATGGCAGGTTTCTCATTCGCATGCAAATTATGTTGTTCATTCACATTTACTTTGCTCGGTTGCACAAATAACAATAGGCTACGGCTTTACAGCCATGTAAATGGTGCTGATTATAATATAAACAGCTGTTTTACAATCGACAGAGACACCAAAACATAAAGCAGGCTACAAAAAGTATCGCATTGACAGGCAATGCAGTCCACCTCCTACAGCAACATCATTCATGGAAATTGACGGTTCTAACGTAACCTACTTGGTTCTCAACGCATGCAGTTAAATCTCACGGTCTTTGCTTCTTTTCAGACAGCCACAGCCACAAACCTAAAAATACGTAGGCTAGCAAGAAATTTCTCAAGGAGAAAGGTAGCCTAAATGGAATTACACAATGGGATTTTATCCAAATATCTGGTCCGTTGTCCTATCTCCTTTCTATTTGGTCAATTTCTGATTTTTTTCATAATAAACCTTTTCCTACACAAAATGTCGCACAGACTATCGATATATAGGCTACATAACCGATTATTCTTTTTGGTGCGTGTATCCTCTTCTGTCTTCGTCTGGTGTGTGATCTTTTTCTTGTAGGCACCGAGCTCCCACGTTCACTGCGGTAAAGCGAAGACCATCTTCCTTTTGCACAGTCGGCTCCCGGTAAGGTAACCGCATAAGCCCGTCCGTGACCAACCTCGTTCGGGGGTGAATGCACTGGCCAGCACAGGAAAGACAGCAAATCAAACTAAAAATGCACTTGCCGACTGCCGCAGTGTAGCCTATTTGGTAAAAAGATACGCGAGCGCTTAGCCGACAGTGTTTTTTTCCTTTGGAGAAGAGAGTCGTCTGCAGGTTAAAGGTAGGATAAAAGGCAGTCATGCATGCAAAAAAATGTGTCGGCGAAATTGCATAGCCTACACGAATAGTGCAGCGTCTATTCAGCCTTTAGGATAGGGAGAGAGATTGGGGGAGGGAGTCGGGAGTGATGCATTGCAGTAGAGGGGAGGGAGAGGACCAAACGTGCATGCGATTGTAAGTTGTTATGGCAACGATGGTTTAATGTATGGCTCGCACACAATTTAAAATAAATAGCGTTCACAAAAATCTAGTTTTTGTTTGTTGTAGCTACTATGTAGCCTACAGGGTTAAACACAGAACTTGCGTAATGTAGGCTACATGGTAGGCAATGCCTGAAAAGTGGACATGTTCTCTTTTATTCGAACGCGAATCAATACAATAATCTGTGCTAACAGCTGGGTAGCTTTAAAACGACACAGCAAGAATAAAGCCGGTTTTAAACAAGACTGAAAGCAACTAGGCTAATCCCAGTGCACGTGTCTGAATGCACTTTTTGATGAAGGTGGGTAAAATTGTGACTGTGAGCACTGACAAAATAACGCACCGTCTGTGATGGTTTTCCTAAGGACATTTCAATATAACACAACATAAACTCCGCATAGATACACAGTGCAGTTCTGATTGGTCAGAATCTGTCCTCAGAACTACAAACTATTCATTTAACATGATGTAGGCTAATATTCGATGTACATATTCAACGAATATTTTACATCTAATTGTTATATATAAATAACTTACAAAGCAGCAATTTTATTGTCGTCTGTATACAGACCATAGACTGGTACAGACTGATTTTCAACTGGTGAACCGGGGCGTGAGTGTGCTTGTGTCGACGGCGTTAATTCGTCTTCTCAACGCGGACCAGGTGAACCAATGCTCTAACGACATGTCCGTGGTGAGCCCTAGAGATTATTGTCTCTGAAGTATATTTACAAAAAATAAAATAAAATTAGTTATCTGGAACTCTCTTTCTGTCTGTCTCGTTCTGTCGTCTCGCTCTCTCAGGTTTTCTTTTGTAGTTTATTTATTTTGTTTCATTAGTTGACTGCCATTTGAAAGCTTTAAAAAAGCGTGACCACACAGTGACCTCCTGGTTCTTTGTCACGTCCGTTTGCCACGCCTGTTTTGACATTAGCTGAGTTTCTAAAGGAAGTTATTTCAAGTGCCTCTTGAGCTAAAATTACCCTGTAAATCATTTGTGTGTTGTATTATGAGGCGGCTTTCGGCTTCAGCTTTCTGCTTTGGCCAATGTGTTGAAAGGATATTTGGGGAAAGCATGATGATGATAATATAACAATAATAATAATAATAATAATTTTTTTTTTTTTTTTTTAAACATGAGGACACATGGCATGGATGAATACACATAAATACATGCTTCCCCACCATCTTTAGATGTAGATCTTATTTGATTGAAATGCTACCTCTGGTTCTAAATAAATTAATAATAAAAGGGTTCATGGAGCAAGCATTACCATGACATCCTTGTGACGCCAGACAGTATTGTGAGGTCCACCTCTTCCTCTCATATACAGACATCTGTCATAGTCATCTAGTCTAAATTAACAGCTGTGTTCATCGTCCCCAGAGGTGATAAGGGATCCTAATTAAGATTATGGAAACTTCCTCCCTCATCTCTCAAGGTCAGAAACATAACCATGATGACGGCGGCACTTAGATAAACATGCAAGTAGGCAGCCCTGTGGAACCTTACCCAGAATTCCCCAGTCATGCAGTGTGCCCAAATTCTATCCAATGCTATAGTCGTGCACAGGCCGTGACGCGAGTCCATTCAACGCATTCAACATTCAGTTGCTAGAAAGAGCAAATCTCTCAATGTCATTATTATGTCTTAGCCGGGAACTGATCCAGACCTGGATGCACCACAGAAAACAAAGCCCATTTACTTTTTTTCCCCTCATTTTTATTACAGAAATAATTTGTAAAGTTAATGTCTTTACTCATATGCATGTTTTATAATAGCGTGGCAGGAACAGTGTGCTCCAGGCAGAAATAGCCGCTCAGATCCCTACAGTCAAGCCGGAAAGTCTGCACACCCCTTTCACCTTCTCCACGTTTTATTACGTTACAGACTTATACTACTATAGATTGAGTTCATTTTTTGCCTCAAACATCTACACTCAATAGCCAATAATGACGAAGTGAAAACAGGTTTTTAG
The DNA here is from genome assembly GCA_029718625.1 of Synaphobranchus kaupii. Taxonomy (NCBI): domain Eukaryota; kingdom Metazoa; phylum Chordata; class Actinopteri; order Anguilliformes; family Synaphobranchidae; genus Synaphobranchus; species Synaphobranchus kaupii. Next base: position 2,181,866 of record CM056399.1, read on the forward strand.
AAAATATGCAATTTTATTTTTCTGACAAAAATAGGTTATTTAGGGGTTACATATCTGTACACACCCTTAGCCTAATACTTGGTTGCTGCACCTTTGGCAGCGATTACAGCTTCAAGGCGTCTTGGGAAAGAAGCTACGAGCTTGGCACACTTGTTTCTGGACATTTTTGCCCATTCCTCTTGGCATATCCTTGCAAGCTCCGTCAGGTTGGATGGGGAGCGTCGGTACACAGCCATTTTCAGCTCTTTCCACAGTTGTTCAATTGGATTCAGGTCTGGGCTCTGGCTGGGCCACTCAAGGACATGCACAGACTTTCTCCGAAGCCACTCCTTTGTTCTCTTGGCTGTGTGCTTCGGGTCGTTGTCATGTTGGAAGGTAAACCTGGAGGTCCAGAGTGCTCTGGAGCAGGTTTTCTTCAAGGATCTCTGTGTACTTAGCTGCATTAATCTTTCCCTCTATCAGGACTAGTCGCCCCGTTCCCGCTGCTGAAAAACATCCCCACATCATGATGCTGCCACCGCCATGCTTCACTGTAGGGATGGTATTAGCCAGGTGATGAGCGGTGCCTGGTTTCCTCCAGACGTGACGCTTGGTATTCAGGCCAAAAAGTTCAATTTTGGTTTCATCAGACCAGAGAATCTTGATTCTCATGGTTTGAGAGTCCTCTAGATGCCTTTTGGCAAACTCCAAGCGGGCTGTGATGTGCCTTTTACTAAGGAGGGGCTTCCGTCTGGCCACTCTACCATAAAGGCCTGATTGGTGGAGTGCTGCCTGGATGGTTGATCTTCTGAAAGGTTCTCCCATCTCCACAAGGATACGCTGGAGCTCTGTCAGAGCGACCCTCGGGTTCCTGCTCACCTCCCTGGCCAAGGCCCGTCTTCCCCGATTGCTCAGTTTGGCCGGGCGGCCAGGTCTAGGAAGATTCTTGGTGGTTCCAAACTTCTTCCATTTACAAATGATGGTGGCCACTGTGCTCTTTGGGACCTGTAAAGCTGCAGAGATGTTTCCGTACCCTTCTCCAGATCTATGCCTTGACACAATCCTGTTTCTGAGGTCTGCAGATAATTCCTTTGACCCCATGGCTTGGAGTTTGCTCTGACATGCACTGTCAACTGTGGGACCTTATATAGGCAGGTGTTGGCAATCCCCAATCATGTCCAATCAATTGAATTTATCACAGGTGGACTCCAATTAAGTTGTAGAAACATCTCAAGCAGTATCAGTGGAAATAAAATGCACCTCAGCTCACTTTTGGGTGTCAGGGTGTGTACACTTGTGTACATATGATATTTAACATTTTGATTTTTAATAAATTAGCACAAATGTCTAAAAACCTGTTTTCACTTTGTCATTATGGGCTATTTTGTGTAGAATTTTGCTACAAAAAATGAACTCAATCTATTGTAGAATATGTCTGTAACGTAATAAAACGTGGAGAAGGTGAAAGGGGTGTGCAGACTTTCCGGCTTGACTGTATATTGAGTTCAGTGTATCTGTCAGCATTATCTGCTTCTGTAACTTTATTTGACTTTAAGATTTCTTTCCATGATAAGACAACCTTCACCTTCCTTGAATGTTCCTCATCAGTATTTTACGCATTAAATTTTATCCAAAGAAATACCAAAACAAGCCTTCATTTCAAGTCAAATGACACTTTATTTATTATCCTTTTGTAGGGAAATTCATTTTGGTGCCATTTCCATTCCTGAAACAAAACAATCACCATATACAACACAACATACAGAAAATATATAAAATGCAAAAATATCACATCAGCACTAATTTAATTCCTGTTGTAAAACCCTGTAGCTGAATGAGTGAATGAGTCCCCAGATCTCCTTGTGCATATTTTGTGTTGCATAGGGGACTGACAGTACCTGTCTATTTTTATTGCATACTTTGATATCACCAAAATGACAAATGACTTTATTGCATACTTTGATATCACCGAAATGACCTATCAGCTTCAATTTGTGTTTACCTTGACATCACATAAAAATAGACATAATGTAATACTGTTTTGCTGTGCATTTTTATAAAAGTGTTCATTTAAAACATTGAGTTGTCTTAAAGTAAAATGTTGCTGCTTTTCCTTAAATTTTGAAGTTGTGCAGGTTCTAAAGTTTCGTTCATCATCAAAACTTTTATTTATCTTATGACATGTTAACAAAATTAATTAAAATTAAAGTAATCTATTGTTTTTTTTGTTTTGTTGTTGTTGTTTTAAAATATTTTGAACTGTTTTTGAAATGTTGAAGGGTCCCCAGAAGTGCAGTTTCATATTGAACCCTTTTAAAAACTATTTTGGTGATACAGCGTTTTTCTAATAAGTTGTATATAAATAAATAATAAATTGCACATAGATTATGTCTTTTGTATGTGACATAAAGAAATGACACAATCCAACACGAAATTTTTGGAGAGTTCAATGTCATACTGGAATGTTTTTAGCTCTGCAGAAACCGATTTGGAATTAGTCTTTTTTTGGCCTTGTTACTACTCAATGTGTACCACTAGGGGGAGCGATGTCTCATTTTCAAAGTGGCAGGCAGCAGCGCCCATTTCATTACTGTAAACGGCAATATTACACATTAAGTTATCTGGTCGGAATTCAGTTAAAGCGAGCACTGACTGCAGAACTGTGGGACTGACGATGAGTAATGAAGCTAACGTCATTTCCACGTGTCTGAATCCAGTTCTCCAGCAGCTAATCGCTTTCTGCCAAATTAAAAATAAACTTTTTAAACGATAGCCTACATAACAGTATTATTATTTTCATTTGGTTATACAACTATAAGGCACACTGTGTATTTGTAAACAAACAATTATAATAACCAGTCTTGCTCATTAATATTTAAATATATATGTAGTCCTGTTGCTAATGTGTATCTACTTTAAATGTAAAAACATAAACCTTTTAGAAAAAAAAGTCAAAGACAGTTATAGCATTAGCTAGACAAACAGTTAAGTTGGTGTCAGTAGCCTATTGTGAGTCATGATCATGTTTTGTTATAAAAAATGCTTCGCAGAAGTTGCGAACCAGCAGACTGATGGCTAATTCTCTCCACAGTAACAGTACTTTAGACAAGTCTTCCTAGAGTGTGTGAGAGTAGCCAGGAGCAATGCAAACAAATCAATCCTCGCTTAAGTCAATTCAGGGAAACAACCGTAGGTGATTCTGGCTAATTTAGCATTGCTGTCCTGTGAGCTAAACAATCAGAGGCAGGGGAAGGAAGGCCTTCAACTGTTGAATGGAACATCATTTTTAAGGTCTCGCCCCCACATGCCTGCCTTGTTCCGAAATTGAGTCAAAAGCTGAAGATCACAGACTTTACTCAGGGATATGATTTCATTATTTCCACGGTTGGACTGAGAGTGTTTCCCGCTACTTCAGCCTAGCTTAGTGAGTAAAGCAAGCCATCGAAGCGGCTACCTGCATCTCCCTGCATTTGATCGATGAAAAAATCTGGCAGATTTAACGCAATACAAATGTAATTAAGATTATGGAAAGTGCATGCGATCTTTGGACATCCTCGACTGATGTCAGTGGTCGGAAAGGCCCGCGCAATAAAATGTTCAATGTAAAAGTGACTCATCGCAGAGTAGCAGTTTAAAGTTTAGCAGTTTTTTGTGTCCATTTTGGATGCGTCAAAACCCTGTTAGAAGCCAAGGCTTCCTTCCAGTAGGTGCAGAATAGATAGAGGCGTCAGTTAGCATCACCTTTCTGAATAACCCCTTCCCCCTCTACATCTGCGTCTCATGATGAAGAGTGCTGTGAGGAAGATGACAAAAACAATGAAGGGTATGAGGATGATGGCGGCGTAGAGGAAGACCGGCTCAGGGAGCTCTGTAACACGGGAAAAAACACAGACACGTTTAGTGCCACAGGCCACAAGCCTGGAAATAGCACAGACATGCATGCTAAATTCCCAATCTACCGTGTCAAACAGCACAAGAGTAGCCTAGAAAATATAACACAGACACTCTGTAGAGATCATAATCTACGGTGCTACCTACCATAAGTAGGGCTTTTAGCTTGTTTTGTGCTATTTCTGCATTTACATTTAGAAAAATGCTTAAAAAAGGTAAACATGCATCTTTGTCTCCTGGCTCAACGAACACGTTAAATGCAAGGAAAAAATTGATTTCACAGTGTGGAGCAGCGTAACTGGATTGGCCTAACCATGTATTTTGCCGGGTGACCTTCATATATGAAGCTTGCCATGATCCCCATCATGACATGACATCAATGAAATCATGTGACTTTGATCATGTAGTTTCTCTGCAAGAACCTAGTTACAATTATTTTGATTGGCTCTTGACAGAGCAGGAAATAAACATGTCAAAGCTTAGTTGTCCCACATTACCTGTGCTAAAACCGGACTCACGTGGGATGTAGTAGGTCTGGCTCTGGATCAAATCAGAGCTGTGTTTGAGACGGCACTCGTACTGCACGCCGTGGAGGATGGGGACGTGAAGGGACAACGTGACGTGAGGGCTGTGGGTGTGGTTTTGGACACTGAGAACCTCCGCGCCTTCCTGGAGCACGCTCAGACGGAAGCCGGAGTCCGGAGACACTTTGACGGAGCACAACAGGTTGCTCACCATCCCCGGGGCGAGGTCAAAGGTCATAGAATCTGGGGTATACACACACAAACACACACACACACACACCACACACACACACACACACACAAACACAGACACATGCACACACATACACATGCACACACACAAAAACACACGCGCACCGCACACACACACACACACACAAACACACACAGAGATGCATGGAAAGGGTGAAAGTAAGTTTGCTACATATTCCAAATTGTGGTTTGCGAGTTTCACTGTGTTGCAATCTATCACATTGAAATTCCCCAACCGCAATTTGTAATTTCCAATCTGAATTTTAGGCCCCATCGCTGTGAGATCCCTGTTAGTTACGGAGTGATTTGAGTGTGATGGCTGCAGAGCCACAGGGTCTTTCTGCCTTTAGTTGTTACTCAGGTCTTGACTGATCTGTCGAGGCTGTTAACTGACCTCACTGGGCTTCCTATAGGTCTGAAGCGGTTGCTGGTAAAAATGACCAGCAGACCCTGCAGCTCCACAGGGCCACGGATGGGCACCCCTGTTCTAGACTCATGGTTAAGTAACAGTAGTCATGTGCAGGGCGGCCAGGTGAAATTCCCTGGCCGAGGACATATTATTATATTAGTCCCAATGATCTGTGAAGTTGAGGTAAATACTCTTGTCCTAGGCCCGACAGCGGCCCTGTGCATATACATGATCAGCCTGGTTCTAGTAAGCTACTGTTACTACTAACATTACTACATAACTACTAAGAGCGTTGAATGCATCTAAGACCGCTAAAGATCAGACTCAGTGCCCAGGACAATTCGGTGGCAGTGTATTATGCCAGGAAGTAGTAGTAGTTTTTTCTTACCACCATGAGTGTTTTTCTTCCCACTAGGGAGTTTTTTTTTTTTACCTCATTTGCTGTTTTGGGGGTTCAGGCCTGGTTTCTCTGTACAGCGTCTTTGTGACAGTTCTCTATAAAAAAGCGCTATACAAATAGAATTTTATTCAATTTTAATTAAATAGAATAGTATTGCGCTTACAACTGAGAGTTTGATACTAAACTTCCATTGTGCCCTTGATTAATCCGATTGTTTTTCTCCAGTAAATGTGCAGCTCTGCCAATGGAGGATCGTATATTAAATACACATAAGCTGTGTCAGCGTCTCTCTTGGTGAGAGTGCCAAAATGCCCAAATGTATAAATGCTAATTACCATAGAGTAAGAGCAAAACTCCTGTTCCTCTCTTCCTTTCGGCGTCCCCCGGTATTTCGTACGACAGGAGACAGTGGTACGTATGCCTGTCCGTCCAGCTGGCACGCAGCATAACCACGGACTTGACCTCTGAGGTCACGCTGCTGTCGAGGGCCACGACCCGACCCTCGTACTCCGGAGGAGCTTGGGAGGGCGGGTAGACGTACAGGTCCTCCTCATTTGGCCCAACGTAGTACCAGTACAGGATGACCCCAGTCACCCCCTGGTCAGGCGTGTGGGAGAACCTGCAGGCCAGAGTGGCATTGCCATGCAGCTGGGACACCACCACACTCGGGCTCTGAGTTACTGTAATCTGACCCGAGAGTCCTGAGGGAAGAGGAACACATCAGCGTCATCAATTCACCGAACGCTTCCTTTCGTCCTGGGCTGTGTTCCCCAATTAAAAAAATACATCCGGTCTTCTCCTCCTGTAGCCTTACTAGTGACTTGGAAGGGGTTAACTGGCTGCCACAGGAGGGAATTGTTTAAAAAAAATTAGGAAGGGAACGTGATCCACAGTTAATTTAACAGCGATAGAACAATTGAACAATAAAATTTAAATAATAATGTTAATTACAACAATAAACATTAAGGGAAGGTGTATTATAGCTATTGCAAGTAGGGGTTAGAAAAAAGAAATTGTGTTTTTTTCTGTTTCAGTCTCATCGGTTGAGAGGATGTGTCCTATCACAGAGCGCAGACACACTTTTCCCTTTGCATGAGAACAGGAACGGTTGTATGGAAAAGGCTCAACTCAACTCAACTCAACAACTTAACTCAACTCAATTCAACTCAACTCAACTCAACTCAACTCAACTCAACTCAACTCAACTCAACTCAACTCAACTCAACTCAACTTAACTTAACTTAACGGCTTCCTAGGAATATGCTGCATAGACTCACCCTGGAGCAGAAGCAGCAGCACACTCAGACTGAGCCACATGGATCCGTGAGGACACACAGCCATGTCCTCTTGTCCTCTCACACCTGACGATCCTCTGATTATCCTCTGAGCTAAAACTGCAAAAAGTACACACTTTGTTCAGAGTCGGCAAAAACACAAAGAGAGGTGTGCCTGTGATCGTGTCCCTACCCCTTTCCTAAATCTATACCACACCCACCAACGCAGATCTGTTTTCTGTGCATTGTTTTAGCTCATTTCTATAATTTTTTTGTGAAAAGTAGCTATTGCTATTGTTCAAAAATACTTAAAATATCTAGTACAGGGATACTGGGCTATGGGTCCCAGATAGTAAATCTTTCAAGGCTATTCAAATGCACAAATTCCTGAAATGAAGTTCCTTAAAAATATTTGAATATGTTGAAATATTTATGCAGTATCTGTAATACACTATAACTATAAATATAATTTTAGTGGACATTGTTCAACTATGATCTTGAATTTAAAACAGGTCAAACTTGTTTTCATCAGTAAAATAAATATTTCCTACAAAATTATTTTTTTGTTTCAGATTTTGAAAATTGATTAATTTAATCATTAAATTGAATCTAATTAAATCATCAACACTGATATTCTCCACATTTGTAACTCTCTCTCGCGCTAAGAGTATCTGAGTATCAATTGTAATGAGTGATTGTAATGTATTTAATGTAATGTAATTAATCAACACTTTAGTCGAACAGTTTTTGAAAGACATTAATTGGGTTTATTTTTATACATATTAACAGCATGCTACATTCACCATGTTGCAATATAAGCAACACACATACTACATGTACATAGACATATACTACAAAAAAAACCCTCCATAGCACAAACAGCCAGTTGATCTCTTTTTCACTCTGCAATCTGCCAGCTGAGTTGTCATAGTGACTGTGCCATAAGATGGGGCGGCTGCTGTATCAGCAGGCCGCAGGCACCCAGTCAGCCAGAGGAGGCGCTGCTGAGGCTCTCCTGAAAGTTTCCCCTGCCGAATCAAACCCCGATTTAGACACTGGCTAAATTATGTCACAGTCAGTGTTTTCTTGATCCAAGAATGATCTTTTTTTTACTATATGTGTCATGGTTTTTGACGCCTTTTCCCCATGCGGTCGTTTTCCTCAGTCGCCACGCGTGGGCTCTGTTCTTTTAGTGGGGCGGCAGTGTAGTATAATGGTTAAGGAACTGGCCTTGTAACCGAAAGGTTGCAGGTTCGATTCCCAGGTAGGACACTGCCGTTGTACCCTTGAGCAAGGTACTTAACCTGAATCGCTTCAGTGTATAAATGGATAATATGTAAAAAGTTGTGTAAGTCGCTCTGGATAAGAGCGTCTGCTAAATGCCTGCAATTGAATTGAATTGAATTGAATAGTGGAGTTTTGCTCCGCCTCTTCTCTTTTGCGGAGTTCTCTCATCAGCGTCCACACGTGTGCATGGTTGCCTGAGAGCTACATAAGCCCCCGTTTCCTACTTCCGGGGCTTCTGTATTATTTTGCACTGTTTGGTATTCAGTGTTTGTTTTTTGTGCCATTATGCCTGTTCTTACGCTTCTCGTTACGAGGCAGGGCGTTTATTCTTTCTGGCTCTTCTTTAGTCACTCGTAGAAGTATGGGACCGCAGTTCTCTGCTCCATTCGCCTCCTGATGGTCTCTCCGTACTGAGACACCGGGCGTTCGTGCTCCTACTTAGTTACTTAGCTCATAGAAGTATAGGGCAGCAGTTCTTTGTTCCTTTCGCCTTGTTTGGTTTTTTCCTATTGAGAAACCAGGCGTTTGAGCTTCTACTCAATTGCGTGTGACAGTGAGCCGGTTGGTAGCATCGGTCATTTAGTTCCCTGTTTTGTCTCTCCTTCTCGTGGGTTACGTTCCCCGTACTGTGAGTCAGGGCGTTTATTCAGTTTTTTTCATGTGTTGCGTGTTGCTCTGGTGCCGGTATATGTAGGACTCGGAGACTGCTTTATTTCCACCATGTAGCGAGCAGTTCTCACTCCGTTTAGAGCGAGGGAGTTATTTTCACACATCGTCTCCTCTCTTTTACCCGCTCTAATTTCTGTCCCTTTCTTATTTTACCGCCTAGGCATTCGTCCACGCACACTTCCTTCTCCTTCCCTTAATTACGGGGTTTCCCGTCTTATTGGCTCATTGAGCTTATTGAATCCCCTCGCTGCGTGTGGTCCCTTCGAACCTCACACTTCGTGTCCCCATTACAATATGAGGTCATTTTTTGTGCTTGATTACAACTATCATTTTGTTGTACAAAAAGGTGCTGCCTTTGGCCATCTTGATAGCGTGCCAACTGTATTGTAAACCTATGTAATTGTATTGTAAACCTATGTAACTGTATTGTAAACCTATGTAATTGTATTGTAGGGAATTGCAATTTGCGTTAAATACACAGTTCATGAGAACAAATATTGACTTACAAATACAATTACAAATTACATATGATAAGAAATTAATTCTGTCAGAATGTAATAAGCAAAGGAAATCACCGATGATGCAAACAGGAAGCTGCCAGAGCGGTTCTAGAAACATAAATACTGAGAAAGCTCCAGATAGTTCCACAGAATTTACAAAAACAAATCCCCCCGGGGGATGACGTAATACATGACCTTTATCTTTATAAACGTATACAGCACCAGTCAAAAGTTTGGACACACCTATTTGAAGGGTTTCTTCTCCTGACTTATTTGGTTGTCTTGGGATTTAGCTCTGCTTGATTTGTTCAAAATGTTCAGTGTGTATTGATATAGTGATATTTCCCTCTAATACAGCACATTTGGGGCCTGGTTTACTAAGACTTTAAGCATGTGCAAAACCTTTTAGCACACGCAAAACTAATAACGCAACCAATGATTGGTGCAAACCATGACACATTTGGTATTTTGCATGTTGTAAAGGGTTGTAAAAGGTTTTGCACATTCTAAAGGTCTTTGTACAGTAAATCAGGCCCTTGAAGTCTGTCAGAATCATGTAAACTCAAATACATTTGAATAAAAGTTAAATTAACACTTAACATTTGTCTTTGTTGCATTTATATTTTACATTTTAGGCAGTTAGCTAACACTCTTATCCAGGTGACTTACAATGAAGGAAAGGCCTAGATTTGCAAAATGCCAACATTCCAATGAGATGCACAGAAGCTCAAACTAGCCATATTGGGACTGAGAGTAAATCAGCTTTGCCCTTTTCCCCCACACAGAATCACCAACTGAGCTGAGGAGGTCATCAGGACTGGAATTAATTGGAGAAGACATCAACATGCTGCAAACGTCACGCTGAATATTTTATACCTTAATCCATTTTGCAGTTACTGGACACTTTCCCTAGGGAATGAATAATAATGTTCTGGCACAAACTTAAAAAAGGTGCATGAAAAAATGGACAAAAATTGAATAGGAATTTTTCAGCCGCTCTTGGAGGGCAAAGTTAGCAAGTTACAAAATATATTTATTATAAAACATTTTAAACATTTTCCATAGCTCTCCAGGAGTATCTGAAAGTGTTGTCTTCCGTTTTTTGGCCACTTTCTGTAGAAATCACCAGAAGGAAAGGTCATCACACAGCAATGGGGAACAGAAAGCATAGAAAAGGGAAATCCACACGCTATGGGGAAATCTCAGCCCCACAAACAGTGCTCTCTCTAGCCAGACCTTTGGGTGGGCTTGCCACCTGAGAAACTACTCTGGAGGTATAAACCAATAGAACTGAGAGCTTCCGAGATTTCCCTTAATTCTTGAGGTCCCCCACCTTTCCAGCACAACTCACCCTGTATTTTTAAAATGTTTTTTTTTCTAGTCCTGAGGGGCCGTAGTGTCTGCAGGTATTTGTGGTTTCCTTTCAATCAGCAGCCAGTGAAGGCCTTGAGAACAAGGTGTGTGGACTCTTTAGCCAATCAATGACTTAATGAATAACTTATACAGAAAGGCACCGGACACTAGCAGCTACTGTGGCCCTCTGATACCCCTCATATACAGTGTAAGACTATTTTCCTGCATTGGAAGGACTCATGGCCTTAGAAGGCAAAATCAATGGCAATTGAGGGCATCTTCACCCCATATTAAATAATTTCATTACTGTAGAGAGTGGTGCCTTTCAGGATGTCCGTGCCATCCACAGCGCAGGAATAGTTTGACGAGCATGACCCTGACACTATCCATATGTCATTATCCATATGTCATGACCTTTTCCAGTCACCAGATCTGACTACAATAGAGAATTTATGGGTGCGATGCCTGAGGCCGCGTTTTCCACTTCCACTAACTGCGAGTCGATTGACATTCTTGTGGAAGAGCGGTGTGTTGTATTCCCCCTACAGAATTCCAGACAGTATGCCACTGTGCATTTAAGAAAACGTTTCAACAAGAAAAGGGTCACATTTGCAGAAGTGGATATAGAGTACATGTAAAAATATAAAAGAAACTAAAACAAAATGTGTGTGTGTGTGTGTGTGTGTGTGTGTGTTTTTGTTTATGTGTCTGTATGAGATGTTCTGTTTTTATTAATTAATTGAATTAAAAGGTTATAGCATTACTGCTTATCAGACACTCTTATACAGAGTGGAAAACACCAGTGTTAGGCTCAGGAATGCAAAAGAACAAGATCACCAAGAAGCCCCTGAAGGCCCTTCCATAATCAATAAGCATAAAGTTAAACAAACAAGCAATTTATGCTGAAAACAAAAAGTAAATACCACAATACAGCTAACTTATCTCAACACAGCCTTAGCCCAAAAGGAAACCCAAAAGGACATTTTTGTTCTTCATTAGCCAGACTACCAAATGTTGGCTGTGGCTCACAATGAGCATCCACTACCGAGAGGCCCCAATCATTTCTTTTTTACACAAATAGTTTATAGGTCACAGTGTTTTTGTGGTTTTTTGAATGTACCTCACAGGAAATGTGCAGCTAAGCATAGCAGGGCATTTCAGCTGTTAACTCAGAAGAGTTACATCCTGGCAAGTGCACATATAGACACCAACCCTCATGGAAATGTAATATACTGCAGTATATTTTAAATATATTGTGAAGATAATTTTGATATATTTACAATATACTGCAGCATATTCTTTTTCCATAGGGGGAACATATGCTGAAGCATATGCCCCCTGCCCTAAGACCATGCACGGTCACAGTCTCCCCCAGCACCACCACCCCCCTGGTACTCGCCTGGTCCAGAATCATCACTTTAAGGGTTGTTTCTCCTGACAAAATAAGTCAGGAGAAGAAACCCTTCAAGTTATCCATCCATATCTACTGTATTTCTGGCAGCAGAGTGATGGATTAAGGCTTGTTTGATACGTCAGACCCTTGATGACTTAAAGCCCTTTATCCAACCATGTGTTCCATACTGTTCCAGTGTACTTTACAGATAAATCTAGTCCCACCCCTCAATTCCCATAGAGACCCATTCAAATGCAGAGACATTATAGTATCACTTGTAAGAGTACCAGAAAATTAGATATCAAGAGTCTTTTGATGTTGTTGGGTCACAGACATCAGGAAGTCATGGCATGCAAAGGATATACAACCAAATATAAAAAATTATTACTTTATTCTATATATAAATGCAGGGGTGCCAATAATTGTGGCACGCATGTTTTTGTTAAAAATAATAATTTCTTGATGAGGCATTAAATTAAAGGTTGGATTTGTTTCCATATCATGGAAAAGTTTTTTTTTTTCCATAATTCCATTCAAAAAGTGAAACTTTCATAGATTATAGATTCATTACACACAAAGTGAAATATTCCTAGCCTTTATTTTTTTCATTTTTCATAATTTTGGCTTACAGCTCCAGAAAACCCCCAAAACAGTATTTCAAGAAATTAGAATAGTGTGTCGAAAATCAGCATTTACTTCAGTTATTTCAGAGAATGAATGTTTTAGACTGAGTGTCACACTATCATCTAATTTACTCAAAACACCTGCAAAGTTTATCTCAGTTTGGTTCAGTATGGGGAAGACTGCAGACTTGACAATTGGCCAGAAGACCATCATTGACACCCTCCAGAAGATGGGTAAGCCACAAAAGGTCATCGCTAAGGAGGCTGGCTGTTCACAGAGTGCAGTGTCCAAGCATATCAATAGAAAGTTTAGTGGAAGGGAAAAATGTGGCAGGAGAAGGTGCACAAGCAAAAGAGATGACCGTAGGCTTCAGCGGATTGTCAAACAAAGACAATTCCAAAATTTGGCGGAGATGCAGAGGGAGTGGACTGAGGCTGGAGTCAGTGCTTCAAAAACCACCACGTACAGATGTATCCGGGACATGGGCTACAACTGTCGGATTCCTCGAGTCAAGCCACTCCACTCATTCTCTGAAATAACTGAAGTAAATGCTGATTTTCGACACACTATTCTAATTTCTTGAAATACTGTTTTGGGGGTTTTGTGGAGCTGTAAGACAAAATTATGAAAAATGAAACAAATAAAGGCTAGAAATATTTCACTTTGTGTGTAATGAATCTATAATCTATGAAGGTTTCACTTTTTGAATGGAATTATGGAAAAAAAACAACTTTTCCATGATATTCAAATTTTTTGGAAAGGATCTGTATATGTATTTGCATTAAATTTTTTATCCTTTTTATTATCTTATTTATTGTCAGATTCCCTTTATCTTAGTTTACTTTAATTCCTCTTTTATTGCACATATACTGTATATATATTTTTCGTTTTCCCATTATTATTATTATCGTTGTTGTTGTTACTACTATCATTATTATTTATTTATCTATTTTGTCTGTAAATTTGCAATAGCACAAATGTTTGTTCGTGTTTACATTACAATAACATGAATAAAACCTTTCATAAAAATAAATTATGTAATTCAGCAAAGTAAGAGGGCATGAAGGCTTATTCTACGAGACAATGAAACCCAGGAAAATCGTATGGATATGTGTTTATATTCCAATTTCATGAGAGATATTTCAGATATTAATCAGTATTCAAATCTAAACCAGAGAAGTTCAAACTGATTCAAAGCTCCAAATGACATAGCTACAGACCTGAGCCTGAAAAAAGTACTCACCGAACAATGCCAAAACAACTTGGTCCACAGTTACATTTCCCCTTGTTTCTTGAGAAATATAGCCTGCTTGCGACAGGGAAAAAAAGCTTTTTTGCTTTCTCGTTTCATGAACAGGAAGGTGTTTCAAAGGTGCCGAAAATCTATCGTCACTCACACATCGATGTTCATAATGAAAGTAACAGTATGTAGGAAGCAAGAGCATGTAACCTATTCTTTGTGCCAGACAATGGACCTCATTCACAAATCACTCCACGAACAAATGTGTTCTTAAGACTTTCTTTAAAACGTTTTTATAAACATTTCGGGATTAACTGATGCTTGCGTTCTGAGCTTCTGTTCTATCCAAGAAAGAATCCCAAGTAAGAAAACATTGGTGAATGCCAGAATGTTTATAAAAACGTTTCAAGGAAAGTCTTAAGAACAAATTTGTTCATATGGTTGGTGAATGAGGCCTCACCACCTCACCATCTTGGTTCTCCTTTCATCCCCACTCTGTAGCACTTCCACATTTTGTAGGCTACTATTCCGTTTATATAGTACTTTTATGACTTTAGGTTATAATTTTATGGTTTTATGTTTTTCCTCTTACGGCTTGTTACGGATGTTGTCTGAATGTATTTGCATTTTGTATTTATTGGTTAGCATAGTTAACTTGCACTTGTGTTTTAGTGATATTGCATCTTCATTCACTGGTCTGGGAATAGCCTCCTGTTACCCACATCTGGCACTAGTATTCATGTTCTGGCCCTATGCTTCTCCTATTTGTTAAGTCGATGTATTCCATTCATTATTCCATTACAGGCATTTAACAGACGCTCTTATCCAGAGCAACTTACACAGCATTACAGGCATTTTAGCATATTTTTACAAATTATCCATTTATATAGCTAGATATATACTGAAGCGATTCAGGTTAAGTACCTTGCTCAAGGGTACAACGGCAGTGTCCTACCTGGGAATCGAACCTGCAACCTTTCGGTTACAAGGCCTGTTCTTTAACCGTTATACTACACTGTCGCCCTGGCATGGATAAGAACATCTGCTAAATTAATGTAAGTGTAACGGCTAACCTGACACCTGCTGCTCAGTGTTGGAACTGCCAGTGCAAACATTGTCAAAGAGTGCTTTTGAGTAATGAAACATTGATGGATAACATTATGAGCACATGCTGCATGACCTGCTGCGTTTTTACGATTTGGCACAAACTACAGACAGTAGGCTAATAGTCAGCGTCAATGTTCAATTTTGTATGATGTAAATACTGTATACTTAAGAATAACTGTTAGGCACTATGTTTGCATGTATGCAAATTTATCTTGATATTGGCCAAGTTTGAAAAGTTGGATTAGGACAGGAGTGTCCAATTTCATCCAAAAAGTTCAGATTTGGGTGCAAGTTTTTTGTTTTAGCCCAGCAATAAGAAACCTGATTCTACTATTCAAGGTTTTGATTGACCATGATTAGTTAATTTGTTGAATAAGGTGTCCGTGCGGGATTAGGACGTATTAAAAAAAAAAAAAAAAGTATAATAATAATACTACAGTACCCACAACACCATAGCACATTTTTGACAGTGACCACACTTCCGCTTCACGTACGTGTTTACGTCAAGACGTTAGTTGAAAAGAAAACGAACATGGAGGAGATCGGGGTGATTGTTGAAAAAGCTCAGGTATGATAATGTTAATATTTCTCACGTTAGTTTAACGATGAGCAAGTGCATTATCTACAAAAAAAATTCTAGACATTAGGACGCCAACCTTGTCGCAGTGATATTGCCAGTTATTTTACCTGATGACAGAACTGTGGGACTTTCTCTTGGCTCAAAAAGATGCCAATTCATTCAGTGGCTAGACGGCTAGCTAACTCTGTTAGGTGTAGCTGGCTGGCTGGCTGGCTGGTTAGCTAGCTAGCTATTTGTTGAGCTGACCTGACGCTCTTGTAGCCAACGTTAGCCAAAATAGAATTGGCCAATCTTGTAAATTAAGCAACAGCAACTATAGGTGAATTATCTGCTTCTTCCCTAAAACCTGAATGGCTAAATAATAATACGTTAGCTAGTTAAGCTAGCTATATAGGTCGGTAGCCGGCTAATTGACGAAGCTATTGCAACATGCCAGTTAACGTTAGCTAGCTAGCTAACGTTAGCTGGCTACACTTTTTCACATTTTTCAAAGCCTATGCATATTAATAATTAACCAACTAAGTGAACATTGTATTATTACGGTAACAGTAGCTATTCAAATACGTAGTTTCTGTGACAGGTCTAAACGTGTATTTACCACAATCGGCTACTGTTAGATAGCTCGCTAATTAGTTGGGTAAATTACCCACCGT
The DNA here is from genome assembly GCA_029718625.1 of Synaphobranchus kaupii. Lineage (NCBI taxonomy): Eukaryota > Metazoa > Chordata > Actinopteri > Anguilliformes > Synaphobranchidae > Synaphobranchus > Synaphobranchus kaupii. The sequence goes on from CM056399.1 coordinate 2,198,001, forward strand.
AACTTACGGTCTTTGTTTTTCACACTGACGTTGGCTAACGTGACAAGTTACAAGTGTGACGCAAACAATGTATCGTTTTCTCATACAGTGAGTTATATTTGGTTCCCTCGTTATGGCTGTGTGTTGTGAATAATTATCTGAAAATCTGTCATCTTCCAGGACGAAGTGCCTGCCATGCTCACCTCGAGGCCACAGACTGGCCTTTCCTTTTTGGCCCCGGAGCCCGAGGACCTGGAGGACTTATACAGCAGATACAAGGTCCGTCCGGCTCCGTACTGTCCTGTTTCTGGCTTTATAGGGGGACATTGTCTCTGTCACTTAGAGGTGTATGTGTGCACCTTCCCTAAATAGTCTAATTCATTAATAAAACATAGCACACATGAATTCACAAGTTATCTTAGTTGCTATATTGAATTGATTTATTTTTCTTTGTTAAAATTGAAATGCACTTCTAACTTAGAAGCTGCTGTGTGTTTGTGTGTGTGTGTGTGTGTGTGTGTGTGTGTGTGTGTGTGTGTGTGTGTGTGTGAGTGAGACTCGATCATGAGGTTGTCATAGTCTTGTTGTACATCCGTCCAGGAACCCACCATCTTTGAAGTGATTGTACTTCACCCTCGGACAATGGCTACAGTACTTAATAACGATGGTGTTAATAGATTGAAAGCTTTCTGACAATAGGTGTTTTTTTTCGACCGGTCTTCGAAATGGACGCCTGTGCCAGTTGTGTATTGCTGTAGACTCATTAGATTCTGGACTAGTCTTACATACCTTCTCTCCTCCCTTTCTCTTAAAGGGTAAGTTCGCTATTTTGGACCTTGGACCCTATTTACGGTCCGTCTTCCATGAACCTGACCCATGAAGTCCATTTTTTCGCTGATCGGTCCAGTATTGAGTTCGCTACAGATTTCCTGTAGGCTCTCACTGGGCTACAATAGAAGTCAACGGGGCAATTAGAAATGTTATGGAAAAACCGATAAATGTGCTTTTATAGCTCAGTGTGTATTCTTACGGTCTCAGTATGCTCTCCTGTGAAATGTAGGCTATCGCAAACGCAAACCGAACGTTGAAACAACAGTTCCGTTTGAAACAGAACTATTTCTCCGACCGCACTACCTCGCACTGACTTCGGATAACATTACCTGCGCAACTTCAGCCTCTCTCTCTTCTCTTGCTCTCTTATTATCCATCTCTTGTAGTTCCGTGTCCGTGTATTCTGGCTCAAATCTGTAGCCAGTAACGTCAAAGTCAAAATCGAATTCTTCGTCTTCGTAATCATTATAGTCATCCATCATCCAAGTTTTTTTGTGGAAATTGTAGCCTACGTTGCTGCAGGTAAACAAACGCAGACTGCTCAACTAGATAGTTTCGTAAACGGCCGGCACACCTTCCCGCTCCCCTACCCCCGACACATAGTACCTCCGCGGGAGCAGCAAAAACAAGCAACAGAGAAATGCTTACTTCCAAGCCATGCAAAGCACGTAAAAATGTTCGGATTCAGATACATTTCACAGGAGAGCATACTGAGGACCGGTAACAATACACCCTGAGCTTCCCGTCTCATTTATTGTACATGAAAGCACATTTATCGAACATTTCTAATTGCCCCGTTGACTTCTATTGTAGCCCAGTGAGAGCCTACAGGAAATCTGTAGCGAACTCAATACTGGACCGATCAGCGAAAAAATGGACTTCATGGGTCAGGTTCATGGAAGACGGACCGCAAATAGGGTCCAAGGTCCAAAAGAGCGAACTTACCCTTTAACCACGGGAGGTTCTGGTTAGTAACTGGACTCTCTGGAACTTCTCCTGAAAGGTCAATGAAAATGTATCATTTGGTTATGAGGTTATGGCCCTCAGTGAATGTTCATACCCCTTTGACACGCAAAACCAGCGGGTTGACACGGGATATTGAACACGGGTTCAACCCGCGTTTTACCCAGTCACACTACACTACAGTCACTCACAGGTAAGTACCGGGCCCTCGCCGTGCGTACCAGACCGGGGGTGCAGGCTTACTATCCTGCATGTCGCTGCTGAACAGGGTTGTTGAGTTTCAACATTGTTAAAAAGCAGATGTGTCAACGTTTGATTACACTGGAGATTCAACATCTGGTGAATCAAAAGATGTGGTGTTCGGTCAGGCAGTCGTAGACTTTTAGGATTTATTTTCTTTATTCAGTCACCTAATGAAGCCTGATGCAAACGGTTAGGGCCCTCTTTCATACCGAAGTTGAGCCGCGTCAAATCCGCGTAAATCCCCGTTTGTGACCAGGGTCATGGACCCGGGTCAGATAACGCGGGTTGACCCAAACATGGGTCTTACCTGAGTCGCTGCGTCGGGGTGAGAGGGGTATCGGAATGTGTGTCAATTGGAATGTTAGGCGTCAACGGAAGGGAGACTGACCTTCCAATGAACATATAGCACAAGGATCTAGCCTATAGTGTCTGTGGTGTTGTCAGCTGCTTTTCCTGATGATGTCATTGCCGGTGCTCTCATGCCCCTCCCCTTTGCTCCTCTCCACCCGCCATTAGAAGCTGCAGCAGGAGCTGGAGTTCCTGGAGGTGCAGGAGGAGTACATCAAAGACGAGCAGAAGAACCTGAAGAAGGAGTTCCTGCACGCCCAGGAGGAGGTGAAAAGGATACAGAGCATCCCCCTGGTCATTGGCCAGTTCCTCGAGGCTGTGGACCAGAACACCGCCATCGTCGGCTCCACTACAGGTGGCGTGACGCTGACCCACCGCTGCTCTTGACAACCACACCACGTACACACGCGCGCACACACACGCGCACGTACACTTGCATGCATACACACACACACACACACGTACACTCGCATGCACACACAATCGCATGAGTGCGCACGCTCACTAATGCGTGCAGTCTTTCTCACACGTAGACAAGCTCTCTCATACACATTCTGTGTCTGCACGAAGCTGTGACACATGCACAAACACACTTACGCACTGTATCAAACACACAACGCACATGCAGACACACACAAATATACACGTACACAAATGTACACCTGCACTCTTAAATCCTCTTGCACAATCTCTCTCACACACACACACACACACACACACACACACACACACACACAAATTCCAAGTTGTAACACCTACATTTACACCTGAGACTGCTTAGTGTGTGCTACGTAAGTAAAAACGCGCTGCATTCAGTCACGTGCTCATGGAAGGGTACCAGCGTGGTGGCTCCGCCCCTTTTTGCCTGCTGTGACTAAGCAGATGCGCGCCGGTCCTCTTCCCTGCCACGTGACCCCGCCTGGCTGCTGATGTCATTAACGAGCGAACGTGCCTGCCCCCCCCCCCCCCCCCCCCCCCCCACCCCCGCCCCCGCCGCAGGTTCTAACTACTACGTGCGGATCCTGAGCACCATCGACAGAGAGCTGCTGAAGCCCAACGCCTCGGTGGCCCTTCACAAGCACAGCAACGCGCTGGTGGACGTGCTGCCCCCCGAGGCCGACAGCAGCATTATGATGCTCACCGCAGGTCAGTGCCCGAGTAGTCTCAGCCTCAGCCGCTTTGATGCACTTCGTACGCAGCGTCTGATGCATAGGCTTGCATAAGCTGGACAGAGCTGTGGGAAAACTCAGTTAGCACTCATTGGCTAGTAGCACTGTCAATCACAGGAGTGCCTGCGTATTTCCGGTACGACGCAGTGCATTTGGTTTTATCAGTCCGCCGCGAAACAAGTTAAGTTCTTACTAATTGGTAGCTAGTGAATGCTGCGAATCCATCAAGAACAATGAGTGTTTCGGACCAAGAGCTTAACGCTGGATTGAATAAAGTTTAGAAGTTCACGACATTCCATCTGAAAGATATTCAAGAGTTTGTTTTGAGGCAGATAATTAATAAACGAGAATATACTCGCATGTTTGCCGACAGGATACGTGAAAAGCCTTATATTTCAAGCATGGCTGACCCTCTGCAAAACACATACCAGGTTTCCCCAACTCAACCTATTTTGTTAGTCGTCTGTCCTCTTACATCGATAATGGAAGATCAGGTTAAGTACCTGACAGGCAAAGGGTTGTCTGTGGCATGTGTTGGGGAGAGTGAGGCCACCAATGTAGAAATCGCAGCAGGGCGATTCAACATAGTGTTTGGATCACCCAAATTACTTGTGGGTACCAAGAAATGGAGAGACGTGCTACAAACAGAAGTTTATCTGGAACGCCTCATCGGAATGGCAGTTACATTAGGCAGATGCTTTTATCCAAAGCGACATACAATAAGTGCATACAGAAACGTCATCGAAATCACTACAGAACAGACAAGACAAAGCACATCCTTCCATAATGTAGCAGCTATCCAGTTGGTGAAGTGCACACCGTAGTGCAATGGTAAGATATCATTTTCTTATTTCAACTACAATGGAAACAGTCTCTAATATGTTACAATGTTTTAGTCAGCTAGCCAGCTAACGTTACTCGTTAGCCTAAATTGTTAATTACAGGGCAAAACGGATAAAACTACCGGTTCTGTGCTCTGCATGTAGGCTTGCTAGTGTGAACATTTGGTTTTAATATTAGTTTACAGTAATGTTTACAAAGATGTCTAAGAAGGTCCGGTCAGGTCAGGGTCTGTATCTTTCTTCGGTGTGATAGACTGTTTTAATGGAGATCGCCGTGCCATTTTAGTACATCACATTTGTATCATGCTGGTCTGTTGTTCTTGTTGCGCTGTTTCTGAATCGACCGCCTTCTGTAGCGCCTCAAAACGTCACGGAATATAGACGGTCTGTGGTTGGTTATCTTGCATGTCAATCAAATGCACCATCTTGTCAAAGTGGGCGGCCTCTTTACCACGTTAAGCAAGTCTATGGACCAGACTTTGTGTTCATCACAAAGTCTGGCCTTCGCGAGACTAGTGCCCGAGAGATGTGCTCCCCGCCAAAAAAAAACAAAAAAAAAACTTTTTTAATGCATTTCCCTGTGATGTCATTTGCTGTCTGAACGAACCTGTATCATCCAACGGCTAGCGTTGTTAGCATCGATGTGTGAAAACAGTGGGTGCCTGTGTACCTACAGCTAGCATTCATGAAATTGCTTGCCAAAGTGACCTCCCTGTAACTTCTGGCCGATTTGCCATGTCAGACAGTCAGCCGTGTGGTTCGTTTGGAAGTCGAACACATATTGACAGCTTGGCTGATGGTAATTTGTACGTAGAAAAACAAAATAAACCTAGTCTCAAAAACAGATTTGTTGCAGTGTGACTTAAATTGATAGTGGTCTGGTTGCCAGGCTAGTGTTCTAAGCCAGTGGTCCTCAACCCTGGTCCTGGGGACCCCCTGTGTATGCTGGTTTTCGTTCCAACCATAATTGCAATACTTGAATTTTAACAGCTGTTAATTTTCTTAATGAGGTGTTTTTAATGTTTAGAGGGATTATTTACATTCTTAAGCCACATTATGTTAGTAATAGCTATGCATGCCATGAAGAATAAAAGTCCAATATTCACATTGTGCTGTATTGTAAACAATTAAAAGGAGTAAAAAACGTTTTAACTGATCAAATTAAAGACTGAGGTGAATCAATTGGCTCATAATTGGTGAAATTGTGGACACATGGCCACTAAAACTAACCGTTTGGTAAATAATGAAGAATTCAAAGACAAAGCAAATGATAACGAGCCAAACGAGCCAAACCAGCAATTATGAAGGAACTTAAACTTGTGTTCAATTACCTAATTGGGAGACTATTCACCTGAGTTCTTACCTCTTCTTTGTAATTGTTTGCAATATAACACAATAAGCATAACAATTTTTTTCTTCAAAGCATGCATAGCTATTGCTAACATAACGTGGCTTAAGAGAGTAAGAGTTTAAAGTGTTCTCATCTATACAATAAAAACACCTAATTAAGAAAAAATAACAGCTTGTTAAAATTCTGGTATTGCAATTGTGGTTGGAACGAAAACCAGCATACACAGGGGGTCCCCAGGACCAGGGTTGAGAACCACTGTTCTAAGCTACTTTTAAAGTATGATTTGATTTTTCAACTTCAAAATGAGCCACACGGCTCGTTGAGGTGCGGCCTGTTCTTGCTCTTGCTGCTGTCTGAGGTAATTATTTCTCTGTCTGTCCCTGTCTGCTCATTTGGGGCCCTGTGTCTTGGCCTGAGTCTAGTCTGATCTCCCATTATTTGTGCCATTCTCACTGTAGCTACTGATTTAGCTTTGCATAACTTTTGTTATACTGTTACTTAGTGTTTGAGTGGGGTGTGAAGTCAGGCTGTGAATATGAGCCTTATTAAATGCATCTCTCCCCCCCCCCCCCACTCTCTCACTCACACACACACACACACACACAACACACACACACACACACACACACACACACACACACACACACACACACACACACACACACACACACTCACTAACACACTCACTAACACACACACACACACACACACACACACACACACACACACACACACACACACACACACACACACACAGACCAGAAGCCGGACGTGATGTACGCCGACATCGGAGGGATGGACATCCAGAAACAGGAAGTCAGGGAGGCGGTGGAACTCCCTCTTACACACTTTGAGCTCTACAAACAGGTAGGGCTCTGTGTGAGAGTGCATGCGTGCCTGATGCATAACAGTGATACTGTGTACATTAGTTGTATGTTTAAAAAAAAAAAAAGAAGATAAATGCTGGGGTGATTGGATCGGTGCTGGGTGGCTGGGTAGGTGATTGGGTCGGTGCTGGCGTGATTGGGTAGGTGACTGGGTGGGTGCTGGCGTGATTGGGTAGGTGATTGGGTGGGTGCTGGCGTGATTGGGTAGGTGATTGGGTGGGTGCTGGCGTGATTGGGTAGGTGATTGGGTGGGTGCTGGCGTGATTGGTAGGTGATTGGGTGGGTGCTGGCGTGATTGGGTAGGTGATTGGGTGGGTGCTGGCGTGATTGGGTAGGTGATTGGGTGGGTGCTGGCGTGATTGGGTAGGTGATTGGGTGGGTGCTGGCGTGATTGGTAGGTTATTGGGTGCTGACTTGATCCTCTGTTCCAGATCGGTATCGACCCCCCCCAGGGGCGTGCTTATGTACGGCCCACCAGGCTGTGGGAAGACCATGCTGGCCAAGGCTGTGGCACACCACACTACAGGTAAACACACACACACACACACCACACACGTACATGCATGCACGTTCAAACATGAGATAATACTCTCACAGTTTAGTTCCATACTTGGACACTATGAAGTCAGCATAAATTACAGTGGGTGGGTTAGGTTAGTGTAAACAGTTCTATACTTAGACAGTCTTAGACAGTCTGAAGTCAGCATAAATTACAGTGGGTGGGTTAGGGTTAGTGTAAACAGTTCTATACTTAGACAGTCTTAGACAGTCTGAAGTCAGCATAAATTGCAGTGGGTGGGTTAGGGTTAGTGTCTGTGTTTAAACAGTAAGTGAAACCGGTTGCTAGGTTGGTGTGTGGGAACGATGAGCGTTAGGCAGCTGTTGCCGTGTGAGGTTTCTGTTACCCTGCAGGGTCTGATCTCACCACAGCAGAGCAGTTGATGCTGTGCACCTTAAATGTGATTTGTTTAAAGATTGGGTGGTGTCTCTGTGCTCCCGCTGCCTCGACTCTAAATGCACAAGACCGGCACAGCCGGGACAAGCAAAGCGCCTGAAAGAGCGCTGTAATGGCGCCGTACACTGGGCTGGGGGTGGTACTGCGGCCTGGCTTTTACACCACAGTGCGCAGTATTAGAGGCAATATCATCCATCTGCAGTGTGCAGTATTAGAGGAGCTGATGAAAGGGGAAAGTACCTTTGCATGAATGTGATCGTGAATGCCTTTATTAACTCTCTCTGTCACTCTCTCTCTCTATCGCTCTCTCTCTGTCACTCTCTCCCACTCTCCCTCCCACCATCTCTCTCTCTGTCACTCTCTCTATCTCTCTCTCTCACTCTCTCCCACTCTTTCCTTCCTTCTCTCTCTCTCTCTCTCTCTCTCTCTC